>JAXQQM020071225.1:0-82722 GCA_034641835.2 Pinus albicaulis | reverse complement strand
GAAAAATCAGTAAAATCAATACCTTCTTTTTCTGCAAACCCTTTTACCATCAGTCTTGCATTGTACCTATATTTCTCCCTTTCGCCCTCATGTTTAATCTTGTATACCCATTTTTATGTAATATGTTTCTTCCTTCTAGAAGCTTTACTAATTCCCAAGTTTTTTTTCTTTCAATTGAGATTCCATTTCTTCATCCATTACTTTCTTCTAGTCTTTACTAGTTTCCACTTCACAAGCTTCCTAAAAACATTTAGGTTCACCTTCAACACTTAGTAGAATATAAGGTGAGGGTGGATAACTTTTTAAAGGTTTATGAGTCCTCATGATGTGCAAACCAATTGTGGTGGTGTTTTTTCTGGTTGGACTTCTTGTAAAGGCTACCACACATTCTCTTCTTATTTTTGTGCATCATTTTCCATTTGTTGTTCGCCACATTCTTGAATTTTCTTCCCATATTCTTGCAATAGTGGGATAGGTTGTTAACAATTTTATTTACCTATATGTCAGTTGTATACCTTTTAAACATTTCTGACTCATTATATATAACATCCTTTCTTCTAATAACTTTAGTTTTAACTGAATCCCAAAGATGGTGCCCAAACTCACCATATTCATATCCCAAAAAATGCACCTCATGGATTTATCATCTAAACTAGTTCTATTCTCTTTGGGAGTATCCATAAATGCTTCACATCCAAAAAAATTCAAGTGAGAATAATTTACCTTGTTAAAAGTCCAAACTTCTTCAGGAATGCCACCATATAAGGCTTTAGTTGGTAATTGATTTATGAGGTAACAAGCTCTCCTTACTACTTCTACCCAAAAATGTTTTTATAATCTTGAATTGGAAAACATACTCCTCACCTTCTCCATGATACTACAATTCATTCCTTCTGCAATACCATTTGTTTGAGGAGAACCATGGATAATATTTTCATTCTTTATGTCAAACCTACTACAATAATCCTTGAATGAATTTGAGCAATATTCACTACCATTATTTGTCCTTAAAAACTTCAATAGTTCTTGAGTCTCTCTTTCAATAACAACACGAAAATTTTGAAGTATCTCAAACACCTCACCTTTTATTTATATGGGATATAACCAAACCTTCCTATATGCATCATCTATGAATGTGAAAAAATATTAGGCTCCTCCTAAAAACTTAATATTGAATGGTCCACACACATCATAATATACCAATTCTAATATGCATGTTTTCCTTTCATGGAAACCTCTCACAATTGAAACTCTTCATTTTCTTACATATATGCAATTCTGACAAAGATTAAGTTCATGGGATTTCAAACCTAGAAGAATATATTTTCCAGCAAGGAATTTAATGCCTCTTTCACTCATGTGACCCAACCTCTTATGTCATAAATCTGTTGAGTTTCATTATTTTGCAATAATAACCACATCCAATATTTTTTTTCCTACCAAGAGTCCTTTAGCCAAGACCAATGCTACTTTAATAACTTTCCATGTTTCTATGCCAAACAATATATGGTATCTTTCACCATCTAACTTCCTAGTGTAAATCAAATTCATTCCAAGCTCTAGCAAATGCCTAAACTTTTTCAACAATAAATTGGAACCATATTTTGTCTTTAATATAACATCTCCTACACCTTAAATATCACAAATGATTTTATTTCCCAATCGAAACTTACCCATATTACCATATTTATAAGAAATATAATTTTCTCTACTTTGAGTAACATGATATGAAGCTCCATAATATATAATCTAATAATTATCATGATTAGAAGCATAAAAATATGCATCTTCATAATAAATAATGATTAATACATCACCTTCTATTGCAACAAGAGTGGTTTCTTCATTGTTGTCGTTGGTCACCTTTTTCTCCTTTTGCCTCTTTTTTCTTTTTTCCATACCCAACAATTATTTTTGATGTGACCATGTTTTCCATAATGATGAAAAAATATTCTTCCCTTCCCATACTTTGATCTACCTATAAATTTTTAACGCCCTTGTCCATCACATTCATTTTTCCTTCCATGATTAGATAACGCTAAATCTTCTCCTCCCTAATTTTCTAAAATTGATTTGTGCTACAAATCCTTGTTCAGTAAACTACTGATAACATTATCAAATGCTAGGGTCCATGTAGGTGTTGACGTACGAATAGCTAATATCAAATTCTCCCAACTATCTCAGCATGGCTCAGAAGCGTAGGATGGCTCTAATCTCATCACGTAGAGTGATTTTGATGGATGTAAGTTGAATGGTAATTACATTAATTTCATTTGAGTGTTGCGCAGCTAAAGTTCCCTCTTTCATCATGATATTATATAATTTCTTCAATAGGAAAACTCTTTTTTATATTGTGTTCTTCTCATATATGTCATGCAATTTTTTCCATAGACCTTATGCTATCTTCTCCTTAGCCACATTTAAGTACACATTATTTTTTAGGGACTAGTGAATTGTAGGAATGGTTTTCCTATCCAACTTCTTCCAATTTTTATCTACCATCATTGAGGGTTTCTTTATTACTTCCTCAATCAACAATCTTTGATCCTTCAAGATCAATATATTGTCCATCTGATATTTCCACAAGGAAAAAATAGCCCCTTTAATCTTCTCCATATCACCCATTATAGCCTCCATATTGCTTAAAACCTAGAACAGAAACCATTTGATACCACTTGTTCAGAAAAGAAAAATAAAATAAAATATTTTTTATAAACAAAATAAACTAAACAATAATTGAGAACCACAACACCAAAATTTTAAGTGGAAAACCTAGTAGTTTACTGGGGAAAACCACAGGGATGAGATTATCAACTTTTTTATTACTAACAATAATAATTACAAGTGCCTTCACTTATGATCTCAACTCTCAATTTCTCAATGATCAATATTGAATGTAGTTGATCTTATTTATAGAAGAATTCTCGATTATATTTCAGGAGAACCCTTTGCTACAATCGAGGATAATTTCCCATTATATTTTTTACATTTGTGAAGAATATTTGAGGGAAAAGTAAAATTAAAAATATTTACATTCTCACTTAACCATATTTGAACTTGCACTTAAATATTCCACTCATACTTAAATATTTGTATTCAGTCTTAGTTATTTGGATACGAGTTAAAATTTGAATATGAGTTAAAATTTTAGAAACTTTAGTAAATACAAATTTATATAAAATTTATTAATTTTTTTATACTATAAAAATATAAAATTATTATTTTTTAAATATTTTAAAAATAGGAAATATCCACAAATTCTAAAAATTCTTATAAGTACTAATGATTTAATTTTTTCGGCTTAAAAAATGATTATATATATATATATATATAAGTTTTACATGGATAGCATGTGAGCCTTAAGGAGGTTGACTATCAAAATCAGAGTGCGAAAGTTAATATCATTTACATACTTACGCCATCACAGAAAACCAAAGTCTGTAGTCCATGCATAATAGAAAAATAGGATTGTGCCACATTGCCACATGAAGAGACCATATCCTTAGCAGTCGACTTAGAGTAAACTATTCCAGTGTTGTCATCATCCTTCAAGAGGTTTGGAAGCAACAGAAACATGGACACTAACCGAATCCAAAAAAACATAAATACAAGAAAATCATTCCTCTCATAATGAAAACCTCCATTAAATACCTCATGTTAAACATCTTCAAAAATATCAGAGATATGAATCAAATGTTCAAAGTAAACCTCACCCATAGCTACCAAAAAATATATGAACATGATAACAAAAATATAAGTGGAGTCTACAGTAAATTCCACCAACCCCTTGCATTTATGGTGAGAGGAAATTGGTTGGTACATGCCCTCCATATTGGCATTTCCATGGTGCATTCTAGTGTTGGACGGAAAAATGGCATAAATGAGATACATTTAAAATTGAGTTCATTGTGTACATTATTCTCACCCCATCGTGAACATACCAGAGGAGTTTCCATACGAAGAGAGAAACAAATATTTTACAAAGACCTAGACAATACCAAGATTAAACAAACAACCAAAAGAGGATATTTAAACCCATCATATTCCATGAAAGAAAATTCATGATGTAGGTTTTTGAGAAAGTGGGAAGTACACTGGGATTACATTAGTTTTTCCTCAGTTAACCATCTCCTTCACAACATCATTTTTCAGTTTTATTCCTTTAAAATTATGTTCTTTCACTAGATATTTAATTAGAAAATCCTTTCCTTTATCCTTGATTTCCTACAATGAGAAAATATTGCGTTTATCCTGCAAATTGTGCCTTTGATGCATTTTTCAGTTAATGAATGCTACTGAATACTAATCTTGTTGGGCGCTAGATAGTTCTTCCAAATCCTATTGAGCCCACTCATAAAGAATTCCTACCAACATACTTTCTTCGTTAGTGAGAGCCCTCGGTGGTAGTTTTGGTATTCGTACCACCTCCCCAATCCCCGAAAAATCTATGAAAATATTATTAGTCAATGTTTTCTCTTCTCTTTCAAGAAACTTTCGATTTGGAGGTGGTTTCTCTATTGAACCCTCCAAATCCTATTCTAACACAGGAACATCATTTGGCACCTCTGTTCCATGACCTTCATCCATATCTTCTAAAACATCAAAAATGTTCTTATTTGTGAGTGCTAGTTTTGTCACTTGATTTTGAGTTTGGGTGTTTCACTTTCTCATAGGTACCTTTTTAAAACACTCCAATCCCATCAACCAATAGTATATTTCTCCTTATTCCTAGTTGGGCAGTCATGAAATAAATTATCATGGGTAAAAATGTGAATCTTGATTACACTAATGTGAGAAACACATCCAAAAATTTCGCTCTCCCAAAAGTGTGATCGAACTTTTAGTAAGTTTGGCCGAACTTTTAGAAACTTCAGTCAAAATTTTGAAATTAATTCGACTGAACTGTTTCTATCGTTAACATTGATGGCGTGGGTAACCATATATTTTTCCAGAGATAGAAAAATTTGCAATAAAATTTCGACCGAATTATTAGTTCGGTCAAACTATTAGTTAGATCGAACTTTGTTTAAAATTTCGGGCAAATTTTTTCTTATAAATATAGAAGCCATAAGAACCTAAGAAGTTTTTCAGAGGTTTTGTAACCGTTATACTGGTGGAGGGATAATAATGTTCACTCAACCCTACGTTTTCATCTCCAACTCGACGTTGTTGGATCGACGTCCTCGTCCTCAGCTCTGCATTTGTCTGCAACTCGGCTTGGCATCCTCAACCTTGGCCCGACGTGCTCATACTTCTTTTCCCAGGTTATGCTACTCACTGTTATTCATTTTTTTAACTCACTATTATTCATTGTTTTAGGAAAATCCTATCCTCATATGTTTAATCATGGTTTCATTTTTATTTAAAAATTATTTTTGCTACTTTTTCTATCCATGTCCATTGTTTTTCCCATTGGAAAATTTATTTTCTAGTAGTTAAAAGTCTGTCAATAAACAGAGAAAACAATATATATATATATATATATATATATATATATATATATATATATATATATATATATATATATATATATATATATATATATATATATATATTATAAAAAAATGATTTAATTGGTTCATCAATCAGGAAACATGTTTATTTTGATTGCGGATTCATTTAGGATCTAATCATTATCATGAATTTAGCAGAAAGGTGTAATGTTTTTTTGTAAAATATCATGTTGTAAACTAATTGCAGTCTGCCAAATTTAGCCTCATGAGCTCATCTGTCTCTACTCTATCCATGAAGGAATTTTCACTCATCCCTCTCTTTCGAATTTCTAAAGTGTATCCTGGAAAGGCTCGGCTATGCTCCTCACTCTCACTCTCTGAATCAGGCTTAATGAATCTAGCCTCAAGCTGCCACCGATACTCAATAGTAAGTTAATGAAAAATGGTCTCACCCCATATCACATCGATTATTTTAGCCTTCACTCATTGGTTCCACCCAAAAAACAAGAACTAGAATGGGTACTTCCACTAGATCAATTGGTTATTCAACTGCCTATGTCTCTGCATAATAAGAAATGGATTTTCACTGGGATATTATAAGTGGGATGGGAAAGAAACTGGGGCTATTAATGCTCACTGATGGATGATCATAGGAATTTTCAGTAGCTAATCTCTCTGTGACCAAGTGTGGGTTCATCCTATAGGGTCTCTTCTTTATCAGTTGAGCATCTAACTTCAATTCAATATTCATTTTCCAGTAAGACGAGAAGCATGCAACAAAGACGAGATAAGCCCACCATCTAGCTGAAGTTGCTTTCAATATTGCATCTACTTATCTAAGGGCGAGCGGGTTACTCATAATTACCTTATATATATATATATATATATTTAATAATTGAAACTGATTATAGCTGACCAATTTATTCAATCTTATTGGGCTAGGCCTCCAATATGGTCAAGTGAGAAACAAAATATAATAATAACATATCCACCAACCTTATTTATGTTAGACTAACTTTTATGGAATGAAATGTAGTAGGTTTTGTTTGAGAACAATGATTTTAGAACGAGCACCATCATGATGGGACTGTTGGCATAAGAGAATGCATGTAACCAGACTATAAGGACTGACATAATTATATTGTATGACTATGTATATGGAATAAAGATGATGGTTTTTGGGTTGGTTCACCCTATTTGAAATGTTTCTATTTTATGGATGTGGATTTTATGTGAATAAATGATGTTAGCTTACTGTGAGGACTTTCATGTATTCCCTAATTGTAATATGTTTTATTAATTCTTATTATAGTCTCCAACAAGACCTTAGTCACTTATAAATATTTAATATGCCGATTCTCATGAGGTTGTTATTTGTTATGTATTTTTCATCTCAGGTCTTATGTGATGACACTTAGATTATCTTTGTTATGAGTGAGACTTCTCCATAGTAGAATTAGTTCCACGTACCCAAACAATATAATATCTATTCACTCCTCATTGGAGACCATCATTTGGTGTTTGGTGCATTCTACAAATTGATATCTTAGATGTTAGGGAATAAACATAGAACTTGGTATTGCATTTGATACCATCAAAACACAACATGTTATAGACGTTATTTTTCAATAATATAGCATAACTTGCAATATCAGTGGTCTTTTCCTTGTGAGCTCATTTGTCTTGCTCTGTCTTCAACTTCTGTTAGTTATATATCCCATTTCCCTTCACCTATCCAAGCGTTTATGATCTAAACATGTCGGATGTTCTCGGATAATATTTCCCTGTATTGATTATATTATTGTATTATTGAGAACGAAATAGATTTAGTCCGAAATGTTGATTCATATATTTTGGGTTTTTAGATGACAAGTTAATATAGTGCATGCATTGAGAAAATATGTATGTATGTAATGATTATATTATTATATCATTGAGAATGAGACAAATTTAGTCCCAAATGTTTATTCTTATATTTTGGGTTTTTAGCTGACAGGTTAATAGAGTGCATGCATTTTGAAAATATTTTGAAAAAAATTTAAGATGGTTTTTTATATTGAAATGTTTTTTTTGAAAGGAACATCAGAAAAATGTTTTTCATCATTTTGGGGCTTTAATTGCTGATTTGTTGGGCGTTTCTAGTTTTTTATTTTTTGGTTTATCTATTTATTTTATTGTATCATTGCCACATGTATTGATCTAGAAAATCCTCTCCACATCGGCATCCCTTTGTTGTTCTAAATATGCAATGTACAACTAACTTAGAGATGCACAACCTAGATACTCAATATGTTGCATGTTAAAGTTTTAATGGCAACAATAGAAGAATCCTAAAGTCTAGACCACCATTGATTTGCATCATCAATATATTCACTAATATTTTCAAAAGTATTAGACAAAGAATATAATGATATCTAGATTTTGTTTTTTCCTTGATAATTATCCTTGGAATATTCTCAAGTACTATTGTATTTTTTACTTCCAAAATCATTGTTTTGTCAAAATATGTTGGATAATTCTTTCACTCTTCAACTCGAATTTATATTTTATTACAAATATTGAGTAAATCATATTGGTGTTGTTGCCATTTACTCAAGTTCCTATAGAAATCTTCTTGAATACCTAAGGTAGGAGCATCCTGCTTGATTTTCATTAAAATATTGTGTAATTAGGGGGGTGATGTCTTTTTAATTATTTTATAAATTATTATGCTCATTTTTATTTAAATTAAGAGAGAATAATCTGAGTGTGAGGATTATTGTAAATATTCTCTTAATTAATTGAGAATATGATGGAACTGAATTGGGTAGATAATTTAGGGATTAGGAGTTCGTTAAATGGAACTTAGTTGAGTCAAATAAGGGATAAATATATTTTAGGATTTGGTTGAGATTTGTGTGGAGGAAATCATGGATTGGAGTTAATTCATAATTGTGTATAAATATGAAGCTTGTGTGAGGATGGAGGAAAATGTGTGGAATACAAAGATAGATAGAGAGAAACGGTGTGAGATTTTTGAAAAGGCTGAGAGCTGAGAGGCCCACAAATGTAATATTTGGGAAATTGGTTTGAATATGAATTTCGTTTGTTATTATAGACTAGTATTTTGTTTGCGTGGGATCTCTCTTATTTGTATATGTTTTTAGCTTAATTTAATTTGGTTTTTAATGACGAATTTGATAAGGTTTCCATGTTAAGGAAACACACACTCTATTATTGTGTGCAAGGATCTGTTTTGTGCAGAATCCCTACATCACTTTGGCATCAGAACGAAAAGATGCTTGCTTGTTGTGGGAGTGAATTGGTTCAGAGTATGGTGTGTGAGTTTCTGTGAAGAATTAAGTTTGAATATTCAGCCCACGCAAATTTGACACAGTCATGATTGTGGTGTGTGATGGGAGCCAACTCCATTTAGTAAAAAATCGATGGAGCAGTATTAAATTTGAGTGCGCGGAGGTTTCTACATGGGTATAATTTTCCTATTGGTGTCTGACAGACTACGTGAGATGTCATTTCTGCGTAAGAAGGGCTATGATACATAACTAAGATCATGTGCTACGTTTATCCGTGCAGAGGGAGGAGCTGCAATCGTGTTGCGTGTTGTGTGTTCTGGAGCTACATGGATCGTGGTGGATTTGTTGCAATCTACTGATTGTGTGGTCAAAGAGCCGATTGAAGCATGGGGCTAACTCGGTGAGGCAGTATACAGATCCATGCCTATGTGAATCGATTGCAATGGCAAGTGGAGTGTGCCTGTGGATAGTGCGTCCATGGATAGTGAGTGTGGGCTGCATTTGGAGCTAGAGTTCATCTACTTTGCGTCGAGCTCACGTCATAATAACAAACACTTATCTTCTCTATTATTTTTTGTGTTGGCATTTCAAAAAGCACAAGGAATTTGGCAGCTCTCACAAATCACTTCCTGTGTTCTTGTATAATACAAGTAGTAATATGTCACCAAAATGTTTATTGGGAATAACAAAATAACTTCACTGAAATGAAGCAACTAATGTAGAGGTTATTATCACTCACGAACACACCATATATGTTCTGATTATTCTTGATACTTAATTCTTCATGTGCGAGAGTCTCTAAGGTCAAAGTCAAAGCATCGCCAATGCAAATTTCATTTTCCTTGAAATAGGTTGTTCAATCATGGATTATATAAAGGCCATAGTCCCAAAATTGACTCATTTTATTTATGGCTTATAGAATTCCGGGATAGAGTGATACTAATAGAGCCTTCTTTGTGCCTTTGAGGCTACCGAGGTAGCTCATTCGAACTATGATCAACTTGATGCCCTTGAGGCTGGGGAGCTTGTCGTGGACATTCATTGGAACTATGACCTGGTTGTCTACAATGTAGACATAGACTCTGCCTAGAATTTCTAGTCCTGTTGTTCCCAGGAGCTTGAGTTCTATTGTTCCGTGGATTTTTTCATTGCAGGCTTTATCGTGTGGTTTTACAGGTTTGGTCATTACTTGGAAAAGTCAAAAAGTGATAATTTGAATCAAGATAGCAGTGTTGATTGTGGCCTATATTTTGAGGGGATGTGTATTGCATTGCATTACTTGTGAAAACAATTTGGAACTTACTTTTTTCAACCAGCGATTACTAGATTAGGGGAAGATTTATTTCTTATGGTGGATTCACTGGCACAGTGGAAGCATAGCAGTATTCCTTGATCAATGTGTGGTATCTTAAATTATGAGATCGCGTGAGATGTTTTTAAAAGAGTTTCGAATAAACTATGTTCTCCTGGTATTTATTTTCTAGGTTTGAAGGCTTCGAGTATCTTGGAAAGAGTAGATTCATCTTCAGGGTATCGATGGTTGTCTTGTGCAAGAATTTTTCAGAGTTTATACCCCAGAGAATTTGCTAAGCGTTGTTGGTATGAGAAATCGCATTAGAGATACGTGAAGATCGGTGGTGATTTCTGAGGGTTGTGTTGGTCGTGTGGAGAACGCAAATAGACACCAAGGTAAAATTTTCATTGAATGAATCAATATTCATTGATTAAAGGTGTTATTAAAAATTGGATGATTTAATTTCCCTTCCATATTTGAGAAGTTAATTTGTTTGTAGATTTTATGAAAGAGTGAAATCAATCCAAAGTATAGGGAATGGAATTGAAATTCATCTCAGAAGTTGATATCAAACTATGGCTCAAGTATGGTTTGTGCTTGTTGTGGCCGAAGAAATGTGTTGATGTCACCATATTAAAAGAAAGTTTTGGAAAATTCCCTATAAAAGAATTGTTTTTGTGCATTGAAGAGAGACGGTGTTACATGAGAACCGTCACTAAAAAGAAGGAAATGCATGGAAGTACAGTGGAAATTATTTGTGCTAAGAGGATAAGCCCGTTAAAAAGGTTATGGTCTCGAAGGGCATGTGAATAGTCACGTTGATAAAGACGACACAGAAGAGTGAAATCCGAGAGTTGAAATTGCAAAGAGAGGGCTTATTAATAACCTTGAAGGGAGCATAAGGTATAGATCATTCCTTTCAAAGAGGTATTTTTGAATGTTGAAAATTAAATGGTTTATTTATTTTCTACTCATAAAATAAATCTTGGAAAAATGGATTGAATTTCGATTTAAAGGCTTCAATATCATGTGAAGTGATAAAGGGAGATGATGTAATTGATGACTTGTGATATTTTCTTAAGAATGGAGTATGAGAGAGAGTGAAGACTTTACATCATGAAAATGTATTAAGGGTGGATGTTCATTGGTATGTTTTATAACTTGAATTAGAGTAAAAATATCCACTATTGTAATTATTAGGTCAAGCCTTAAAGTAAAATTAGATGTCAAGGTCAAATGAAAATTTGAATAGCTTGATTCAAGTTAAACCATTGAGTTATTGTGACAATTGTGGTGTATTTTTCATCCAAGATGAAGAATTGATGTAAAGTCCGGAGTCAAAGAGTCGTAAGCCAAGTCAAAGGTTTGAATGTAATTGGGTGCATGATCGCGGGAGCTCCGACACCCAAAGAGTTGGTCATTGTAACACAAGTATTATTGAAGTTGTTGTTTGTAGCAAAGAGAAGCAAGAGAGTTACCCGAAATGATTCCAAGACAGAGAACCAAAAGATACCAAGCACAGGAAGATATCTTGTATTGTGGGATGGCAAGTATGAAGGCTTTCTAAAAAAGGGATTTGAATGAAACCCACAAGTGAACAAATGAAGTTCACAAAGGACGAGAAGATGACCGGTGTCGCTCATTTTAGAGGTTCTCCGAGGAAGCATCGCAACAAGAGAAAGAAGAAGGAAGATGCCAAGGAAAATGGCATATGTAAGAAGTTGACCGATGAAGTTATATGAGGAGAAGCTGAGATAAATAATTCACCTTGAGTTATTGATGGAATTGTTGCAGTAGAAACAAGAAAACCCGTAGACATGGCCGGACCATGAGGAAGAAAATGAAGTGGCAGTAGGCTTACACGCAAAGAGGGAACAACAGTAAGCATACACTGACAGAAGAGCCGAAGAAGCTCGAGTAGATGATGAGTGTGCAATTGATATGGGAAGAACTCAAAGAGGCCGAGTTGTAAATGGAAGTTCTTACTTGTGGCCTAGAACAGGGTGAAATTCCGGGTGAAGAGATCAACGAGGAAGATCTCATGAACTATTGGAATAGTTCGAAGAACCGGAAGATATGTTGACAAGAGAAGCAAATGAGGCTATGAAGCCTTATATTTTTAAATCTCACAATTTATGTATGTTTGCAGGAACTACAGAAGATGGTGAAAAATTTGTGAAACCGTCACAGAGATGAATGAAATCCTTAAGGTGAAGTAGGAAGGAGAATGCCTTCGCAGGAGGGAAGGTAATCGATTTATCGATGAAGAGAGAAATCATAAATGAATTCTTGTTTCGGTGTAAGACAACCGCTGAAGCTATTATGGAGTAGAAGCATAATGAAAATGCCGAAGTGATATTCCAAAAAGGTAAATAAATGAATTTGTTTAATGAATTACAATGTAAATGCAATGTGATGATACATAAACCTGGATAACTCAGAGGATTTCCAAGAAGAATGAAACTCGGAATGAAGGTTGTATGAAATTCTCGAAATATTTCGCATGGGAATAGAATTCTTGGAATGATGGCTTAAGGAACCCGAGGGAGAAGTGAAGCTTGCGTAACTCCGATACGTAAGAGATTGCAGGCATTGTCAGTATGATAGATGAAATTTTAACATTTATAGAGTTATGAATGTCTTAACTCCTCAAATAATGATGTGGTCGTAGGTAAAAAAGGAAAATTAATAAATATGATGTTGAAATCGTAGAAATTGAGCGTAAAGTATTTGGAGATAAGATAAAAGATCAGAGCAAGAAGAAAGTTATGTCCGATGAGACATATGAAATGTATATTGAACCGCAGGATAAAGATGAAAGAAACCAATTCAAAACAAGATCTACCGAAATCCAGGAAGTCTATGACGGGAGATTGGTAAGCCACATCAAAGGAGGCCGAAAGGTATTGTATTTTTAAAACTAATAGTTTGTTGATGAATACGTGTACAATACTTGATGAGAAATTTTTTACTATAGGAGAAATCAATGACTATAGTTGTAATTAAGGAGAAATACTTGATTATTATTCACTTCATAAAGTTGAATGTTCAAAGCGTAAATCGAGATGGAAGCATCAAACAAAGAGGAATTACTCCGAGGAATTGGAATTTTTTTTTTTTTTGGAGAGGCCGATGGAATTCGGGTTGATGGATTGAGTGATGCTAATGTACATCCAACAAAGATTATTTTAGAGTTTGGAGACCAAGAATGGGTAATGCTGATTCTATACAAGTTTGTAATTTTCAAAATAAATATGATGTGTTATGGAACAATGAGAGTTACAATAAATAGTATTCGAAAATAATATTCCGGAAACTTTGTGCAAATTTACAATATAGAATTGATACTTCAAAAGACTAGTGGCAAAACAAAGAGTTTGGAATCCCAGAGGGAGCAAGTTATCGAGACTTGTGGCTGCCACATTATTACGTAAAAGTGGTAGACCTCATAGAAAGGAGTCTATGCAAACTTCTCTACATGGGGAGTCTCGATGCAGAGCATCCTACTTGATTTTCATTAAAATATTGTGTAATTAGGGGATGGATGTCTTTTTAATTATTTTATAAATTATTATGCTCATTTTTATTTAAATTAAGAGAGAATAATATGAGTGTGAGTATTATTGTAAATATTCTCTTAATTAATTGAGAATATGCGGGAATTAAGAGTTGCAGATAATTTAGGGATTAGGAGTTCCTTAAATGGAACTTAGTTGAGTCAAATAAGGGATAAATATATTTTAGGATTTGGTTGAGATTTGTCCGGAGGAAATCATGGATTAGAGTTAATTCATAATTGTGTATAAATATGAAGCTTGTGTGAGGATGGAGGAAAGAGTGTGGAATATAGAGAGAGATAGAGAGAGAAACGGTGTGAGAGTTTTTGAAAAGGCCGAGAGCCGAGAGGCCCACAAATATAATATTCAGCAATTGGTTTGAATCAATTTCGTGTGTTATTATATACCAAATATTTTGTTTCCGCGTGGGCTCTCTTCTTTTGTATATATTTTGAGCTGAATTGAATATGGTTTTTAATGACGAATTTGATGAGGTTTCATGTTAAGGAAACACACACTCTATTATTGTGCACAAGGATCTCGTTTTTGTGCAAAATCCCCGCATCAATATCCATTAGTTTAGAATTAATAGATAAAATCTTATGACCGAAAAATCTCAATATGACTTTGATAATCTTTGATTTTTTAACTTGTGATTCTAGTGAATGAATATTGATATTTGCTAAAAATCTCTTTTAAATTTAACTCTTATTTGTCATGAAAAATAGTCATTTCTTCAATTGTTTCTGGTTTAATTTCTTCATTTCCTTGTTTAAGTTGATCCTAAAGGATGACAATCTATGTATTATGTTTCGCTAATATTTTTTCTCCTCAATCAAATACTTATGATTTATTAATATTTCGTGTAGAAAATGTTACTTCCAAGCCTTTTGATTTTCCAATTCACTAATAAATTCATCGACTATCCAAGGATTAGCATTGGAAAAACATCCCAATGTTTAGGTTGTACCCATAGAAACTTTTTTATCAAGATAGTCATTATTTGATTTGCATTGAATCATTATTTTTCACCGAGTATTTGATGCCTATATGACTTATAAACTTATTTTCTAGTATCCACTATATTATCCCCACAAAATCCCCTCTAATGTATCCTTTCCGTGTAGGTTTATCATAACAATAATCGACCTCGACAAAATTAGAAATTTATGTTTGGATGGATCTCGGCTACTCTAGCTATCTCTATCTTTGCTATTGGATTTATAATTCGTTCTCTAATGAATCGAGTAGTAAGAGATACAAAGAAAGATTTTGTCGATTCAATCAAACTTGCTAGCTTCTATTTTGTTGATATCCGTACATAACATCCCAACTACTCTAAAATGTATTGATCGTGATATGTTTGTGTCTTGGCTTGTGACTCGTTATCTACTTGATATTAGTGGCAGTTGCAAAGTATAATTTATATCGCTGGTTGGATTTATTTCTATAACAATGCAATGGACATCATGGTTGTTTGGAAACAAAAATTATTTTCCACTCTCAATTATTCTAGTCTTTGAATATGATGTTGACAACTCTAATTTGGATGATAGTGATAACTATATGTCTATAATATTCTTTGATAGTGATTCGGAGACTTGTGTATACTTGTTTTTTGTTGGATTCGTCCTAGGTGGCCTAATGTGATTAATGCCTTATGATATATATCACTTTTGCAATCTTAAAGTGTTTTTTCATATTGTAATTGTCTTGTGGATGGTTATTTTCAAAACTCGATATTCCCTTGAAATACGTAATCTTTAATTTTAGAAAAAAACTAGTGGTGTGGCTATTCTTAGCTAGGATAGACCGCCTGTTGGAGCTAGGGTCACCTAGGGTACATTTTTGGATATATTTTTGTATATGTGCGCCGTACGTAAAGGTCAAGGGGCTTTGGGGTAGGTTAAAGTCCCTCATTTTATAAAAGGGTTTTAAGGGTAAACTATGGGCCTCAACTATGGTTTTAGACCACAAGATCTTTGCGCTAGGGGATTGACATAAATAGATAGATCGCAGTCTAAGGAAGTAGTCAATCATTATTCATGTTTTGGATCTAATTTTTTTTTATGCATCTCGTGATGCTCTGTAAGGGTTTAATTTTGGGTTGGGCATGGGCTCTTGGCTGGCCGTGTGCGCAAAGACCTAGTCCTAGTTGTGTACGACTCGCTAGTTGTGTGCGCGGAAGGGTAAAGTGTAAAGGAAAAGTCTCGATGTACCGAATTTCTCTTCGAATCTTATACAAGGAATGATTTTGGCAAAAGCACTATGTTATCTATCCGAGTTATCTCTTTACTATTTCTATCTTAAGATTGCTTTTAACTTCGTTATGCTTACTTGTATCTCGCTAGAATACATCCGTTATTTATGCATGAAGTTATATTTATGGCTGAATATGTGGATGAATTTGCTTAAGTGGTTATGCTATATAGATTCAGATCTCGGTTCTATTATGATATATCTCGCAACGAAGTGATCCGCTACACGATTATGTGATCTCGATAAGTATTATTCTCAGATTAAGGCATATCCGTTACGATATTTATAAATTCTTCAATATTCTATTTAGGCCACCACATTATTTTCTTCCTCAAAAAAGGTGAAAAAACCTAGTTCCAACACCCCCCATACTCGGTTCGGGTGAGACTTTTGATCTCGCACAAGCAGGTGATTGACGCAAAAGGGCCGTAGTTGGAGGGTTTGTTGGTTTTGCAATAAAATCAACCTAGGTCGTGACCCCTTAAGGAAACAAATGGTTTCGTTGCCGTGATCGGGATCATTTTGAGGGATATTTGTTTTAGTTCCCTCATAGAATGAATTGTAATATTGATCGGATAGAAAGATCCCAAGTTTGCGATCCAAGATAATCTAAGCTCTAAGATATCTACTAAAAAGTGGGTACATAAGTATGTCTATACGTAAGGTCACAAGATTTTTTTTTCTCTGTAATTGAACTGTGGTAGTGGATGTCATGATTATTTTATCCAATACATGTGCGAAGGACAACGTAGTCACCGAGTGACTCTAATTGATGCAACAATTAGAAAATCTAGAAAATACGCTCACCCACTTGATATATCACTCGATCGGTCATCTCTCGGGAGGATTTGTGACCGAATTTTCCATCGATCACTTTGTGTCACACTCAGAAGTAGAAAGAAAGTTTTCAAGGGTCCTAGAGGTAATTTCTTGCACTCTTTGAAGTTATTTTTGAAGATGCTATTGTGTGAATAGGTATATTTGAGTCAATATATTGCTTGAATGCCGCTAAGAGGCCCGACAATGCCCAATGGAAAATTACCGCGAAGACCTGTGAGAAAGGATTTATTTTATCCCTCCGAAGCATATATATCTCGATGATGATGGTGAACCAAAGACTAGTAGCTCTAGTGAATCCGCATGATCTCGAAGAAAGAAGAAGTTTCATCAAACCAGAATAATCAGACAGCCTTGATCCTCTTTAAGATCCCATCCACCCCACTACCAAACTCATCTCACAAAGCATCCACTACACTATGCAGTCCATCTCTATCCTCGCCTCCATCTCCCCCAGGCGTAGATATGGACGCGTCGATGAAGCTACCTAATTTCAGAGGTATTGGGAATGAAGATATTCAACATTTTTTATTTGTGAATAATGTTGTATGACACACTCAACAGGTTAATAATGATGATATTAAAAAAGTGCAACTAGCCACTACTTTCCAGGATTGTGCATTAGATTAGTATATCAGATATGTCCAAGAAAACACTAATTCCACCTTGGATGAAGTAAAATATGCCCTAAAAGATAAATTCAAGAAACCTAAGTCGTATGTGCAGTTGGTTACAAAAATGAAAGAGATTCATTAGGAGGTTAATAAATCTGCGTGGGAGGTAGATTATGGGATGAAGCGCACTATCAGATATGGTGGATTTACCATCGATGATACCCAACACAAGGAGTGGTTTATTGCTATGCTGCTCCCACATCTGCGCCACACCTTGGGCCAATAGAATATTACCACACAGGCTGAGGCTATGGATATTGCAATGAAATTAGTAGCAACCCCAACACCTGTTGTGCTTGGAACTCAACAGATTCAGAATAACTTGGAATCAATGCATTTAGAGATTCAATATCTGCACAAAGATAAGGGCAAGGAGGTATGCATAGAGGTTTGGTATATAGAATGTAAAGCCACTAGGCACCATAAGGATCAATGTCTTGCCTTCAATAATTATCTGAACTCTGGAGGACCTAGCCCTTTGAAGAACATAGTATGGTATCTATCAAGTTGCAGGATTGCATGAAACTGATTTCTGTCCAAGGGTCAGAAAATATCGAGATGAGTTGAAGCAGTTGTTTTGCAGGTTCTATTTGTCACTGGGACATGATGAGAAGCACTGTTGAACTTATGATATGATGTTAGAAAAAGCTGAAATATATAGAATGGAGGCCGAGGCTACCTCACCAACATCCCCCTCTCTGCGTAGTGGATTTCAGGGAAGAGGAAGAGGACAGGGAGGTGGATCAGCTAGTCGAGGAAGAGGACAAGTTATTTTTTACAACTGTAGAGATACTGGTCACTATGCGCGAGACTATCCAAATCCAACGCGACAATCATGCAGGTATTGTAGACATATTTACCATGTGATAGAATATTTACCTATTTTGATTGCTAAAATGCAGGAGAAAAAGACAGACTCCTACGCAAAATCTTCATATGCTTAGAGCAGAAACCTGCAAAGAATATCCTAGCATGAATATGGTCACTAGGAGTGATGTAGCTACTAATGAAGATAAGAGAAAGCATCCAAATACTTATATTTGGATTCTTAAGGCCCCTGAGAACAAAGAAGAAATTAATTTACAACGCGCAAAGGAGACTTTTGTTGAAGCGTGGAAATAATTTATAGAGGGAAGCACCTCAACATTAGGTAGTCCAATGAAGGAAGCAGGGGTAGATGAAGAGATAAAAAAATTTCTACCAGATTGCATTAAGTTACTGTGCAGAAAAAAGGTAGTAGATAACCTTAAGATCTAATAGATAATTGTGTAGAGAAGGAACAACCGCTGGTAGAACAAAAAACTGTCAACAAAATCTATAAGAATAAGAAGAGATCGGGTCGAGAGATGCATATGACCATGTAGATTGATGCTTATGAAATGGACCAGGTTATTCTAGATCTGGGGTCTGATACAAATGTTATATCTAAGAAAACATGGCAGCGCATGGGAGAACCCAAGCTGGAATGGTTTACCATTCAACTGCACATGGAAAATCAGCAGAAGATCCTTCCATTAGGAAGGTTGTCTCAGGTTTTAGTCAGTATTGAGGGTGTTAAGGTGATGGCAGACTTTGAAATTATACAAATTGTGGATGATACTAATCCTTATCATGTGTTGCTAGGATAGAATTGGTCTATTGATATGGATGGAGTCATAAACCTGAAGAAGTGAAGAATTGAGTTTGAAATAAATGGAACCAGAGTCATGATACCCCTAGACCCTATAGAAGGACAAAGATAGACAAATCCTATATGCGCTGATGATGATATTGATAAGATATATAAGCTAACTTTGTGCGAGGAAGATTGGATCAATCCGACGACGGATGGAAATTTTAAGTGGGAAAAGGACAGTTCTTGTTTCTTAGATTCTGATGAAGAATTCGGAAAAACCGTTTACATGAAGTATCTATGATGCATCGTAATCATGTGACCAGACCTCTTGGATGTATAACATATAAGGAATGTGAATTACTGCATTAGGGGAATTTTGAGGTCTAAAATGGGCCTCCTAAGGAAATTATAAAATAATAGTGGAAATAATAAAATAATATTATATTACTCATCAAATTTTAGAGGGAAAAAAGATAAAAATATTTTTCTAGCTCATATTTTCAACTTATCTCCCTATGGGTTTACTCAAATTTCAAATGGAAACACTCGTTAGATGAATAATTTTATTCCTCATCCACGGATTAGCCATGTTTCATACTTTTGATCGACCCTGCTACATGAAAAATGAGAAATACATGAAAAACATGAATGCAATCATGTTTTTTCATGTAGCAGGGTCCATCGAAAGTATACAACGTGGGTACTCCTTGGATGATGAATTGAATTTTTCATCCAACGCATGCTCCTGCTCGAAATTTGAGTAAACCCTTAAGGAGATAAGTTGAAAATACACAAAATGTAGTTTTATTATTTTTTTTATTTTTTAATCTTTTCTACTTTTTTACTCCAAAAAAGGTGAATCATCCCCCATGTTTGAAATAATCAGCTTGAATCCTATTGATTCGCATAATGTTTATTTTGGTTGTACATTTTTCTTAGGAGGCCCATTTTAGACCTCAAAATTCCCCTAATGGAATTATGATGGGTGAACTAGTGTAAACACGTTTTTAGGAGATCTTGAAAGAACTATACCAGAAGGACAAAGATTGCATTCTTTGGATCTCTGATTTCATGCTAGTCCAGCGAGATGGTGGGAGAACCATAAAGAAAACATGGGCAATTGGGATGAATGCATGCACATGATGAGTTTACGCTTTGAATTTCCAACCATCAGAATGGAAGAGGTCTACTCAGAAAAGTATGATCCATGCAGATAGTTGGCTATATGGAATCATGTATGGGGCGTAGAACCAAGACCTAAATGGGTCCACATGTTTATTCGTACACTGGGGAAGGTACCTACTAATTAGTATCTGGAGAAAAAGTTGTGCCGAGGTACTAGTGAATGGTCTGCATCGACAGAGAGTTTTATTCTAACATTCAGCTTTGAGAGTGGATTTGATAAGATTGGAAAAGTATTGCATAATATTGAGGAAGTTATCTTTGATACAACAAAATCAACGATTGATTACGCTCCGCTAGCATGGGATGTGTAGATGAGAGATATTTTGAATTGCAGAAATTTGACTGTTGAAGAGAGTGAAGACAATCCAAGGAACATCATGATTCTGGAATCTGAGCGATAGCGCACAATGGTTGGGCCCATGATCACTTCACGCAATGTGACAAAACCTCTAAAGCTATGATAGGTGAATATTGGGTCTAAAGAGCAACTGAAGTTGGCTAGTATTGGAGACTATTAGAATGATGACATAGTCAGAAAAATTTCTGAGTTAATGACAGAATATTAGGATTTATTCCCTACAAAGTTTTTAATTGTTGGCATGTGTTGTCCTTGATGGCAACCTACTTGATGAAATAAGATTGATTGGCAATATGATGCAATGTGTTGTCTTTGATGGCAACCTACTAGATGAAGTTGTCCTTGATGGAAACTGACTTGATGAGTTGTCTTTGGATGGCAACCTACTTGATGAAGTTGTTCTTGATGGAAACCTGCTTGATGAGTTGCCTATGATAAGAAACCTATGTGTTAAATATGTAAGGATGATGTATCTTGTGTTAAATAAGGAAGGATGATGTATCTACAGATCAGCTCAGAAGTAACAGAAGAAAGGAATTCCAGTAAGTGCCAAAGAAATGATAAATATGATATGTCACAAAGCATACGTGGGTTTGTCAAGCAAGTAGCGTATGTACGCGAAAAATTACGTGCCAAGTAGCGTATGCCTATGTGCGCTCAAAATTCATAAAACCAAGGGAATTTACCATGGTATTGGCCCATTGTATTGAGCGTTGGAATATCTATTTGATCCCGTCCAGGAATACCATTAGTAGTTGAGTGGTTTTGACTCATGGTATTGACAAAGGCTAAATCTATATAAGGAGAAGAAGATCATAGTGCAAGTGTGTGCATGAGTCTGGGTTTTCAATGAATACTTCACTCTGAAGTATATCTGCATGGAATGGGTAATAGTCTGTTGATTGATCTGAATTAATAATGCACCTATGAAGAAAATGATGAAGAGGGATCTCTAGATCTAAAAAGACTATGTATTTTCGAGATTTGTTTATGGAATGTTTAGATCTGAGATGAGGCGAATATTTCCTGAAGTAAAAGGGTAAGATCTGAGCCATTTATCTATTCTGAAGAGTTGCGCAGCCCTACAAAGTTTGAAGATCTATACGCAGGTTCGTAGAAGAGAAAGCGTGTATATACGCGAGTTGACTTCAACAAAAGTGCGTATGGTATGTGAAATCAGTCTTGAAATATGTGCAGATGTATACGCAGGTTTGTTTCTATGAAAGTGCGTATACACGCAGGTTCAGTGAAGTAAAAGCGCATATGAAATCTAGGGTTTTACTGAAGTATGTGGAATGGAATGTCTAATCTATTTTTCTGTTTTAATACGATCTGTCAATGATGTATTAATATAGATCTGGGTTGTTTGAAGTTGATTATGCTGCTGATTATGTTGATTAAATATCAAGTTGTTGGTTGATTGGTTGATGGTACAATGAATGAATTGATGAGGTTATGAGTTTCAGTTTGATGTATGATGAGCTTAAATGTGTGGAGTGGGTCCAGTTTGAAAATCTGATGAAAAGTGGCCTACAAGGTATGTTGTATGGAAGCTGTTGGATCCAGTATGAAAATTGATGAAACGTGGTCCATGATGGTGCTGAGGGTCGAAGCCTTCAGTGAGGGGGTTGTAGCTCCCTTCTAGTGGTAGCTAGTAAACAAGAGCAGGGGGTAGTAGCTCCCTTCCAGGAGAGGCTGGTAAACGAGAGCAGGGGGTAGTAGCTCCCTTCCAGGAGAGGCTGGTAAACAAGAGCAGGGGGTTGTAGCTCCCTTCCAGGAGAGGCTGGTAAACGAGAGAAGGTTGTAGCCTTCTGCAGGTGGGTGCCTGCGTGCTGGTATGAGTCTGCACCAGTACATGGTTGTAAGATGTTTTCTTTATAATAAAAATATTGAAGATAGAGACGACAACAGCGGTGGTTTTCTCCCGACTTGGGTTTCCACCTTAAATCCTGGTGTTCATGTGTGTTGCTTATGTGTGATGATTTATTCTATTCTTACTGCACATGTTTACTGCTTACTAAACATATAATGAATGAATGATGCAATGATATAAGTAAATAATTATCTGCATAATGAGATCTCTAGTAATACGCGAGTTTCATTGAGGATATCCGCGTGTATACGTGACTTGGGTTCATTAAAGTAGTGTATGGGTTTTTAGAGAAAGAAAAAGTAAAAAGTTTCCAGTCTGCACTAAATACTGATTCACCCCCCCCCTCTCGCATTTTTCCCACCAGAATTGAAAGTAATAATTGGAGAACATGGAGTCATGCAGATCACTTTGAAACCTGATGTGCACCTAGTGAAGCAATGCCCATACAGGCCAAATCCATGATATAAGTAGAAGGTGAAGGAAGAGTTGGATAAAATGGTTGATGCAGGCATCATAAAGCCAGTAGAAGAGTCTGATTGTGTAAGTCCCATGGTAGTACAAGAAAATAAGACAAAAGGAGAAATAAGAATATGTTTAGATCTGCACAAATTGAATGATGCTTTTGTGCCTGATCCATTCCCAACTCCATTCTCTAATGAAATCTTGGATAATGTTGGAGGACAAGAAGCTTACTCATTCACAGATGGGTTTTTAGGGTATCATCAGATCAGGATTGTGCTAGAATATCAGAGTAACAACACCTTTGCAACTGAATGGAGATATTTCCAATACACAGCCATGCCCTTTGGCTTGAAGAATGCACCTGCCATATTTTCACGAGTATTAGTAGCTGCTTTAAAAGAGTTTATCCTTAAGTTCTTGGAAGTATACTTTGATGATTGGACTGTGTTTGGGTTGTTGGAAAAGCATGTTTCAAATATGTGCTTAATGTTGGATACCTATACGAAGTATCTGATCTCATTGAATTTGAAGAAGTGTATATTATGCGTGCCATTTGGGGTACTACTGGGACACATTATCTACGAGTAAGGATTGATGGTAGATCCTACAAATATCAAATTAATAGTTAATCTGGAGATACTTGAGAATGTCAAACAATTACACTCAATATTTGGGCACACTGGGTATTATCAAAATTTGATTAAGGGTTATGCGCTGATAACTGCACCCATGGAGAAGTTGCTCAAGAAGGATGAAACATTTTGCTGGGACACGTACTGTCAGATGATTTTTGAATTGTTGAAGGAAAATATGGTCAATGCGCCCATACTGGTTTTTCTATATTAGTCAAAGGTGTTTCATGTGCATGTTGATGCCTCCTGTATCGCACTCGGAGCTATTTTAGCGCATCCAAGAGATATAGAGATTGATCACCCCATTACCTATGCCATTCGAAAAATCTCAAGCGTAGAAAAAAATTATTTGACCACTGAAAGGGAAGGATTAGTGATGGTATATGCACTACAAAAATTCTACCACTACCTGTTAGGAGACCATTTCAAGAAGATTACTGATCATTCTACTTTAAAGTACCTGGTCAATAAGCCTGTGGTAGGGGGGAAGATATGCATGTGGTTGTTGCTATTCGAGGAGTATGAATTTGAGATCATTGTGAAACCAAGAAGACGAAATTTTGGGACAGACCATCTATTGTGCATTGAGATTGGTGAAGAACCTACAAAATTGGAGGATGGATTACCAAATGCGTATTTGTTTGCGATAAAGGTAGTTAATGAGAATTTCCCTGATATTATTCAGTTCCTCACTGATGGACGCAGGCCTAAAGAATATACATTTTAACATAAGAAAGAGCTTGTGGCATGCGCAATAGACTTCACCATTAGTGTTGGTCAGTTGTATAAAATGGGTGCAGACTAAGTTCTACGAAGATATGTTTTTGAGTATGAAAGACGCGCAAACTTAGATGAAGCTCATGGAGGGGTTTCTGGTGGTCACTATGCAGGTAAGGCAACTGTGCATAATATTATTATTTTTGGGTTATGGTGCCCCACATTGAAAAATGATGCCTATGTGCATTGTCACACATGTGATGTATACTAGAGGACTGGAAAACCATCGTGCAGAGAAGAGATTCCCTTGCATCCACATTTGGAACTGCAAGAATTTGAGAAATGGGATATAGAATTCGTTGGACCTATCAATCTCTCAAGAAAAAAGAGTGGTGCATGTTACATAATCACTAAAATGGACTATGTAACTAGATAGGCTGAAGCTAAGACTGTGAAGGATTGTACTATAGATACAACTACATAGTTCATATTTGAGAATATTGTGATTCGCTTTGGATGTCCTAAGATTCTAATAAGAGAACAGGGTACACATTTTGTGAATGAAACCATTGAAGCATTCGCAAATGAATTCTAGATGCATCATGAGAAGAGTTATCCCTATCACCCACAGAAGAATAGTGCGGTGGAATATTTCAATAAGATATTGTAAAATATGCTTACCAAGGTGTGCAATGCTAACCAGAATGATTGGTATGAGCGCATGCCCATAGTTCTCTGCACATATCAAACCACCTGTAAGAAGTTTACTGGTAGGACACTTTTCAAGATTGTATATGGGCAAGAAGATGTGTTGCTAATGGAGTTCATTGTTCCCAGTCTGCGCATTACAGCATTGAAAAATATGGTCGAAGCAGACACTATGGAGGAATGGTTGTCGTATTTGGTTGCACTAGAAGAATATCACTTTATTTCCAATTATCACCAGTAAGTTTAGAAGGCGTGTGAAAAGCATGGCATGACAGACACATCAGGAAAAATGTGTTTAAGGAAGATGATTTGGTCTTGTTGTATGATAGCAAGTTTGCATGCCACCCAGGGAATTTGAAGATGCATTGGCTAGGGCCACATATTGTTAAGGAAATCACTAATGGAGGTGCAGTGCGCCTGGCCACATTGACTGGAGAATACCTTCCCAGGTATGTAAATGGAAGCAGATTGAAGCCATACAAGGATGACCCTATGCACACCAAAAGACTATATGGATGGAGTATCAGATTTGCAAAGATGGGATGGAAGATGTGCAAGAAGGTGTGACGCGCGTGTGGTAGCTATGGGAGGAGGTTGACTAGGTCACAGAGGTGCTAAAAACTAGTCGTTGGAATAGTAACTCTAGAAAAGACAACTTTATTACCATTTATGGGAGCATCCAGGTTGAATTTAATGAAGGGATTTTTCCAGATTTGGGACATTTTTGTTATTTATGGATACACATTAATGCATAAGGAATCATTGAAGACACGCCAAAAGTATAAATATGACCTATGGGGTCGCAATAGTTCCCTTTTCTTTCTGAGTTAATTATTTGCCCCGAGCTCTTTGATTTTTGCAACATATTCATTGTCTATGTCTGGTGTGGATCTGATATTCGAGGAGGATTTAAGTTGTAGGGGTTTGGGTTATGCAATTCCGCCCAATAGGATAGCTACGTGAACTGGAGAAGACCCTATTGTGCCAGAGGGTCCTATTGCGCAAATTTCTAAAACACCTATGCCCTCGAAGTCTAAGAAGGGTCAAACATCTGAAATCAGTAAATCCTCGAGGGAAAAGACTACAAAATCACACTCTATTAAAGTTGAGCGTCAGAAAATACCAATGATTGAGCTTCCTAAGACAATTATGGAGGAAGAGGAGGATGTGGTTGAAGTGGACACATTCTCACAGTTTCTGACCTATGTCGCACCGCGCGAAGTGTTAGTAAGAGTTCCCAAATATCTTGACAAGGTGTGGTCTCAATATGCCCTTGATTCCGAAAAACGTACCAGTGGATGGGTGACATGTTTGCAAAAGTGTCATATATAAGACTAGAGGACCGAAACATCACATATACTGATAAGTTCCTTGAAATTGTGCCAGAAATATACTTATATCATCTCCAGTATGAAGGAGGAATCATGCACTTAGAGCTAAAGTGATGGGTGCTAAGTTTGAACAAGTCAGGCCTTTTGAATTTATTGCAGATCCCTCGCTTCGAGTGCAACCTGATAAATGACACATGTTTCCGTTAATTTCTCACGCTTGTGCATGATGATGCACTATGGTTGGGAGAGCGCATTTCCATTGATGATGTGTTTATCCATAGGATCACTGGTCTACCTGATCAGGGCACAGATCCAATGGATGATTTTGGAGGAAAAGCGCAAGAAAATGTAGTTGTAGAGAGGATTAAAGCCAAGTACCAAGTCTCACGCAAGAGTAGAGGATTCATAGTCAATGATATTAATGATCCTATGGTTAAGTTTGGAATTCTCATCTTTTCCTGCAAGATGATGCACAAATGTCGACCTAAGGAGGTTCTTGTGCAGGTAATTGCTCTCACAGGCCGGTGTGAAAAAAGAGTGATCTACAGCTGGTCACACTACTTGTGAAAAGAATTTTTGGAGAATGTATGTGAAGCATAGGAAGAGGTAAAACATTTTTATTATGCTTTTATGCTATTTTTAATCGCCTTAATTGGGTGGCAGACCCCAAATGAAAAACAGTTTCCTGAGATCGATCCACAAATGTGTGAGGCCGCAC
Organism: Pinus albicaulis; assembly: GCA_034641835.2. Classification (NCBI taxonomy): domain Eukaryota; kingdom Viridiplantae; phylum Streptophyta; class Pinopsida; order Pinales; family Pinaceae; genus Pinus; species Pinus albicaulis. The sequence continues at coordinate 55,756 of JAXQQM020071225.1, read as the reverse complement.
AGTACGCTACACTATGGAATTCATTAGATATCGCGTGCATCATGGAGAATAAGATCTTGTAGGTATTGTTCTATGCCTTGCTTTATTAGGAAGTGCATCCCAAGTCTAGGCTATCTCTGACGCTATACGACCAATACAAAATGATAACAAAATTCATGGCTACTTTCCACAATATGCATATCTACGCGAAAGGTGCAGTCGAAGGAGTTTGGTATGAATTACCATATCTTGTCACGGAGGACGACTTGATACACGTCACTATAGAATGGCCACCAGCATGGTTGGAACCCAGAGAATCAAGATCCATTCCTAAAACAATGAATAATATGTGCACTAGTACCCAGCCAGAGAAGACAACTAAGAAGACGATGGAGAAAGAAGCCACGCCGACAACAACAAATGAAAAAATGATCTAAATAAAAAAAAATTAACTTGAGAAAAATGGTACTGCACTGAAATACATAGAATAACAGGTGGAAGCACATACTTATAAAGGAACAAAGTGTGGTTCTCTAGCCACTGAAGGATCATAGAAGAAGAGAAAAGGGTCTAAAGACGTTGGCCAAAGATGACTTGAATGAAATTGAAAACACGGTCACATATGCGACAAAGGATAGATGGACTGATATGGAAGTGTAATATAAGTCTCTGCTCGAGGTCGTATAGGTTGGAATCTAGGAATTAAAAGTACAGGAAATCCTGATTCAGTTGAGCATTTCTCAAGCGAGCCAGATGCAGATGAGCGCGCATGTAACCAGCACGCAATCGCTCGACATAGCCTTACCAGCAACTGGGAATGTTTTCCCTGTTCAAATACCTATGCCGACCATCCATGTAGACCCTAGCTGGAACACCCAGTTTAGAGATTGTGTTGATATTAATGTTAATTTTTCTGTTTTACCTGTAGGAAAGTTACATCTGATACATAATATTATCATGGATGAGCTTCTGTTCTGTGAGACCCGTGTTCACACAACTGTCATAGAATCAAAGTAGAAGGCCATAGAAGCACACTAGAAACAACAAGTAGTGAAGGAAGCATGTTATGTAGCTGAAGCTCAATGTGCTACGCTCAAAGTGAAGATCCACCAAGTTTTTAGTGAAGTACCAACAATCCTTGCCACAGTTGCCCCAGAAGAAAAGTTAAAAGGACTGGTTGCCGCATCAAGCACCAAATTGCTAACCTACAAATTAATTTGTAGCCTGAAATCCCACCTGAAGTTAGAGAAAAGTGGGCTGCCGAAGTGAAGCAATCCACTGACAGTATCACTGCCGTAATGATGCAATGTGACAAGCTTTTGGATGAGGCCATGGGTGTCTAGACTTTGGTTTAGAATGACCCTATGGTACAGTAGTGACACAATGAGTTTCACATAAAGGAGAAAAAATTTGCTGAGATTAAGATGATGACACCTACTCTTGTTCTTACATAGCACCTCCCCCACCTATAGGAGGACCGGTCAATTTAGACTAAGATCAAGGACCTACACCGCAAAGAGAAGCTGCTAGAGGAAATAATGAAACCATGGTCAGAGGAGGCTCTACAGTTATCATAGACTTTTTCCAACACATTGAAGGCCATTCAACAGACACAGAGAAGTATTGAGTTGGCCAATAAAGGGACCACCACTGAGAAATTGGTTCTTCAAGCGCAGGGTGTTGTTCTGCAGAGTCTGGAAATGGTTCTCCCTCTCAAATTTTCTGTTACTACACTCCAAGCCAAGATGAAGGAGCATACACCACAGTGACTCGGGATGAGTCACATGTTTGTGTTGGGGGCCTATTGGAGCGGGGTCCCCTAGAGTACATTTTTGGATATGTTTTTGTATAAGTTTTGTATATACGTGTTGCACGCAAAGGTCAAGGGGCTTCGGGGCATGTCAAAGTCCCTCTTTTTATATAATGGTTTTAAGGGTAAACTGTGGGCCTAAAACCATTGTTTGAGACAATAGTATCTGTGTGCTAGATTGTATATAAATAGATAGATCGAGTCTAAGGAAATACTTAATCATTATTCATGTTTTATGCATCTGTGATACTCTTGTTGTGTTTCAGTCTGGGTTGGGTAGAAAGGCTCCCTCTGGCTGTGTGTGTGAAAGGGTAAATTGTAAAGGGAAATTATGATGTACTAGATTGCTCTAAATCTAATACAAGGATTGATTTTGGCAAAAGGATTGTATTATTTATTTGAGTTACCTATTTACTTCTTATTTCAAACTTCTGGGATCTCTATTTTGTAATAATGTTGTCTCCGGATCCATCGCATTGGGTAGATTTTTTTCTTCATTGACGTTTCGAACCAGCTACCGAGGTTCATTATCAAGATTAAAATGAATGAGAGAAGTTGATCTCAAGTATGGTAAATAAATAGTTAAAGGTTTGGTGAAAATATTTATCAGCGGACATAAATTAGATTTTAAATTTAATGATTTATTTTAAGAATTAATTGTTTATAAATAAATATTAATTTTAATTTAAAAATATTCTTTTGTTATGATGTTTGTTTGAATTATGATGTTGCTTTTATTAGGTCATTATTAAATTTAAATCTTATTTATTATATAGTTGATTTATGTTATGATGGTGTTTTCAATTTTTATAACTTTTTATTTATTAAATTGAAATATTATTTATTATATATTTAATTTATGTTATGATGGTGTACTTTGTTTACTTATGTTATTTAATAATGAAGTTTAGGAGAAATGAGTTAAATATTTAAAGAGATATTTATGCTATCTTTAATTTGTATTATGAATGAATTTTATATGAAATATTTAATAGTGTTTTTTATTAAGAATTTGTTATTAATAGCAAATTTAATAGGTTTAAATTTTACTAATTTAAAGCTTTAGTTTAGTTTTGGTTTAATTTTTAATTTAATATTTAGTAAAATATAAGTAATTATTTAAAGAAAGGTAGGATGATGATTCTAAGGGTAGAGGATGGATAAATGGAGGGGATAAGATTTAGGGGAAGGTTAAGGAAAGGGTTATGAATAAGGATTTTTAGGATTATAATGAAAAAAGGTTAATTATTAAAATTAGGATGTTAATAGAGAAATTTTATTTTTTAGAGAGGGGGTTATTTTAAAAAAATTTAAATTTGTTTATGTTTAAAGGGAGTTATTTTAGAAATTAATGTGGGAATATAATTCTCATAATGTTCCATCCTTCATCGCGGTTTAGGTTACTAGGATGTTTATTGATTTTTAGAGCCTCCATAAATTTTCTATAAAATTAGTGGTCTATTTTGGCAAGGATGAGAGAGTTTTCAATACATATGTGGTCTTTAGAGTTGTTTGAATGCCCAAGTAAGGCAGAGGTTTTTGAGCGGTTATGTTTTATGTCTGCGGATTGTTCTTGTATCCTGGTTTTGATCGAATAACTAGTTCCCCAATGTATGGTTTGCCACAAGAGCAAGGGATTAGATACACTCCTTTTTATAATTTAGGGTCAAGGGTGTCTTTAACAAATTTAAGGTTGCTACGAATTGTGTTTATGGGTTTGAAAGTGGAAAAAATGTTATTTTTCTTCAGAATATAAGAAATTTAATCAATAATTCCAAGGATGTAAAGTAAGTTAACTTTTCAAATAATGTTTTATTTTTTTTTGTTATCTAAATTTTTGTTATTGGGCTTGTTCACATTGCGGAAGGCTTTGAGGGTTTGATGTTTCTTATACCCATTTCTTACGAAAACTTCCATAAGATGGTTTTTTTTTTTAGATTCTAAGTGTTCATTGTCATAGTTTCTCATGGCTTTAGTTGCTAAGGTTTTAAGGACTTTGAGTTTTTGGTTTGGATGATGGTGAGAGGTGGCATGGAGGTATTGTTCTATGTGAATTTTTTTCTATAGCAATGGTGGGATAACGATCCATCCGGGTTACGAGTTAGGAGGATTTATAAGAAAGGAATGGAAGCATCAACCTCAGTTTCCATGGTGAAATTGATTGAGTCAAAAAGATTGTTAAGGTGTTGTTTGAATATTTCTAATTTATCCTTTCCATGAGGCCAAATGACAAAGGTGTCATTGACAAATATTTTCTACCATTTAGGTTTTACGGTGGTCGAATTTAAGGCTTTAATTTCAAAGTATTCCATGAATAGGTTTGCAATGATGGGGGACAAGGGAGATCCCATAGTGACACCACAAGTTTGTTCATAGATTTCATCCATGAAACTAAAGAAAGTGGATCTTAGGAAGGCTTCAATGAGCTTGCATGCGTAAGGGTTCGAGATTTTTTCCCATAACATCCATGGTTTCATTAATGGGGATGTTGGTATAGAGAGAGTAACATAAAAACTGACTAAAATGTCATTAGGATCAAGTTTAATGTTTTTTTATTTTATTGATAAAATTAGCAGAGCCTTTTATAAAGGAATTTGTTTTGCGAATGATGCGTTTAAGGTTTTTGGCTAAGTGTTTGGCCAGATTGTAAGTGGGCCCACCAATGGTGTTAACAATGGGTCTTAGAGGAATATTAAATCTATGGATTTTGGGAGAAACGTAGATTTTGGGGGTGTAAGGATTGCTTTCAATGGGGTTCTTTATGTCACGAACATTGCTAGTTTTGATTAAGTTACAAATTTCTTTGGTTATTCTTTTTAAGGGATTTTTATTAAGCTTTTTATAGCAGCCACTATTAAGGAGATGATCAATCATTTTTTAATTACAATAATTTTTATTCATGATTACAGTGGATCCCCCTTTATCTGCTTTTAGAACTACAATATTAGGGTTTGAGTTTAAAGATTTTAAGGCTAGGGATTCATGTTTACTAATATTTCTTTTAGGAGGTTTGAATTTTCTTAAAATAATTGAGCAATCTTGTCTTATAAGTTCTTTAGTGGTGTTAGGTAAGTATTTAATGTTGTATTCTATGTGGCTAAGGATTTCTTCGAAAGGAATGTGTCGAGGAGAATTGGAGAAATTTAACCATTTTTTAAAAATATTTAAGGTGTGTTCATCGAGGTTGATGTCAGATAAATTAATAACAAGGTTATTATTAGGTTGATGAGCATAATGGGTGGAATTTGAATTAGGGTTTGTGTTGGGATGGGTCAAGAGGGGTTTTCCAAGGGTAGTCTTCTCATTTTACGCAGTGGACCATATAATGTTATCAATGGAATGTGCATATGCAACATGCTTCCCTCAGCGGTAGTTTCCATTGATTTGAAAGGAGTGGCTGCATTCTTCGAACACAGTAAGTGTCAAACATATGGTTTGGAGCGGTTTCAAGGATGTCCTCATTCATGGTGAAGTTCTTCCTACTAATGAGAGAAGGGTGGTTCCTGGTGAAGCTCTGTATGCTATCAAGCGGAGGGTGATTCATGGTGGAGCCATGTGTGCAATTGTGATGAGGGTGGTTTTGCATGTTGTCATGAGGAGGGATGGAAAGACCATCCAATGAGATTTCAGAAGGATGTTGGTTTAGAGAAGAGACTGCACATGCTAAAATGTCCAAACAGTCAAGGTAAGTATCAAAAGAAAAATTATGAGGAGGGTGGTTTGGATACAAACCCAGGTTGATGTTGTTGTCAATGGAATTTTTGAGAGCAAGAGTGCATGACAATCTGCATCCAGAGTTGTGCATTTTGTTGGATTTAAGGTTGGTTTTTAAAGAAGTGATCTGGGATGGCTTAAGTATGGAGTTCGATTGCATGGATTTGGGTAGGGAAGAGATATTGTCAGAGGATCCAGATGAATTTTTTAGGGATAGATGAGAGATTTTTTTAGATTGAATTTTTCTGTTGGTTAATTCAAGTTTAAGAGCTTCCAGTGCCGAAGCTGCATCTATTCTTGACCAGAGCTTGGGAACGATTTTTTTAGCTAGGCTAATGTGTATTTTGTAATATTTTGAGGATAGAATATTTAATTCATATCTTGTTCTTTTTATTTCACAACGTAGGAGAGACAGGCTAGTTTTAATGAAGATGTGATTATTGGATGGGTTTCTTCGGGTGTCTTTGATCTGGGTGAACGAGGGGATAATGGAGTAATCTCTATCATTTCATGAAAGTAAGATCAACTTTTCTCTTAGAAATTAAAGATCTGTATCGTTCCAAAGTACAAATTTCTTTAGTTGTGTTCCTTCCATATAGGTGTGTTAATTTTGATTTCATACTTCTGCGATCTCTATTTTGTAATAATGTTGTTTTCGGATCCATCACATTAGTATATTTTTTCTTCATTGACGTTTGGAACCAACTACCGAGGTTGATTATAAAGATAAAAATGAATGAGAGAAGCTGATCTCAAGTATGGTAAATAATAGTTAAAGGTTTGGTGAAAATATTTATGTGCTGACATAAATTAGATTTTAAATTTAATGATTTATTTTAAGAATTAATTGTTTATAAATAAGTATTAATTTTAATTTACAAATATTTTTTTGTTATGATGTTTGTTTGAATTATGATGTTGTTTTATTATGTCTTTATTAAATTTAAATCTTATTTATTATATAGTTGATTTATGTTATGATGGTGTTTTAAGTTTTTATAACTTTGTATTTATTAAATTGAAATCTTATTTATTATATAGTTGATTTATGTTATGATGGTGTACTTTGTTTACTTATGTTATTTAATAATGAAGTTTATGTGAGAAATGAGTTAAATATTTAAAGAGATGTTTATGTTATGTTTAATTTTTCTTATATGAATGAATTTTATGTGAAATATTTAATAGTGTCTTTTATTAAGAATTTGTTATTAATAGTAAATTTAATAGGTTTAAATTTTACTAATTTAAAGTTATAGTTTAATTTTGGTTTAATTTTTAATTTAATCTTTAGTAAAATGTAAGTAGTTATTTAAAGAAAGGTAGGATGATGATTCTAAGGGTGGAGGTTAAATGGAGGGGATAAGATTTAGGGGAAGGTTAAGGAAAGGGTTATGAATAAGGATTTTGAGGATTAGAATGAAAAAACGTTTATTATTAAAATTAGGATGTTAATAGAGAAATTTTATTGTTTAGAGAGGGGGTTATTTTTAAAAATTTTAAATTTTTTATCTTTAAAGGGAGTTATCTTAGAAGTTAATGTGGGAATCCATTACTCACTAATGTTCCATCCTTCATCGTGGTTTAGGTGACTAGGAAATTTATTGATTTCCATAGCCTCATAAATTTTCTATGAAAGTAGTGGTCTATTTTGGCAAGGATGTGAGAGTTTTCAATACAAATGTGGTGTTTAGAGTTGTTTGAATGCTCAACTAAGGCAGAGGTTTTTAAGCGGCTATGTTTTATGTTTGTAGAGTGTTCTTGTATCCTAGTTTTAATCGAACGACCAGTTTCCCCAATGTATGGTTTGCCACAAGAGCAAGGGATTAGATACACTCCTTTTTGTAATTTAGGGTAAAGGGTGTCTTTAACAGATTTAAGGTTGCTATGAATTGTGTTTATGGGTTTTAAAGTGGCAGAAATGTTATTTTTCTTCAAAATATAGGAAATTTTATCAGTAATGCCAAGGATGTAAGGTAAGTTAAAATTTCCAATAATGTTTTATTTGTTTATGTTATTTAAATTTTTGTTATTGGGCTTGTTCACATTACAAAAGGCTTTGAGGGTTTGATGTTTTTTATACTCATTTCTTGCGAAAACTTCCATAAGATGGGATTTTTTCAGATTCTAAGTGTTCATTATCAGAGATTCTCATGGCTCTAGTTGTTAAGGTTTTAAGGACTCCTTTTCTTTGGATTGGATGATGGTGAGAGGTGGCATGGAGGTATTTTTTTGTGTGAATGTTTTTTCTATAGACATGGTGGGATAAGGGTCCATATAGGTTACGAGATAGGAGGATGTCTAAGAAAGGAATGGAGGTATCAATCTCAGTTTCCATGGTGAATTTGATTGGGTTAGAAAGACTGTTAAGGTGTTGTTTGAAGATTTCTAATTTATCCTTTCCATGAGGGTAAATGAAAAAGGTGTCAATGACAAATATTTTCCACCATTTAGGTTTTAGAGGGGCATAATTTAAGGATTTAATTTCAAATTCTTTGATGAATAAGTTTGTTCATAGATGTCATCTATGAAACTAAAGAAAGTGCATCTTTGGCAAGCTTCAATGAGCTTGCATATGTTAGGGTCCGAGATTTTTCCCATAACATCCATGGCTCCATTAAAGGGGATGTTGGTATAGAGAGAGGTAACATCAAAACTGACTAAAATGTCATTAGGATCAAGTTTAATGTTTTTTATTTTATTGATAAAATGAGTAGAGTCTTTTATAAAGGAATATGTTTTGCCAATGAGGGGTTTAAGTTTTTTGGCTAGGTGTTTGGCCAGATTGTAAGTGGGTCCACCAATGGTGTTGACAATGGGTCTTAAAGGAATATTATATTTATGGATTTAGGGAGCACCGTAGATTTTAAGGGTGTAAGTATTGCTATCAATGAGTTTATTATGTCACGAACATTGTTGGTTTTGATTAAGTTACAAATTTCTTTGGTTATTATTTTTAAGGGATTTTTATTAAGCTTTTTAGAGAAACCACTATTGAGGAGATGATCAATCATTTTTTCATTATAATCATTTTTATTCATGATTATAGTGGCTCCTTATTTATCCGATTTTAGAACTACAATATTAGGGTTTGAGTTTAAATATTTTCATGCTAGGAATTCATGTTTACTAATATTGCTTTTAGGAGGTTTGGATTTTATTAAAATAATTGAGAAATGTTGTCTTATAAGTTCTTTAGTGGTGTCTGGTATGTCTTTAATTTTATATTCTATGTGGCTAAGGATTTCTTCGAAAGGAATGCGTCGAGGAGAAATGGAGAAATTTAACCCTTTTTTTAAAAGATTTAAGGTGTGTTCATTGAGGTTGATGCTAGATAAATTAATGAAAATATTATGATTAGGTTGATGAGTGTAATGGGTGGAATTTGAATTAGGGTTTGTGTTGGGATGGGTCAAGAGGGGTTTTCCAAGGGTGGTATGCTCATTTTACATGGTGGACCTTAAGGTTTATATATTAAGATTGCTTTCATTCTGTTATGATTACATGTATCTGCGTGAATATATTTATTATCTATGGATGAAGCTATATTGATGGTTGAATATGTGGATGAATCTGCTTAAGTGGTTACACATTATATAGATCTAGATCTGGTTCTGTTATGATATATCTATGATGAGGTGATATGTGATTCAGTTTTGTGATCTGATAAGTATTATTATGTATTTGCGCATATTTGTTACAATCTGTATAAATTCTGGAATCAATATGTTTAGGGCCACCACATTATTTTCTTCCTCAGGGTGTGGAAACTTGGATCCAGCAACCCGCCCCACCCCCCCCCCCCCTACCCGCTACTGCTTCATGTGAGACTTTGATCTACGCAAGCAGGTAATTTTTGAAAGAGCCAATAGTTGGAGCAATTTTTGGTTGTGCGATAAACTCTGAACCTTGGTTAGGATCCCTCACGCCAATACCAACACTATAATGTGTGACTTCTACAATTTTAAGGAATCTTTTTGATATGACAGTGAAAACTCTAGTGTGGATGATAGTGATAATAATATGTATATAGTATTCTTGTGACAGTGATTTAGAGACTTGTGTATACTTATTTGTTTTTGGATTGGTCCTAGGTGGCCTAATGCGATTAATCTCTCATGATATAATCTTAAAGAGTTTTTTTAGATTGTAATTGTCTTATGGATGGTTTTTTCCAAAACTGATATTCCGTTCCGAATATTTAAAAGATTTAATTTAAGAAAAAAACAGTGGTGGTATGGCTATTCTCAGCTAGGAAATACCAACACTATAAGGTGTGACTTCTATAATTTTAAGGACTCTTTTTTAACTTTAGTATCCCAAGGAAGGCATGTTTTTAAATTTTCAAATCCTATGAAAACCGTACCTGAATACAAATTGTATGAAAACTATTCCTAAAGTCAATTTGGAACTTCAGTATCCCATGTAGTTTCATGTCCATTAGTGATCTCGGTCATGAACTTTACAATTATGTCCTTAGAGGAGAAATCAAAAACTGTCTTTTTAAATAAGTCACATCCAGATGCATATACTTGTTCTAGTGTCAATGTTTAACTGTATGAACACTATTCCTAAATTGAATATGGAACTTCAGTATCCCATGTAGTTTCATTTCCATTAGTAATCTGGGTCATGAACTTTACAATTATTCTTAGAGAAGAAATAAAAAACTCTATTTTTAAATAATTCACATCCAGATGCATATACTTGTTCTATTTTCAGTGTTTACTGTGTAATGTACAACCATTCAATGAATATTTGAATGATGGTATTGGCATTCACTTGATGATAGAGATCGACCTTGATGAATGACAGGACAATGAAATTGATATGGTCCAGTGACAACTCTAATCTGGATGATAGTGATAACAACATGTTTATATTATTCGTGTGACAATGATTTGGAGACTTGTGATACTTGTTTGTTGTTGGATTAGTCCTAGGTGGCCTAATGTGATTAATGTCTCATGATATATGTCACTTTTGCAATCTTAAAGAGTTTTTTCAGATTGTAATTGTCTTTTGGATGGTTTTTTTCAAAACTGATATTCCCTTTTGAATAGTTAGAAGCTTTAATTTAGGAAAAAGCTAGTCGTGGTATGACTATTCTCAACTAGGATAGATTATCACTATAATGTGTGACTTAAACAATTTGAAGGACTCTTAAAGAAATATCTTGAAGAGTACATGGTATTTTTCCAACTTCTTTGTTTAATAATATCTGTCCTTGAGTTTCCAAGTATTGAATGACTGTTAGAACCAAAATCTTCTTAAAGCAATATATTTAAGAGTACATGGTACTTTCCCAACTTCTTTGTTTAGTAACATGATCTTCCACGATGTCTCTTTGATCTGGTGAGCTCCAATGTTTTCCAACTTATTTTTTTAGTAACATCATCGTCCACGTTTTCTCTTTGATCTAGTGAGCTCCAATGTTTTGAAGGAGGTTTACTGGATTTTCGTTAAGGATTTCCAAGAGCCCCTATCCTTATTAATAACAAGGATACTTTCAAAATCACATCTATCATACTAGTCTCTTTTTCTATGCTTCGAGGTGACAAGGATGCTTTCAAAATAACATCTGTCATGCTAGTCTCTTTTTCCTTGTTCCATGTACATGTCATTTATCCCCTAAAATTTAAGGTGTTTGAAATAAATGTTCATTTAATATTTTATTGATTTTTTTCAGGGATAAAAAATCCCACTAAACATGCTTAGAAAATGAAAATTATGCATAGATTTTTCTTGTTATCCCAATCCAGGTAAATCAATGATTACATATGTGTTATGCAATATTGCGACTAATAAAGTCCTCCAAAGGAAAATGAATATACCTGGAAGAACAACAAACAATGAATCATATTATATTGCATTGATAGAAGGCTTGGGAATAGCTAGGGAGTATGGATCATATGGAATTGTAGTTTTCACCTATTCTAAACTTGTGTGCAACCAGATGAAATTCGTGTCCCAAGTTAATAAGGAGAGGCTAAAATAACTACATGGAAAAGAAAACAATATTGTTAAACAATTTCAATAATTTAGTATAAGACATTGTGCAAATGTTAATAAGATGTATGGTGATATATTGTATTGGCAAATGCCAATTCAAGACTCATCTTTCAAATATGAATTAGTATTGTATGAGGCAATGCCAATTCAAGATTATATGTCAAATTTGAATTAGTGTTGAGACGCTCGCCTTCAAAATTTGTTGATGGACATTGTAAGATATCTTTAATATGTGTGTGTTTTTTACTTATAAATGTGTCGTTTTTAATTACCATGTGTTTTTTTGCAATTATATACCAAGTGAACTCCCACCATGTAAGCACAACTTGGTGAACTTCATGTTTTAGAAAAAATTTTATTTAATTTTCAAAATATGAAAGACTTCAACAAATTTTTGTTTAAATAGTCAAGTGAGTTTTACACATCAATTTGTGCTTTGAAAGTTTTGTGTTTTAAATAATTTGTGTTCAAGTAGTGCTCCAACATTTGTGTAAATTACATCAATTTTTTAAATTCTTTTTATTATTATTTTTTAAATAGTAATTTTAAAAATAATTGTAAATGCACAAGGTAACTTTTTAAACATCATGTATCTATGTATTTGTAGATAGATCGATATATATCATGGATGATCATTTTCCACATGATTCTTCAAGGCATTAAACATTATGTGTATCTATGTAACTGTATATATCCATATATATATCATGGAGGATGATCATTTTCCACGAGATTCTTCGAGGCAAACATCAATAGTGTCCCATGCCTCTACGAGAGAGGGGGAACAAGGATTGGGGGATGTTCATGGTATTTACATTAAATGTGCAGGTTTTTAAATGAAATTTGAATATATAATATTATCCCCATACATACATGTATACATATGGAATTGATTTTTTATTGAATATATAATTTTATCCACATACATACATGCATAGATATGGAATTGATTTTTTTTTATGAATTTTGTAAGTTAAATTAATTTTTAATAAATTTCATTTTTTAGGAGTTCAGAGGAAAATAGTATCTACTCAATCAATGGAGCCCGTACGTGGTTCACGCAATCGTGGTATGGGTCATGCAATCTACTCAATCATATGTATGTATTTATATGTATGTATGTATATTTGAATTGATTAGAAATTCATATTTTTTTATGAAGCTTCCCTCTCATCGCATGAGGGTGGTGGTAGTGGTACACATTTCCCTGGTGACTAATCAATAGGTGGTGTCCAATCACGTGATGGTGGTGGTACACATTCACCTAGTGGCCAATTAATGGGTGGTGGCCAATCAATGGGTGGTCATGCTGGTTCTCAACCATCTCAGGTGGGCATGATTTTGCTCAACCATATCGAGGTGGCCATCAATATGAATATTATTGTCATTCGATTATTAATTTGTTAAATTATTTAGATAATTTTTTTATGGTTAAAAAGAAAATATGTTCACATGTGTTTTTATTTATACATAATTTTATATATCGATGCAGAGAGTGAAAATGTTTCTCGAAGAATATGTAAGCCAGATCGCGTAATTCAAGAAGAAGGTTGTACACCAACCATGACTTATCCTTCTGAAATTCCTCATTATTTACCTTGGGAAAAAAACATCCAACAATGCACATTACAAAGGTGTGAGCATATTTATTCGAAATCTAAGAAATATCTCGTGTCTTTAAAACTCTTTGCTGAGAGTCGAAAAAGCTTACAAATAGTTACGCACTCTTTAAGGACACTTGTAGATGTTTACAAAAATATTGGGCCAACCACTGATAATTTTGTAGAAGTGGTGAGGTAAAGAAAGGAAACAATAATGGGTCCCAATACATAGGACAATGTTAAAAACAAAGTTACAAAAGAAATGGAAAAATCTATGTTTAATTTCAAAGAAGGGCCGAAAATAAAGATGCTAAAGGTGAAATATTTCAAGAACCCTAATATAGCCTCCCATTTGTATGATAAGAAACTTGTAGCTTATGGAAGACTACCATGGAATGACGAGGTTCACGTTTATTCTGAAAAATTCTTTTATGCAAAAATATTTTTGGGAATGAAACCCAATTATAATGACCCTCCTTTTGAATTTTTGTTCCTGGGAAAGGTTGACTATGTGATCGTAGGGGGCACTAAGCGTGATGTTGAGTTACCTGACCCAAAGCCACCATTGGTAAGCCAACCTCCTCGTGTGAAAATTTTGCAGTCAGAGATGGATGCCACTTCTCAAATTAGTTGAGAAGCAAGGGATCCCATCATAGACAATGTTCAGACTGAACTTGGTGGAATTGATAATGGTCTAAATTGACAAAGAGCACGAAGGAATGCACGTGCTAATTTTTTGTATAGTACAGATGATGAGATAGAAAACATGAGTATTGAAGATCTTAGAACATATGCAAAGCATTGTCGAAATGGTTGGTAGGACTTAACTCTTCCTAAGGAAGAGGGCATGAGATCGTTATGTGTTAATGGCTAGGGTGAATATTTTTAATGTAATTTGTAGTCTATGTTGGGTATGTGTTATATTATTTCCACGAATAGTCATGCACAGCCCCCTTGTTTGGGGTCTGGGGCAGTGCCCCAGGAATTTTTTTTTGGACCCTAGTTTTCGGTGGGCAGACCCGTCCATGGTTTTGTGCATGGGTTTGTACATGGTTTTGGTGCATTACAGTTTTCGACCCTTGGTATTTTGTATATCTGGTCAAGGGAACTATGGTTATGTTCTAATCTAGGGTTAATGGATTGGGGCTTATGTATGCTTCAGCATGTATATATATGTGTTGTAACACTAAAAATAAAATAATAAACTATCAAGCTAGTCGTCCTGATTTGGGATCCAGGGGAAAATCTCTATGTATATCTGTTTTATGTTTTATGCTCTCGCTATTGTTTTTTTTCTATTTTTAAGATTCGTTTTCCAATAATTTTTGTATAGGGTTAAAACCTACATTTGGTATTGGAGTTGTTTTGGCTTCAATGGGATGCCTTTTTTGCTGAGGGGTTTTTGCTTGGGCCTGTGGTAGACCCTGTTCAGTGGGAGATTTGCGGGATCGATTCTTGCGGTGAAATAAGATGGTGAGCAATGGAAAGATAGAGATTGAGAAATTTAATGGTTAGATTTTTGAGTCGTATAAGCTCAATATGGAGGATCTGCTGGTGGATAAAGACTAGTGGATCGTGGTAGATCCAGGTACTAAACCAATGAAAATGTTAGATGAAGACTAAAAAAAGGTGGATCAGAAGGAGAAGAGCACAATATGATTGTGTTTCTCAGATTCAGTATTGTTGAATGTATCTAGTGAAGCTATGGAGAATAATTTATGGGACAAACTTGGGACTTTGTACCAATCCAAGTCTCTAGTGAATAAATTTTTCCTGCGGAAAAATATGTATAACCTGAGGATGAAGGATGGAGACTCAGTGAAAGAGCATCTTAACGGCTTCAATACTGTGTTAAGTCAGTTTTCATCTACTGATATTAAAATCTCAGATGAAGATAAGTGCATCAGTTTGTTGTGTTCTCTAGCAGACTCGTGGGATAGTCTGGTTATTGCAATAGGTAGCAATACAACTACCTTGAATTTTTATGATATTGTCTCATCCTTGATGTCGGAGGAAATGAGATGGAGAAATATGGAGGTTCAAAATGGAGATGCCTTATCTGTACGAGAAGGTCCCAGAATAGAAACACAAATAAGATTTCGAGTGGGAGATCTAAATCTGCTGGAAAGTTTGTAAAGGTGTGCTGGAAATGTGGAAAGGAAGGGCACTACAAAAAAAACTGCAGACCTAAAGCTCCTGAGAAAGGAAAGGGATCTGATGACGCTCCTTCTATAGAGGAAAAAACCACGTTGGATGAAGTTGGGGATGTGTATTTGGCTTCTTCTTCAAATACACATGTAGATCATGAGACATGGTTTATTGACTGAGGTGGATCCTTTCACTTCACTCCCCATAGGGAGTGGTTATGTGAGTATGAGAAATATGATGGTGGTGATGTCTTCTTAGGTGATGATAGGAAGGCCATAATCTTCAGACATTGAAAAGTCGAGCTGAAGCTGCAAGGTGGTGTTAGCCACCTATAAATTTTGTTATACCAAGATGTGGCTAGACTTTGTCTTCAAGCCTTCAAGATATAGTTTCCTTTGAAAACCTATCATATTTTTGAAGTTTTATATCCTTTGAATTAATATTCACTACTGTTTCACTATTAGTCCTAAAGTACTTGCTATTCACCAAGAGAAAACTGCTTATAAAACTCCATTTTCCATCATTTCACTCCCCCTTTCACTCATAAACAATTCCATTTCTACCCTTATTCCCTTCATAAATGCCTTCTAAAAAACACCTCATTTAACTTCTAAATCATCAAAACCTCCCTTTTTAAACCTTATATTTCTGTTTATTTGGTTTTAAAATTCCTCCTTTTACCTATTTGAACCCTTACTTAGCCTTAAAAATCGCTATTTTTGGGCCTAAAGAAGTCTTCTGAAATATGAAGGTTATTGAGCCCCTGGGAGCTTATAAACCTTCAACCCTTTTTCTTATATGGCCGAAGCCCCGCAATCGGGCGCTTAAAGGCCCAAAAACTCTTTCTGAAACCTTATTTCCGTCTATTTTTCCATCCCTGACGTTTAAAATTTAAAATAAATATGGACTGTTGATCTCTGTAGATCAACGGCCATTGGGCCTCCATTCCTCCATGTTTTCCACTTACCGTGCCTTCTTCCCTTTTTAACATTCCCATCTCATCTTTAAATCGCCACTTCCCGATCATCAAATCCAACGGTCGAGACTTAACCTGATGAACTCCGCTTACCACCAATAAACCCGTCCACAACACGACAAAATATATGTCACCGTAGACTCCACTCCATCTTTTCCCTTACATATTTTGGCCCGTCGCGCTCATTCCGCATCATCAGATCTGGCACCTCCGATCCGACGGCTTACATTGCATTTTGCAAAATTTTTGCACCTAAAAGTTAACGCCAAAATATTTTGCGAAATGGGTGGTATTCGGAGGGACACATGTCAGGTGATGTATGGTATTGTGTTAGAAACACTAAAACTGCCTCCCCCCCAAATAAAATGCGAAAACCATTAATGGTTTTCCCGAAACCACTTCCGCCAAATTGCGTAAGAAATAGTTTAACTGTGTTTTTAGCCCGATTTTCTCCACAAGGCTTCTCCTTCTACATAATCACCCTTCATCTACATCACTTTTCCGCTCTGCCCAGCCTTCGAAACAGTCTAACCTCTAAACACAGGATTTATCTAAATGTTTGTTTCATGTTGCAAGTTTAATGGATAAAGGGTTGTAGAGTCGTCCCACTATAATAAAAAATGACCAAGGGCCAAGGATGACGATCCACAGGCCAATATTCATTGTTTGGAAGGGTCGATGAGTCATGATCATCGACTTTTTAAAAAATTTCTCTGGCAAAACCCTCTGCGCACCTGCAAAGTAACAGAACACAGTGAGCAACAATCAATTGAAGGATCAAAGCATAATTCGAAGATTAAAGGCTTTAAAATAGAGTTTAAAGGAAACAACGGTCTAATCCACAAATGAAGATCGATCCAGAAGAAAACTCGGATGACAAATCAAGGGGGCTAATTGAATCTCCAGCTACCAAAATTGCCATCTGCAGCATCTCTGCCTCAAAGGATTACCCAAATCAAATCTCAGTCCGAAACATTAAAGCCAAAGATAGCTAACAGTTATTACAAGAAAAAATAAAATATTTCACGCTGTCAGCAAAGTTATTATAAAAGATAAAAAGTGCCTTAAAGTCAGTCTTTTTACCCACTAAGCCTAAAAAGTAGAAATAGAATAAATGAAACAGAGTTGTAATTCAATGATCTCCTACCTTATGCCTTTGCATGGTTTTCAAGGCTGGAAGTTGCATTTAGTATAGAATTAATTACACTTTAACCCTAGCAACTTTTCCACCTCCTCATTTTCTTATAAAATCTCCTTGAGGAGCACATTGTAAAGGGTTGTGTTGGTCACTAGTTGTAACACTGAAACTCTCTGAAATAATACATAGTCTGTTGAAGTTGAAGAAGAAATTGAAGTCTTGGAAGCTTGATGATGTTGTGACATGCTTGTTCTTGAGAAGGCTCTATCATTGGATCCCTGAGCTTGGTGTTGGTGATGTATTCTAAACTATCTGTTGTTTTTCCTATTTTCATTTTGTTTCATAAATTCTTACTACAGTAGGGTGAAAGGTTTAGGCTAAGAAATGACTCCTGGAAGCACCTTAGACCTGTTTATCCTTCATTGTTTTATGTTTTCTTTTGCTGAGGCATTTTAGAGTATTTAATCATTCTCTTGAACCCTTATGCTCTTTTATTTCTCAAATAGTTCAAATAGTTTGTTCCATCATGATTTATGGTTTTCCCTGCTTGTCTGCTGCCACTTGAAAGCTATTTTTGAAGTCTCCCTTTGAAGTACCATTGTTTATAGTTTTCCAAAGAGGTCCGTTTTGATCATACCCTTTGTTCCTGCTTAAATAGTTGTTTTAAAGGTCTTTATAATTGTAATCATGGATTTTTAGGCATTCCCTCTTCTATGACTGCAGTTATAAGTGAATCTTTCATATTTTCTAATTCATTTGAAATAAAGTCTTTGAGGAAATAGGGTGTTCCCCAAATCTTAGATTTCATTTTAAAAGTTGTCTTGAAGTCACTATTTTCTTAAAGTGTGGTTTGTAGAATTCATGGTTAGCCCTGTCTATCAAATACCTCTTTATGTTCAAGTTATGTTCTTAAGTTCCCTTTGTTGAGAATTAAAACTCTCTTTCAAAATCATTAATGTCCATCTCATTCACAAAACTAAAGGATACTATGGCTAAGTTATATTTTCCCTTTGATATCCCATATCCATTGGTGAGTTTGTCATAAACCTCTTCTTGACTCCATTTCCCAATGAACCTGATACTTCTTCTTTCTATCTATACTACTTAGACCTTTCATATTCTGTTGTGCCAATTCAACCAAGAAAACAAACCAAACAAACACTTGCACTTAATAACTAGTCTAAAATCAATACTTAAAAGCAAACAAGATATACCTTTGCAAACAATTTGAGAGATCCCTCTCTGAGAACAGGAGGAATAGCTCCTGGAACTCTAAAGATTGGTTTTGATGTTTCCTTGTCTTTTGGTTGGCCAATCTATCAAAACACATGACCCCAACATAATGGCGATCACGGTGGGACCTATTGAGTATATATTTTCTTGAATACCTCTTAAAACTCTTTAGGCCCTTAATTTGACAAAGAATACCCGGGGAGTTGTTATCCCACCTCATCACCAACATAATGGCGATCACAGTGGAATCTATTGAGTATATAGTTGCTTGAATACCTCTTAAAACTCTTTAGGCCCTTAATTTGACAAAGAATACCCTGGGAGTTGTTATCCCACCTCATCACCAACATAATGGAGATCAAGGTGGGATCACTGAGTTCATAGTTGCCTAGAAAGCTCTTATAGACTCATTGATCTTTCAAACAACCATAGAAACTCAGAGAAAACCCAAAAATATTTCATATTGGCTTCATAATAAACATGGTGGTGGAACCATAAAACAATTTGACCTTCAAAAAAAGCTAAAAAATTTCCACCTGGCGACTGCACTGGCCTCGAGTAGGCTTATTACTTCACTAGTCCTTGTAAACTCTCCTGGGAATGCATTGAGCAAACCCAATCATGCTGTTGGTGGACAGAAAATTTCAAAATCTTCCACCTAGCGACTCCATAATCCCAAAATACCTAATGACTCCACTGATAGAAGACTCTAAACTGGTTGAATAGACACAGTGACCTCTTTCCTGATTTACAAACATGATTCCAAGGATACAACGAAGATATGCCCCAAGGAGTAGAGATCATATCCCTGGGTTTCCACATAAGATGCCCCAGGTGAATTGGGGTGACAAACTGCCTGTTTATCAAGGTGAAAAGTTTGATGACCCTCTATTACATCTCATCAAATTTCATATACATGTATGGAGGTTAAAAGTTGAATGGCATGAGGACTGCCTAATGAAAATGTTCATGTTAACATTAGAAGGAAAAGCTAGGGATTGGTATGAATGGTTAAAGACTGGTAGTTTGTTTTCTCTAAGAGACCTCCACATAAAATTTTATGATCATTACAAGGAAAATTACTCTTATCTTTTATTAGAGGGAAGTTGTTGTAATCAATCTAAGGGCCTCATAGAATACCTTGCAGGAATTTATGAAGATTTAGGAAATTCGCAGCCTGAGGATCTCATTGCAGTCATTCATGAATTTCATAACCAAGACAACTATCATAAAATCCTAGATGAATCAATTGAGGAAGAAATCAATTAAGGAATAGAAGAAATTCCTCAAGATATTCCTTCAATCATGAACAATGATTCATCATCCCTTATAGCTAAGGCTCAAGAAGACATCGAGCCTCAAAATCATTCTTCACAAGAGACAGAGAACTGCTATACTCCTGTTCAAAGGAACATAGAAACATCTTCCCCTTTGACAGAAAAAGAGATAGATCAAATTATTAATAAATAGCCAGTCACTGAAACTTTTTGCAAAACAAATAATATTGCCCATTCACATAGAGAACTTTGTTATACAGATTTATAAAGTTATTTTGTAGATCATAATAAAGAAGGACTTGCTAATAACCCAGTATGTTTGATTGGTAGTATTAATTATATTTATGATTTTCCTAACTTTGATCTATCTAGTGATGATGCTCCCCAAACAGAAGTTAATCTTGCAGGACCATAATTAGCAGATTTATGGGAGGAAGATCAGTGCCTTCAAAGAAGTAATGAGCCAGTGCAGAATATTTATGATACTGATGAAGAAAGTTATGAAAGCTTGGAAGTAAGTAAATATTCGTTGGATCTTTTCTCTACTTCATCTCAGACCATCAGTAATAGTTTCCATGTGATTGGGAATTAGCAGCCTTTCAGCTCAAAGGTTGAGGAGGAAAGCAATGAAGAAATTTTTGAGCAAGTTGAAACCAAGGAACCTTTTCTTGAAAAAGAGGAAGAAATTGAATATACCCCTGCTCAAGAATATAATAACCTCTTCATAGAATTCAGCCCACTAAATCAGAATATCTTGAGACTTCAAGAGGACAGCACTGCCAAATATGATGAGTCCTCTAGTTTAGAAAATAATGAAGATGAGGAAGTTTTTCTTTCTCAAGAGAATCTTTACCTTGATCAAGTGGAGAAAAAAGAGATAATCCTGGTTGAAGCACACCTTACAAATATTCATAACCAGGCATTTTTTCAAGATCCCTATGCTCATTTCTTGAAGATATTTGATGAAGGAATAAAGGTTGTTAGGAGCAGTATATTACCAAAGGCAAGAAGATTGTTTAGCACTGCTGCTAAGAAATAGAAGGAATGGGAGTGACCCTCTTTTTCCAGCCTGCCCAAAGAGATGAAGAAGGACCAATCATGGAATCATTTACTGGATTGGTTGTACTAGAAAAGAGATTTCATCAGCTAAACATGTAAATGTTGCAAGTTAGATTAGGTTAGATAGGAATGTCAATAAAGCTCACCCTGTGAGCATTTAGTTAGTCTTTATTTTCTGCTTTTGAATTTCAAAATGCAAAAACAATAGAAAAGAGAAAAAGAGGGCAGATTGTAAAACAAGAAAGGTACAACCCCATACCAAAAAAGAGAAATAATGTCTGAAAGTGTGCAAGCTTAAATGCCACTACCACAAGAAACACTTTCTATTCAATCATACAGTCTAATCATGATTGGATAATGTTTAAATTTACTGTTGATAGGTTAGTGAATCAGATTTTCCAAACAGCTCAATCTTGGCTTATCAGTAAGGTAGATTGGGATAGAGGAAACTAAGGTTCATGCAAATTCAAAATCTGAACCTATGATTTTCAAAAGAAGAATGGCTCTAATTAGTTTAAATATTGAGCCAAAGATAGAAAACAAACTGGTTCCAATATGCTCAAAACTTGAACCAGATGAGAAAGAAAATACAGCTCAAACAAATTCAAAACAGAGTTGAAGAAATAATTAAGGATGTTTTAGTTTTCAGATCTTAAGCCTTCACAATTTTGTTTTACTTTTCTGCAAATAAAATCTATGTGCAACTTGTTTTTATGCCATAGATCTGCAACAAATCAGACAGTCTAATCCTGATTTGGCTGCTTTTAAATTTCCTCTTTTAGAATTTAGAGAATAAAGGTCTGTCAGACAGTCTAATCCTGACAGATAGTAGTTAGGCAGAGAAACTTATGAGTTCAACTGCTTAAACTGAACTCATGGAGAAATAAGGGTAGAAATAGATTATTTTCCTATTTTCAAAAATAATAAAATGTTGATGAAGAGAGTTTACTAGTCCAAATGCACTCTGAAAGAAGAAAAAATGTTAGGATCATTAGGAATGGGTAGGTAGAGATGTTTTCTTGATAGAATTCCATTGTTTCAGATTGCTGCAGAGATTATCAAATCAAAGAAAGGTCAGAAAAAGGAAAAGAAAGTTGCTGCCCAATAGATTAAGGAACTGGTTTACTGAAAGGCCAGAGATCAATAGCTGAGGTTCTGGACACCTAAAGAACCAGTTTTCCTCCCCAAGTGGAGCCACTGTTAGCCACCTATAAATTTTGTTATACCAAGATGTGACTAGACTTTATCTTCAAGCCTTCAAGAGATAGTTTCCTTTGAAAACCTATCATCTTTTTGAAGTCTTATATCCTTTGAATTAATCTTCACTACTGTTTCACTATTATTCCTAAAGTACCTGCTATAAACCAAGAGAAAACTGCTTATAAAGCTCCATTTTCCCTCATTTCACTCCCATTTTCGCTCATAAAAAATTCCATTTTCACCCTTATTCCCTTCATAAATTCCTTCTAAAAAACCCCTCATTTAACCTTTAAATCATCAAAAAATCCCTTTTTAAACCTTATATTTCCCTTTATTCGGTTTTAAAATTCCTCCTTTTACCTATCGGAACCCTTAATTAGCCTTAAAAATCACTATTTTTGGGCCTAAAGTAGTCTTCCAAAATATGAAGGTTATTAAGCCCCTGGGAGCTTATAAACCTTTAGCCCTTTTTCTTATATGGCCGAAGCCCCACAATCGGGCGCTTAAAGGCCCAAAAACTCTTTCAGAAACCTTATTTCCTTCTATTTTTCCATCCCCAATGTTTAAAATTTAAAATAAATATGGACCATTGATCTCTATAGATCAACAGCCATCGGGCCTCCATTCCTCCATATTTCCCACTTACTGTGCCTTCTTCCCTTTTTAACATTCCTGTCTCATCTTTAAATCCCCACCTCCCGATCGTCAGATCCAATGGTCGAGACTTAACCTGATGAACTCTGCTTACCACCAATAAACCTGTCCACAACATGAAAAAGTCTACATCACCGTAGACCCCACTCCATCTCCGCCCTTGCATCTTTCGGCCTGTCGCGCTCATTTCGCATCATCAGATCTGGCACCTCCGATCTGACGATTTACGTTGCATTCGTAAAATTTTTGCGCATAAACGTTAACGCGAAAAAATTACACTGCGAAGTGGGTGGTATTCGTAGGACGTGCGACAGATGTATGGTATCGTGTTAGAAACACTAAACCGCCCCGCCCCAATGAAATGCGAAAATCATGTGGGTTTTCCCCGAAACCACTTCCGCCAAATTGCACCAAGAATAGTTTAAATCGTGTTTTAGCTCTCGTTTCTCCACAGACTTATCCATCTCGCATAATCACCCTTCCTCTACATCGCTCCTCCGCTCCGCCTGTGCCTCCGAAGTAGCCTAACTCTAAATGCAGATTTATCTAAAATGTTTGTTTCAATATGCAGTTTAATGGGATAAAGGGTTGTAGAGCCGCCCACCGTCATAAAAGTGTACCAAGGGCCAAGGATGACTATCCACAGGGCCAATATTCAAGGTTTGGAAGGGTCGATGAGTCATGATCATCGGCTTTTTAAACAATTTCTCTGACAAAACCCTCTGCGCACCTGCAAAGCAACATAACACAGTGAGCATCAATCAATTGAAGGATCAAAGCATAATCCGAATATTAAAGGCTCTAAAACAGAGTTTAAAGGAAACAACGGTCTAATCCACAAATGAAGACCGATCCAGAAGAAAACTCGGATGACACATCGAAGGGGTTAATTGAATCCCCAGCTACCAAAATTGCCACGTGCAGCCTCTCTGCCTCAAAGGAATACCCAAATCAAATCTCAGTCCGAAACATTAAAGCCAAAGACAGTTGAACAGTTATTACAAAGCAAAACAAATATCCCAAACTGTCAGTAGAAGTTATTGTAAAGATAACAAAGTGCCTTAAAGTCAATCTTTTTACCCACTAAGCCTAAAAAGCAGAAACAGAGTAAATAAGACTGAGTTGTAATTCAATTCTTTCCTGCCTTATGCCTTGCATGGTTTTCAAGGCTGGAAGTTGCATTTAGTATAGAATTAATTACACTTCAACCCTAGGAACTCTTCCACCTCCTCATTTTCTTATAAAATCTCCTTGAGGAGCACATTGTAAAGGGTTGGTTGGTCACTAGTTGTAACACTGAAACTCTCTGAAATAATACATAGTCTGTTTGAAGTTGAAGAAGAAATTGAAGTCTTGGAAGCTTGATGGTGTTGTGACATGCTTGTTCTTGAGAAGGCTCTATCATTGGATCCCTGAGCTTGGCTGTTGGTGATGTATTCTGAACTGTCTGCTGTTTTGCCTGTTTTCATTATGTTCCATAAATTCTTACTACAGTAGGATGAAAAGTTTAGGCTAAGAAATGACTCTTGGAAGCACCTTAGACCTGTTTATCCTTCACTGTTTTATGTTTTCTTCTGCTAAGGCATTTTAGAGTCTTTAATCATTCTCTTGAACCCTTATGCTTGTTTATTTCTCAAATAGTTCAAATAGTTGGTTCCAACATGATTTATGGTTTTCCCTGCTTGTCTGTTGCCACTTGAAAGCTGTTTTTGAAGTCTCCCTTTGAAGTACCATTGTTTATAGTTAGCCAAGGAGGTCTATTTCGATCATACCCTTTGTCCCTGCTTGAAAAATTGTTTTAAAGGTCACACCTCCAATTTTTTTTTTTTTTTCATATAGATATTACATATTGGTACTAACCTACTAAGTTACTAACCTCTAAAGTTTTTCCTTTTTCCTCTAATGGAATATTTCAAGAAACAATAACCCCTTTTTTTAAAATGGAAAAACTAATGATATATTTTATCTTAATGTTTGAAGCATTTTTCTATTATAGGAGAACCCACTCACTATAGCCAAACCCCCAATGGGATAGTATACGATTGATGAAATAAGAACTCGTCACATATGAAATGTTAACATTATATATATCCACATGACATTATAACTACAGCCTAAATGCTATAGTATACGATTTATAAAAATGAAATCGTTATAGATGAAATGTTAACATTATGCATCCACATAAAAATACCTATATATATATATTCAACACTACCTATGAGCATAATTATATCCCCGCCCCCAAAAGTTAGGTATATTCAACCTTATGCGTGGGTATAAAATCGTGATGCGTAGGTTTGACCTTGCCGGCCTCACCATATATCCATTGGTCAATTTATGTGGGTATTGTACGTCAATAAAATAACTATGCCTGATTCGTAATATATGTATTAGCGCAACATATGATCTCTGCGCGGCTTGCGCGTGCCATTATAGTTGTTTTATAAACCGGGTTCTGATCGTGACAGTGGTTTCACGATTGTCATAATTCATTCCTATCGTGTTACACCCCGGCTTTCCGAGAGTGTAAGGATTATCGTTCACTCACATCCGGTTATTTTGAAACCTGACAGCGCTCAGTCCTCTTAAATATGGGTTTCCAACCCTAGTCTTTATGTAGGGTTAATTTACATGGTTTTTCTGTTACTGGTTTTATGGCTTGTGAAGCCATTGGGTTGTTTTCTAATCTTTCTCCTTGCGCTGGATTGTACGCAGGACAATGTTGCGTGCGAGCTTGGAGAAGGAGTTTGATTACCCAGCATTACGCCGCCTGTGGGGATGATCGACTGAAATTTGTACAGTTCTTACTCGGTTTAACTTCGTCCGGACTTCACGATGGCGTGTTCTTCCTTTCCCATTCAGAAACCGCGTTTTCAACCCAGATACTCTTGCCTATGCGAAGCTGCCACGTTTCCGAACTAGCTGTAGTAGCAGACGGCCAGGGTACCTTTGACAGGGGTGAATCCATCGCTTCGCCGAAAAGGTGGTTGCCATTTGTACTGAATGGAGTTGAGTAATATAAGTAACCTATTCAGAACTGTACACCTGGTTCACTGAATCTGATCCTTACAACCCCTCGGGATCCGGTAAGGCTCTTGGGCTTGCAAGTATGAGATCTAAATCTTTGCAGGTACCCAAGTCAATTCTAACCCTAGGGTTCCTGACTTCTATTTGAAGCCTTGCGTTTTCTTTTCTCTTTCAAGCTTCCTGAAGTCAGAAATGCGGAATATGTATAGTAGATAGCAGTTCGGTTCAAAGCTGCATTTCAAAGAGTGTTATCTAACTGTGTCATGTGTTTTCATGCTCCCTGAAGTGCTACCCGAGTTTTGTTTTTCTCAGCCATGCTTTCGGCTGTATATTTTTTGTTCCAAGTTTACCCTCTTCTTCTTCGATTTATTATTATTTAACTCTTGCACAACCTTTTTCCGAATTGCTCACATGTGGTTTTGATTTTGTTTCAGGCGCAGGGAGGATCCTCGGCCCTCTTCATCTGAACTCTGCCTAAGCGACCTTCATACGGGTGCACGTTCCCGATCTCCGCCTTGGCCAACCCCTCCACGATGCGGTTGAGGCGCCATTTAAATTCCAAGGTTGTGTTTACGTGTTGCTGCAGGTTTGTGGAGGATTCGGGGTGCACCTCTGGTGCTATTGCTAGAGGTTCTAGTTAGTTTATTTCTACGATCCCCAAAATTCAATGATTAATGATTTTTCTGCTATTTCATTCATCTACTCAGGTTAACTGGAAATCTTGTTATACTAGCATATTTACAGTGGGAGGGTTTTTCATTTAACTTGTTCTGCGATTGAAAATCTATTGTCGTTCTAGTTCTGGGTAGTATCGTAGGCCGGAACTCGACTGTTCCTCTACCTTCCCATTTCACATGCCATTACTGTGGTCACGTATATTTTTTTCTCTTGCTTTGATACTTGCATAACACTGATGCAAATGTTACATAGATCCCTACCTGTTACCTTATATGATGGTTTTAGTTTTCAAACTCCTCCATTAGAGAACACGCAGATTCATCATTCGCAGACCTCTGTTGTATTAAATTTTCGAAACCTCTTTTGCTTATGGGCCGCGGACTATAACTAATGTACCATCTCGACTTACGCAGTGATAACTTGTAATGATTTCTCTGTATGGTTCTAAACTTCGGCGTTTATCCCTTATAATTTAACAGAGTAGCAGAGAGGTACCTTGACGAAGTTCTTAATCATTGAACGTCGTTGGATGTACAGGTGAATACGCGAGTTCCACTATGGACATCATCTAGTAATTAGCTGGTCAACCCAGCATATGTCCGCCATAATTTTTTTCGTTATATTTTGCTACGGTAATAATGATTTTACACAGTGATGCATGGATTGTTATATGAAACGATGCAATGATAATAGGGTACGCATAAGTCAAATGCATCACGTCGCACGTCTCACCATGATAGACATGTATATATATATGATGCCGAACGATCATCGCCCTCGCTTGTTTCATTAATATTCTTGTTGTAGTTGGAATATGTTAATACGTGTTTCAAACATTTCAATACTCTTTGAAATCGGGTTAAGTTATATGTGATTATAAAAGTAATATAATCTAGGCAAGGTATTTATGAGAATGGCATCATTATAATTTCCTACCCTAGTTCATAGATATAGAATTCTCATCTATACATCCGATTTCTTTTGTTAATTTAATACAACAATATTTAAATTCTCTTTTCTATGTTTATGTATAGTTTTAATTGATGGTATGAGGTAGAAGTAGCTTACCATTTCTTCATAGAATTTCTATTGACATAGATATCTATAGAATTGAACCAATCATGGTTTAAAATTTATATACCATTCTATTTGACCTATTTGTCTTTTCCATCATGCAAAATAGAAAAAGGGCACCTCATGGTGTTCATCCTGGTTAAAAGTAGGACTGATAGAAAATCAAACAATTATCTTTCAAACCTACATATGAGCTTATACTTTCACCCTTACATGTGAGCATATATTTTCACTTTTATATACATATATGTGATACAAATTAAATAATTATTATCTATGGAGACTAAGTACCTTCAGATTTAAACCATCTTTGGTTTAAAGATTCTGGAGGTTTCTACTCTATGGATTTATAGTCTACAACTAAATAGAATCTGGAAGGTAAATGCCTAAAGATAGAATCTGTTAAATGTAGTACTAAAGTTAACCATTCTACTCCATTTGATTTTATATGTAGCCAATTCATACTGCTTAAGTAGAAGAGCATCAATTGTAAAAACATACCAGTTCTGCCTTAGACCAACCTCCCAACCGTAGAGTTCTATTTCCTCCTAGAACTCACCCCCGAGCAGAGACCACCTCCACCACAGACCAACCCCTTGATCTGTTTAGGAGCAGCTTATTTAAGCTATTTTCCCCTCAAGCCTGTTTTCTAATTCTGCGTCCAGAATAGCAGGATGTTTTTCTTCCTGTTTGCCTAGGCTTCCCATTTTTGGGATTCTTTAAAGTTGTTTTATGCTTTTCCTCAGCTTTTCCAGCTTTTCCACCTCTTCCCAACTACTTTCCTCATCA
This sequence comes from Pinus albicaulis, assembly GCA_034641835.2. Taxonomy (NCBI): domain Eukaryota; kingdom Viridiplantae; phylum Streptophyta; class Pinopsida; order Pinales; family Pinaceae; genus Pinus; species Pinus albicaulis. The sequence goes on along the minus strand of JAXQQM020071225.1, from coordinate 27,384 downwards.
TTGGGGAAAATTTAGATTCTTCCTCAAATCTAAATTAGAATTAATTCCCTTCAAGGATTTCTGAAGGATTTTAGGGGAATACTTGCCTTATCCATCCTCATAGATTTAGCAAGTGGTCTCACATTCTCATTCTTGGTCTATATGCACATTAGAAAGTTTATTTATTTCTTCAACTAAATATTGAATTACATCCACAATGTATCTATCTTTTGGGGTCCACTCCCCTTAGGATTAAAATTCAAATGTTCAACTTTAAAAATTTCAACACATAAATTGGGGTGTTACATATATGTAACACCCCCAATTTGTGTGTTGAATTTTTAAAGTTAGACATTGAACTTTAATCCTAAAGGGGGTGGACCCCAAGGGATAAGTATGGTGTGAATGTATTTGCATATTTTATTTGAGGAAATAAATAAAATGATTGTGCATTTGGACCAAGATGAGAATTAGAGATCACTTGCCAAAAACATTAGGATGGATAAGGCAACAAATCCCCAAAATCTTTCAAAAATCCTTGAAAGAAATTAATTTAGATTTGAGGAGGAATCTAAATTTCCCCAATGAAGAGGAGTAGTTGGGAAGAGGTAAAGAAAAGCTGGAAAAGCTGAGGAAAAGCATAAAACAACTTTAAAGAATCCCAAAATGGGAAGCCTAGGCTAAACAGGAAATAAAGCATCCTGCTATTCTGGACGCAGAATTAGAAACATGCTTTAGGGAATTATGAGCTTAAATAAGCTGCTCCTAAGCAGATCAGGGGTTGGTCTGTCTTGGGAGGTGATCTCAGCTCGGGGGTGAATCCTGGGAGACAAAGAGGATTCTAAGGTTGGGAGGTTGGTCATTTGCAGTGGTGGTATGTTTCTGAAATTCTTGGTTAGTTTGATTTATTATGGTATGAATTAGCTACATATAAAATTTTATGAAATTGTATGATGGTGTTAGTACTACATTTAACAGAATCTATCCTCAGGCATTCACCTTCCAGATTTTGTTTAGTTGTAGACCAGTAGTCTATAGAGTAGAAACCTCCAGAAACTTTAAACCAAAGATGGTTTAAATCTGAAGGTACTTAGTCTCCACAGAAAATTGAATATTAACTTGCTCCATATATATTTACAAGTGTGAAATTTTATGCTCATATGTAAGTGGAAAACTATGTTAGCAGACCTGAAGTTATATGATATCATAGAAGAAAATCAAAGATGTCGGATTAGGCATGTCGACATTTTCTAGCTTTAAAAGAAATTCTATTCTACATGAGGGATATATAATTCATAGCATTTATAGTGCATATTATATTTTGAAATCCATCTCAAATTCTTGAACTAAGCATCATAGTCAAAGACTAAAGCTACAATTAAGTTATACGACTCAATGACTATTGAATACCTATATATATATACACATGTGACAATATATGCTCATAGGTATGCTAGGAAAATAATGCAACAGAACTGAAATTTATATGGTACCCAAACCCAAAAAGGGAAAAATGTAAGGACATTAGAGTATGGCACTCGAAATCGTGCGAACAAAGTAGTAACTCTACCTTATAGGAGTATCATAGTATGCATAGAAATTATATGATATATATTGCTTTTTAAATTCATATGAACCAAAACCTTGAAATAAATACTATGATAATGAATTTAATCTATTTGAGTGTACATTATTACATGAACCATCTAATACATGTACCCGCATTTAACCAAATATCCAGATCTTAACAAGTATTAGAACAAATACAAATAGGTTCTTTTAATATCGACATACATGAGCTATACATGTTTATGCCAAACATATCGGTCCAAAAGAAGATATAAATGTGAAGCATATGTATGAATTATATGCGGCAAAAGGAGTTATAAATGGGAATCATATATAGATAAACCACATATTCCAAAATAAGAATTCGATACGAATCAAGTATGTTAAGTGGAGTATATATAAGATCCTCACCGCTAATTGAACTAACGTACAGTCACATTACAAAATATGCGTGGCGTTAAATTAAATTACTATGCCTTGGGCATAGGTCAAACCAATCTCTATGGAGGTACTGACTTTTATAAACCCTAGCACAAAAAAAAAGGGGGAATCCTGTTCACGATTAAATGAAATTAACAGAGGAAAAAGATAAAACATAAGTACGACGCATGTAGACTATCATCGTTGTAGCATAAACGCCGAGAGATTTCACGTCTCGTTTTAATCGTGTTTGCTATACATGTAGATAGGAGAAAAACAGAGAATTAAGATAAGTACCGAACACCATATTAATATCTCATTCGATTATCGATTGTAGAGAGAGGGATTGACGAAAAGATTTTTAAACGAATCATGTAGGGTTACAATTAGTTACGGTCGAATCATAGTGATTATGAATACTCATACAGTGGATCAACCAAACATAATTCTCTGTCAAGCAAGCATAAATGAGGCCGCGACATCTCCGAATGATTTTATACAGTAGTTGAAACAAAACCAAACTATAAAGTAATACATCCAACGCAATGGTGGACGACATAACTACTTGCTGGGGTGGAGCTGCATGCAAGCTATTTAAATGACTTTTATACGTCTGAGGTACTGTGTTAAACCTCCCAAGCCAGCGTGGCATGATCCACGCTCGTAAGGTAAGCCATCACCAGTGAAACAATAGAAATACAGGCATTGAGATGTCGTTCAGAGAGGTGGATCACCGATATAACATATTCGGTACCCTTTCCTCGTATGAATCATTTATAATATCGCCAGTGAAATGAAAGGGAAACAGTTCAACAAAAATATAAAATCGTAAACCCAGAATGAGTTTGACAGTGATCTGGTGAATTCGAATAATAACTTAATGACCCAAAACATTCACAAGTTAAACGATTAGGGTTTACCTCCGAATGGAATTGCAGAACTACGGCAAGAAGAAAAGAGAGATTTATGGATACGCCCAAGAGGACAGGCTCGCTCTCTGTCTCCAGTAGATAGACGGAGACGATGAACTCTTACCCTCTCTGGGCAGACATACTTGCAACTCTCCAGCACTACCGAATCTGAAACCTCCATGCATATGAATCACATCGAAACTTAGATAAGGGAGACTAAAGGAGTTCAGCATAAATGAGATAGGAGGGAACTGGTAAATAGATCGATAAAATAACCTCCGATTTAATGAACATATGAAACCCAAATTCCTCTGCCCGATAACTTCAAAAAATCCCGATGTCGATTGAGCAGACGCAACACGTAAACAGAAGGGTACCAGGGACATCAATGGGCGCAGGGGAGGTAGGGCATCGTAGGTACCGAGATATTGAGTTAACCCTAGACCAGAGCTGGAGCTCAGAACTGTATGTTCGAAATCCACATGTCGAGTGCTTGTTGGACAGGGGGCAAGGTACGCCGCCACGGGCTACATCCTCTCACGGGAGAGATGCTACTCCTACAAACAAAACTCAAGGAAATGTAGCAAACCGATTTTACACGCCAACACCCGTCAAACAGAGTATGGGCTAGGCAGCTCATAAGAACCATAACAGTACGCATATGGTGTACTTACGCATAAAATCCCGACGCGTAGGCACTGGTTCCACACACAAACGAATAATAGTAGACCATCGCCAGTTAACGTCGAGTGGAGGGCATACGCCGACTGCATATAGCCGTAATTAAAACCTGTGTGATCTGCCAAAATACCGCGACAAGTCAGAGTAACAATGAAATGGGATTAATGAAAAACTGGATTAGGGTTAGTCACGGTTGAACAGTAAAATTCCATAATGCAAACGAAGAAAATGTATGGCGGTCCATCCCCATAGGTATATAACTCGGCTTTTATTTACGGCGTTAATGGATTATATTGTAGGCATACTATGCTCCCGAAATTATTCCCTATAGTCTCCACTCTATTTACGTATGTCAACAGTCTGGAAGGAAGAAATCACTCTTGGTGAAATATAAATATATATTCATGTAATAGTTGTGTACGTACGCCTTTACAAAAGAAGTTTTACCAAAGCGTACATAAATAATTACACGCATTATATATAGATGCGGTTTCAAGGTTATTAATAAAAGGGCGTGTTGTATATGTATATATATTTTCATCAAAGGACCATCTTCTATATAGGTATTTTATATATAATCATAGTATTAAAGGGGTGAAGCTATGTATGTGTCACATAAGGTTATCAAATTATGTGTTATATATATATATATATATATATTTTATATGTGGTATATAAATATGGATCAAATATCTTAATAAGAGGTGTATTACACATATATCTGGGGTGTATAAAGACTCAAAAGGATATGGTTGATAAATGCATGTTAGATACATATGTTATATATATATATATATAGATAATATATATATATATATATATATATATCCCAAGATATTTGTGTTGAATACATATGTGTTAGGTGATGTTATTAAAAAAGTATACAGGGGGAATGATCAATATGAGTAATAGAAATAAGATACTAGAGGGTTAGATGAATTGTAGCAAGAGTGAACTAAAGTTAAATTCCTGAACTCATTATTCAAAAAAGAAATTCCAGTGGTACTTTCATATGTACATTGGCGTAATGTGAATGTTATTGGAAAGGAACTTAGTTTTAGACAACCAAGTACATCACAATGGAATACAAGTATGAAGAAAAAAAAAAAAAAATTCCCTAAACTAGAGGTGTTACAAATGGTATCGGAGCTCAAGTGAAAAAAAATTGGGCTATTGATTGTGCTCACTGAATTCTGAATATTATTGAACATTGTAGAGATTGGTTTTGTTGTCTTACTAATCAAATGTATGAGTGTGTACAGTCGTGCTAAAATGGCTGAAGAGGGAGGAATTTATGTGGATCTGCATGATGAGTTTGCGACTCCAGATCCCAATGCCCCAGTACTGGCCATGTTGCACAGGTTGCAACGAGAATTGGCTGAACTAAGAAGCCAGAATGACACGCTGTCATCAGCCAGTAAGGAGCAGGAAAATCTCATCAGAGAGCTAACTTCCCGGAATAGCCAGGAAGCCGAAGGTTCTGGAAAAATAAATATGGATGAGTCTGAGGATGAGGATGTAGCTAGACATCAACATAAGAAGAAAAGAGAATTGCAGGGAGAATTTAGAAAGATCAAACCTCCCTCCTATGATGGGGAGAAGGAAGAAGATGCAGAAGCTTGGTTGTTGAACATGATCAAGTATTTTCAAGTATATGAATATGAGAGTAACCTGAAGGCCAGATTAGCTGTGTATCAGCTACAAGGAAAGGCTACATTGTGGTGGGAAGAGACAAAAATGGTGCATGCCATTGATGAAAAGACAGTCACGTGGGAATATTTTCAGGCTAAGTTCAAAAATCGTTATTTGAACGAACGTTATTATGATGATAAAGCTAAAGAATTCCATGAACTTAGACTGGGGCAGCTCACCATTGATGAGTTTGTCACTAAGTTCACCAATTTACTGAGGTATGTCCCTTATATTAGGGAAGAAAAGGCAAAGGTACAAAGGTTTTTGAACTGCTTGCCTACGGTATACAAGGAGAAAATTGAGTTTGACAACCCAAAGACAATGGACGAAGCAGTTAGAAAGGCAAGATTATGCTATCAACAGTTTAAAGGCAAAGCTGAACAAGGGAAGAGCTGGCTGAACAAGGGTGAGTTCAAAGGGAAAAGACCAAAACCAGCATATTTAAGAAATTTTGGTAGAGATCATCAGCGGAAAAAATTCAGTAAACCAAAAGAAAGCCAAACTGCTCAGTCTCAAGTGGCTTCAAAACCAGTAGAATGGAACAATAAAAAAGAAGGGACAGTCAGAATGAAGGAACCTTTGAAATGTTGGGGCTGTGAAGAACCCCATATGATGAGGGATTTCCCCCATCGAAATATACACATGATCAGCAGAGAGCGAGAGGCAATAACAGTAAATGACATAGCCAGAAATATACCAACTATCAGTGCAGCCTTGGAAAATCGGCAAGCAGAACATCAAGCAACCATGGTGGAAATGGAGGGTAAGATTTATGACCTACCTATTACTGTTTTGATTGATCCAGGTGCTTCTTTGAGTTACATTAGTCCTCGAATTGTAGAAAAATGTAAAATTAAACCTGAAAAATTTCAGCAGTCATGGTTGGTACAGCTGGCTATTGGAACTAAGAGAAAAGTCACACATAAATTGCCCAAAACAACAATACAATTGAATGGCTTTAGAACAAAAGTAAATTTGAACATATTGCCATTAGGATCCTATGATTTACTGATAGGAATGGATTGGCTGGAAAAGAAGAAAGCCTTGATGAACTGCTGGGATAAAACCCTACATTTTGTGGATGAAGAAGGGAAACCTTTTACACTAAAAGGGAAACCAAAATCCATTTCAGTAAGACAAATATCAGCCTTACAATTGAAAAGAACAGCTAGAAAAGGATACCAAGTCTATACAGTGCAGGTAGAAGAAATAGAACAAAAAATAGAGGAAGAGTTACTGGATGCAATACCAGTCATCAGAGAATTTAAGGAAGTCTTTCCCAAGGAAATCCCTCATCTTCCCCCCAAAAGAGAGATTGACTTTTCTATAGATCTGGTGCCAGGAGCCACACCTGTTTCCCGAGCCCCCTATCGGATGAGTCCGCCAGAACTGATGGAGCTGAAGATGCAGCTGCAAGAATTATTGGATAAGGGTTACATTAGACCAAGTGTGTCTCCATGGGGAGCACCTGTTTTATTTGTTAAAAAGAAGGATGGAACTTTTAGGATGTACATTGATTATCGGCAACTGAACAAGTTGACCATTAAGAATAGATATCCACTTCCTATAATTGATGATATTTTTGATCAAGTGAGAGGGGCCTCAGTCTTTTCAAAGATTGACTTAAGGACTGGGTATCACCAGCTCAGAATCAAATAAGAAGACATTAGCAAAACAGCTTTCCGCACCCGGTATGGACACTACGAATTTGTAGTCCTACCTTTTGGTCTGACAAATGCCCCTGCCACTTTTATGTGCCTGATGAATAGTGTGTTGAATAAATATTTGGATAAATTTTTTCTTGTGTTCATAGATGATATCTTAGTTTACTCCAGAAATGAAGAAGAACATAAGGAACATCTGAGGATAGTGTTGCAGACTTTAAAAGAAAACCAGCTATATGCCAAGTTCAGCAAATGTGAATTTTATAAAGATAAATTCAATATTTGGGTCATATTATTTCTGAAAAAGGGCTTGCAGTTGACCCTGAAAAGATAAAAGCAATTAAGGAATGGCCAGTCCCAACTGATGTTTCAGCAGTAAGGTCATTCATGGGGATGGAAGGCTACTCTCGTAGATTTGTGGAAATATTTTCTGCCATAGCTCATCCCATCACTTCATTGCAAAGAAAGGGTGTCAAGTTTGTGTGGACTGAAAAATGTCAAAACAGTTTCGAGCAGTTAAAACAAAAACTTATCTCAGCCCCTATATTAAAAATTGTTGATCCTGATAAAGAGTTTGTTGTATGTACATATGCTTGTAGAGAAGGGCTGGGAGGAGTCCTGTTGCAGGAATCATTCATTGCCTATGAATCTAGGAAACTGAAAATACAGGAACAGAATTATAGTGCATATGATTTGGAATTTGCAGCTGTTATCCATGCTCTGAAGATGTGGCGGCATTATCTTCTAGGGAAAAAGTTCACATTGATGACTGATCATATCAGCCTCAAATATTTTTTTTCCCAAACTGACCTAGATGCAAGACAAGCCAGATGGTTGTCCTTTTTAAGTGAATTTGATATGGACATCAAGCATATCAAGGGGAAAGAAAATAAAGTTGCTGATGCATTAAGTAGAAATGCTTCTCAACATTTAAACAACATTGGGAGTAGTGGACAGATTGAGATAGAAGAGTTGGTGAGAGAAGCAGCCAGCCAAGACCCAAACTATGAAACACTCTTGGTGAAACTACAAAAAGGGGATAAAACTGACTTTACACAAAATCAAAAAGGGCTACTATATTTCAAAAATAGGTTGTATGTTCCTAATGTAGAGTCATTAAAAAGGGAAATTTTGGATGAATATCACAAACAGCCTTATGCAGGACATCTAGGATACCAGAAGCTGTTAACAGCCTTGAAAAAGAAGTTGTTCTGGCCAGGAATGAAGAGATATGTGGAAGAGTATCTAAGTAGGTGCATGGAATGTCAACTGGTCAAAGTTGAGCATCAACATCCAGCAGGTCTTCTGAACCCTTTGCCAATTGCAGAATGGAAATGGGACACAGTTTCCATGGATTTTATAACAGGACTACCTAGAACCAAATATCAACATGATTCTGTAATGGTACTAGTAGACACTTTAACCAAAGATGCCCACTTTATACCAGTGAAATCTACCTTCGGAACAGCTCAAGTAGCAAATGTTTTCCTAAAGGAGATAGTAAGGCTTCATGGAGTTCCTAAAGTAATTGTTTCAGATCGAGATGCTAAGTTTACAGCAGCCTTTTGGAAAGGATTGTTTGGAGGGATGGGTACTAAGCTGAATTTTAGTACTGCCTATCACCCTCAAACAGATGGGCAGACAGAAAGGACGAATCAAATTTTGGAGGATATGTTGCGAATGTATGTGATGGATAGACCATCAAAGTGGGAAGAATATCTGCATCTAGCTGAGTTTGCCTATAATAATAGCTACCAATCCTCTATTAAGATGAGTCCGTTTGAGGCACTCTATGGAAGAAAGTGCCGTACTCCCTTGAGCTGGAGTCAACCAGAGGATAAACTGGTGTTGGGACCAGATGCACTACAAGAGATGGAAATAATTGTTAAACAAATACAGAGAAATATCAAGACAGCACAAGATCGACAGAAGAGCTATGCTGATAAGAAAAATGTGCACCGAGAATTCAAAGTGGGGGATCATGTGTATTTGCGCATCAAACCCAAAAAGAGCACACTTTATGCAGGAAGTTGTGCAAAACTGGCTCCTAGATATTGTGGGCCTTTTGAAGTTTTAGAAAGGGTGGGATCAGTGGCTTACAAGCTGGCCTTACCACCCCATGTTAGAGTGCATAATGTGTTTCATATTTCATTATTAAAAGGATATGTGCATGATGCTTCTCACATAGTTGATTGGAATGTTGTACAGGTGGAACCAGAAGGGGAGTTTCTGCCAGAACCGCTTCAAATATTGGAGCGGGAAGAAATTGAATTGAGAAACAGAACAGTGGTCAGAGTAAAGGTGCAGTGGAAGCACTTTACTGCTGAAGAAGCTACTTGGGAAAGGGAAGCTGAAATGATGGAGAGATATCCATTTTTGTTTAAATGAACTCTAGTAGTTGAATAACAACACCGAGGACGGTGTTTATTTTCAGAGGGGGAATATGTAACACCCCCAATTTGTGTGTTGAATTTTTAAAGTTAGACATTGAACTTTAATCCTAAAGGGGGTGGACCCCAAGGGATAAGTATGGTGTGAATGTATTTGCATATTTTATTTGAGGAAATAAATAAAATGATTGTGCATTTTCACCAAGATGAGATATAGATATCAGTTGCCAAATCCATGAGGATGGATAAGGCAACAAATCCCCAAAATCTTTCAAAAATCCTTGAAAGAAATTAATTTAGATTTGAGGAGGAATCTAAATTTCACCAATGAAGAGGAGTAGTTGGGAAGAGGTAAAGAAAAGCTGGAAAAGCTGAGGAAAAGCTTAAAGTAGCTTTAAAGAATCCCAAAATGGGAAGCCTAGGCTAAACAGGAAAGAAAGCATCCTGCTATTCTGGACGCAGAATTAGAAACATGCTTTGGGGAAATATGAGCTTAAATAAGCTCCTCCTAAGGAGATCAGAGGTTGATCTATCCTAGGAGGTGATCTCGGCTCGGGGGTGAGTTCTGGGAGACAAAGAGAACTCTAAGGTTGGGAGGTTGGTCATTTGCAGTAGTGGTATGTTTCTGAAATTCTTGGTTAGTTGATTTATTATGGTATGAATTAGCTACATATAAAAGTTTATGAAATTTTAGGATGGTGTTAGTACTACATTTAAAAGAATCTATCCTCAGGCATTCACCTTCCAGATTTTTTTTAGTTGTAGACCAGTAGTATATAGAGTAGAAACCTCCAGAAAGTTTAAACCAAAGATGGTTTAAATCTGAAGGTACTTAGTCTCCACAGAAAATTGAATATTAACTTTCTCCATATATATTTACAAGTGTGAAATTTTATGCTCATATGTAAGTGGAAAACTATGTTAGCAGACCTGAAGTTATATGATATCATAGAAGAAAATCAAAGATGTCGGATTAGGCATGTCGACATTTTCTAGCTTTAAAAGAAATTCTATTCTACATGAGGGATATATAATTCATAGCATTTATAGTGCATATTATATTTTGAAATCCATCTCAAATTCTTGAACTAAGCATCATAGTCAAAGACTAAAGCTACAATTAAGTTATACGACTCAATGATTATTGAATACCTATATATATATACACATGTGACAATATATGCTCATAGGTATGCTAGGAAAATAATGCAACATAACTGAAATTTATATGGTACCCAAACCCAAAAAGGGAAAAATGTAAGGACATTAGAGTATGGCACTCGAAATCGTGCTAACAAAGTAGTAACTCTACCTTATAGGAGTATCATAGTATGCATAGAAATTATATGATTTATATTTCTTTTTAAATTCATATGAACCAAAACCTTGAAATAAATACTATGATAATGAATTTAATCTATGTGAGTGTACATTATTAAATGAACCATCTAATACATGTACCCGCATTTAACCAAATATCCAGATCTTAACAAGTATTAGAACAAATACAAAGAGGTTCTTTTAATATCGACATACATGAGCTATACATGTTTATGCCAAACATATCGGTCAAAAAGAAGATATAAATGTGAAGCATATGTATGAATTGTATGCGGCAAAAGGAGTTATAAATGGGAATCATATATAGATAAACCACATATGCCAAAATAAGAAGTCGATAAGAATCAAGTATGTTAAGTGGAGTATATATAAGATCCTCACCGCTAATTGAACTAACGTACAGTCACATTACAAAATATGCGTGGCGTTAAATTAAATTACTATGCCTTGGGCATAGGTCAAACCAATCTCTATGGAGGTACTGACTTTTATAAACCCTAGCACAAAAAAAAAGGGGGAATCCTGTTCACGATTAAATGAAATTAACAGAGGAAAAAGATAAAACATAAGTACGACGCATGTAGACTATCATCGTTGTAGCATAAACGCCGAGAGATTTCACGTCTCGTTTTAATCGTGTTTGCTATACATGTAGATAGGAGAAAAACAGAGAATTAAGATAAGTACCGAACACCATATTAATATCTCATTCGATTATCGATTGTAGAGAGAGGGATTGACGAAAAGATTTTTAAACGAATCATGTAGGGTTACAATTAGTTACGGTCGAATCATAGTGATTATGAATACTCATACAGTGGATCAACCAAACATAATTCTCTGTCAAGCAAGCATAAATGAGGCCGCGACATCTCCGAATGATTTTATACAGTAGTTGAAACAAAACCAAACTATAAAGTAATACATCCAACGCAATGGTGGACGAAATAACTACTTGCTGGGGTGGAGCTGCATGCAATCTATTTAAATGAATTTTATACGTCTGAGGTACTGGGTTAAACCTCCCAAGCCAGCGTGGCATGATCCACGCTTGTAAGGTAAGCTATCACCAGTGAAACAATAGAAATACAGGCATTGAGATGTCGTTCAGAGAGGTGGATCACCGATATAACATATTCGGTACCCTTTCCTCGTATGAATCATTTATAATATCGCCAGTAAAATGAAAGGGAAATGGTTCAACAGAAATATAAAATCGTAAACCCAGAATGAGTTTGACAGCGATCTGGTGAATTCGAATGATAACTTAATGACCCAAAAAATTCACAAGTTAAACGATTAGGGTTTACCTCTGAATGGAATTGCAGAACTGCGACAAGAAGAAAACAGAGATTTATGAATACGCCCAAGAGGACAGGCTCGCTCTCTGTCTCCAGTAGATAGACGGAGACGACGAGCTCTTACCCTCTCTGTGCAGACATTCTTGCAACTCTCCAGCACTACCGAATCTGAAACCTCCATGCATATGAATCACATCGAAACTTAGATAAGGGAGGCGAAAGGAGTTCAGCATAAATGAGATAGGAGGGAACTGGTAAATAGATCGATAAAATAACCTCTGATTTAATGAACATCTAAAACCCTAATTCCTCTGCCCGATAACTTCAAAGAATCCTGATGTCGATTGAGCAGACGCAACACGTAAACAGAAGGGTACCAGGGACATCAATGGGCGCAGGGAAGGTAGGGCGTCGTAGGTACCGAGATATTGAGTTAACCCTAGACCAGAGCTGGAGCTCAGTGCTCTCAGTACTTGAAACCGCCAGAACTGTCTGTTCGAAATCCACATGTCGAGTTCTTGTTGGACAGAGGGCAAGGTAGGCCGCCACGGGCTACATCCTCTCGCAGGAGAGACGCTATTCCTGCAAACAAAAATCAAGGAAATGTAGCAAACCGATTTCACACACCAACACCCGTCGAACAGAGTATGGGCTAGGCGGCTCATAAGAACCATAACAGTATGAATATGGTGTACTTACGCATAAAATCCCACCGCGTAGGTGCTGGTTCCACACACAAACGAATAATAGTAGACCATCGCCAGTTAACGTCGAGTGGAGGGTATACACCGACTGCATATTGCCGCAATTAAAACCTGTGTGATCTGCCAAAATACCGCGACAAGTCAGAGTAACAATGAAATGGGATTAATGAAAAACTGGATTAGGGTTAGTCACGGTTGAACAGTAAAATTCCATAATGCAAACAAAGAAAATGTATGGCGGTCCATCACCATAGGTATATAACTCGGTTTTTATTTACGGTGTCAGTGGACTATATGGTAGGTATACTATGCTCCCGCAATTATTCCCTATAGTCTCCACTTTATTTACGTATGTCAACAGTCTTGAAGGAGGAAATCGCTCTTGGTGAAATATAAATATATATTCATGTAATAGTTGTGTATGTACGCCTTTACAAAAGAAGTTTTACCAAAGCGTACATAAATAATTACACGCATTATATATATATGCGGTTTCAAGGTTATTAATAAAAGGGCGTGTTGTATATGTATATATATTTTTATCAAAGGACCATCTTCGATATAGGTATTTTATATATAATCATAGTATTAAAGGGGTGAAGCTATGTATGTGTCACATAAGGTTATCAAAGTATGTGTTATATATATATATATATATATTTTATATGTGGTATATAAATATGGATCAAATATCTTAATAAGAGGTGTATTACACATATATCTGGGGTGTATAAAGACTCAAAAGGATATGGTTGATAAATGCATGTTAGATACATATGTTATATATATATATATATATAGGTAATATATATATATATATATATATAGATCCCAAGATATTTGTGTTGAATACATATGTGTTAGGTGATGTTATTAAAAAGGTATACAGGGGGAATGATCAATATGAGTAATAGAAATGAGATACTAGAGGGTTAGATGAACTGTAGCAAGAGTGAACTAAAGTTAAATTCCTGAACTCATTATTCAAAAAAAAAATTCCAGTGGTACTTTCATATGTACATTGGCGTAATGTGAATGTTATTGGAAAGGAACTTAGTTTTAGACAACCAAGTATATCACAATGGAATCCAAGTATGAAGAAAAAAAAAAAAAAATTTCCCTAAACTGGAGGTGTTACAAATAAATTCAGTTTATCTTGAATAATCAAAGTATAAGTCAAAGCTCTCCCCACACTGACTTTTATTTGATTTTTATTAAGTGTACCTTGAGGATTCAGTGATTATATCTAGCATGAATATTTTTCTAATTTTAAATTTCTTTTCAAAACAAAAATAGTCAGAATATTTATCAGTTAATAAAATATTAAACATCGTGCTTGAAATTTTACAAATCATTCTTGAAATCAAATTGAATCGTTGCACAATAGATCCGGAAGAAATTGGAGAATTTGATCCATTTTAATTATTGATCTGTTTTTCCAGCCATCCATTAGCAACAACGTCAAACGAGAACAAGAATATGGTATTCAGCTAATGAAATTGGAGAATTGGATTCATTTTATTTATTAATTTGATTTTCCAGGCATCTATTAACAACAACCTCTGTAACCACCATATTAGCAGTTGACTATTGGTTATACTTTATTGGTTAAGTATGAATTAATTAAATATCTGAACAAAATTATTTTTGATGTTGAATAAAATTTAACTTCTGGAAATTATTATGAGTAAAAATTGATGGTAAAAGTAAATATGGAGTCAGTTGAACTGAAAAACAGTTTCTACAGTTACCTGAGAAAACTCTGGAATAAAGGGGAAATTCCTAGGAGAGTTGGGGGTTCTGTGAAAAAGAAAAGGAAGTGACTCTGTAAGAACTGGAAGGATATTCTAGGACAGATTAAGCTCTGGGTTGGAGAATTGGACCGGACTGTCCCGAGTCTCCCCAGAAATCCCGTTTTTCACTGGAGAAGACGAGTTGGACCGGACTGTCCTGAGAACTCGCCTCTAGGAAACTGTGTTCAACAAGACCCAGGCTAGAAGCTCGGGGGAGAACTGTGGACATAATTGCCCAGTTCGTGGATGGGAGGAATCGAGTACCATCAGAGGAATTCAGATTCAGATTCGGAATCAGATGAGTAGTTGTTAATGAGTTCTTATTCTTGTGTAAGATTAATTTCTGACTGATGCAGTAGATATCAGTACTTCATTAAGTGTTATACAGTTAGTTTATCAGTATTCCAGGAAGTTTATTATCTTGCTAACTCAGTAGTATTTAGCAGCAGTTTTAATTCTTTTCAATTAACTGTTCAGAGATAATAAACCAAAGGTAATTTAGAAAACTAGACTCTGTGAGTATAAATGTTAGGTCACCAAGAATGCTAATATAGGAATACAGTAGGAACCGAGTTGGCTAACCAACTAGTACAGGAGTTCATAAGACAAGGAGACTGTCAGAGAGGACTTGAGTAGGTTAAACATCTTGGTCAGTGTCCACTATCCTATAGTGGTGATACAGAAAACAATCCATTAAAACAAACCTATGATAGTACATTAATACAGGCAGCTGTTAATCCAAATGCCTGAGTAAACTCAGGCTTCTGGATAAATCGCCCCTACCTATGATAATCTCAGACAGGAAGGTGGTCCGGTGACCGTAGTAAAGATTTCTTCTTAAAAAGAGCAAATTTAACTATTGAAAAATAGGAAATTAGATATCCATCTCTGTCTCTACAGGAAACATTGAAAATAGAATTCTGGAGAATCTCGTAAGCAGATACAGTATATAAGGAAAGAGATGAAACAATATGGAAAACGAGAAGTAAACAGTACCCAAAAACAGGATATATTTCTTTAGCTCGTGTAACTTTAATATAAACATTCTGTAAACATTCAACCTAAAATCACAGAGTGTATGCTCAAACGAAAGTTCCATTGCATTAAAGAAAGAAGGAGTTACAGCCGAATATGCAGGCCATCCTAAGCATAAAGAAATTGGAACAGTCTTTAGTTAAAGAAAGTCACAGCTTAATCGGAAAAGTTCATAAACCAGACAAGAGAACCGATACAACTCCACTGTCAAAATATCAGAGAAACAGTTAAACTTAAAACCCTAATTCGAGCGAATAGGTAACATCTTGAAGATAGAGTCTAAAACAAAGTCATCCGACAGGTAGCCGCGCCGAAGGCGCAATAAACAGTATACATTAAATTATCTCAACCCGGAAACTGTAAAATAACTTCTGGATCCTAAGAGAACCTAGCCATTCTAATAAACATTGTTCAAACCAAGGGTTCCAGTCTGCAAAGAGCCATGGAACCCCAATCACACCAATAACTGGGTACCTGTGATAAAATGAGAGGTAAGAAGCCGCCGTGGCCAGAATCAGGAGTGAACTGGAACATGGAACGGAGCACAGAATTAATACCTGAAAACGAAAATGAGAACTTGATTAGAAGAGTTGTTTACTCACAGAAGAGATGGCTCCGTTGATCCAATACACAGTTTAAGAAATGAAATTAAGCACGAAGAAATAAACCAAGGAAAAAAAAATAATGCCTGAAGGTTTCTGGAAATCATAGGAAGCCGAGTTATGGAAACCCTGTCAGCAATAGGTGGTAGGAGCTAGTTAAGCAACGAAAAAACAAACTAGCGGGAACCAGCCGGTAGAATAAAAGAACATACCATTAAGCTATGCCTGTACAGAGAAGACCAGTTATAAACTTAAGAAGGAAATAAGGCAGACCAGGAGGGCATTTGTATACCTAAGCTCATGGTGGAACGAGGTTGCAGAAGACTGAGACGACACCAACCGCCACAAAATCTCCAGAATCTGCCCAAACCCTCGACGGAGGCGCTCTGGAGGCCAACCGACGGAGAAACACAATGAATTGGAAATTTCGTTACGGCCAAGGTCATTACCAAACCCTAGAGCGTTACCACCATCGGATCCCAAATCCGATCAACGGCGTGAGACAAGCCAGATGTCCATTTATTAAACCAAGATCGGTTGACAGCCCGAGGAATTTACGATTGACATGTGTAAACCTAAGGTATGAATGCATGGGAGAGTACTCATATCACAATCACAATGATGCCATTTCATATTATATGTGCAACGCTAAACAAGAGCCATCCAACGTATAGATAAACCAACCATTATAGCAACCGGATGCATATATATATTCACGAGAGTATAAATGATTGGAGCCGATGTAACCATAGGCAATCACAAGAAATAAATGATTGACAAACATCATAAACCTGAACCATATGATAATGCACATGTGGAACTTAAATATCAATGTGAATATGATTAAATTATTGGATGCATAGGACCTACAATAATGACGATGATGTTAGAAAACCAAAGTTAAAGAACCACGAAAGGGTTAGGATAAATTTTTTTTTAATGAGTAAAGTCTGGGTTAGATGATTGTTACAAGTGGTATCAAAGCAGCGTTACAACGGTGGGCCCTATTGGGTCAACTGACGTGACAAATTGTATGCTTTCATGCACAGTGAGATAATTAGATGGAACGACAACCAAGACAGACACCCTCACAACAGAAACAACGAAATGCCGGAGAGATTCCACCTCCACCAGAAGGAAACCCCGAAATGTGGGTTCAACTGGGAATAGAGCAGCATCAGCGGTCTAATAGATTAATTGAAGAACAGCAACATCAAACTCGCATTTTGTTGCACACAGTACAATAGCTACAGGAGGAGATGGAAAGAGTACACAAAGATAATGCAAGGATGATGTAGGAACAGGAGAGGATCTTAAAGAGCCTCTCCGATAAACAAAATCAAAGGGTTGAAAAGCCCAGTGCTGACAGAGAGTTTCAAGGAGAAGACAAACAACAATCAGAGGAGCAAGGTACAGGCAGAAGAGAAAGAAGCGTGTCACAACAAAGTCATCCAAACAGAAATTTTAATGAGGCTGAATCTGAAAATGAAACTGAAAGAAAGACAAACAAAAAACAGAAGGTGGAGCTGCATGGAGAATTCAGGAAGATAAAGCCACCTATGTTCGATGGCGAAAAGGAGGAAGTGGCAGAGGCATGGTTGATTAATATGAACAAATACTTTCAGGTGTATGATTATGACAGTGGTCTCAAGGCACGGTTATCCATTTACCAGCTGAAGGATAAAGCCACCTTATGGTGGGAAGAAGTGAAGAATGTGCGGGGTATAGAGGATCAGGATGTGACATGGGATAAGTTTCAACAGTACTTCAAAAACAAGTACTTGACTGAGCACTTCTATGATGAAAAGGCTCGGGAATTCCATGATTTAAGGCTAGGACAATTGACCATGGACGAGTTCATCACTAAGTTTACATCATTACTGTGCTATGTACCGTACTTAAGAGATGAGAAGGAGAAGGTTCAGCGATTTCTGAGCAGTTTACCTGCCCATATGAAGGAACGTATCGAGTTTGTTAACCCAAAGACAATGGATGAGGCCATCAAAAAGGCAAGGCTGTGTTATCAGCAAGCGAAAAGTAAAGTAGACCAAAGTAAAGGGTGGCAAACAAAGAAGGAAAATAGGAATGGTGCTGGTTTCAAAAAGGGCAAAACCAGTAATTTTAGAAGCTTAGCCAGGAGTTCAGTTAAGAAGCAATTCGGTAGGAACCATCAGAGGATTAGATGGCCGGGGGAGGACAAGACGGTGGAAGCTTCAAATAAACTGGAGAAACCCCACAACCAGAGGACACCTCTGCAATGTTGGGGATGCGCGGCAGCACATTACTACCGAGACTGCCCACAGCGGGGTAAAACTGAAACATTGAATAATTTGCAGGAGGCTTCTACTGTGGGAGATATTGCCAGAAGCATACCCAGAATTAACGCAGCATTGGAGGATCGGCAAGCTGACTTCCAACCCACCATGATAGAACTAGAAGGTAAATTGTCATCCCAAACTGTTTCTGTTTTGGTAGATCCAGGCGCAAGTCTAAGTTATATAAGTCCTAAGTTAGTAGAAAACTGTAAACTATCAAGTCAAAAATTTAAAAAGAGTTGGTTGGTACAGTTAGCTACAGGGGCTAAAAGAAGAGTTAGTGACAAAATACCGGATTGTGCATTGCAAATCGGTGGGCAGCAGTTAATGGTAGATTTAAATATTCTGCCTTTGGGATCCTATGACGTATTGTTGGGTATGGATTGGTTAGAGAAAAATTGGACTCTCATCGACTATAAATAAAAGATAGTTTACTATAGAGATCAGAATGGTAATCGCCAAGAAATTCAGGGCATAAAGAAGCCTGTAAATTTGCGTCCAATTACCACTTCCCAAATGGAAAAATGCATGAGAAGGGGATGCCAGCTGTATGCCATACAAGTCGGACTATCTGAGTCTAAGGATAAAGCAGTTGTGCTAGAAAATATACATGTAGTACATCAATTCAAAGATGTATTCCCTGAAGAAATACCAGGATTACCACCTAAAAGAGATGTTGATTTCACAATAGAGCTGCTGCCAGGAGCTTCGCCAATTTCGCGAACTCCCTACCGTATGAGTGTGTCGGAATTGACTGAGTTAAAAATGCAGCTTCATGAATTATTAGACAAAGGGTATATACGACCCGGTATATCACCCTGGGGAGAACCTATGCTGTTTGTTAGGAAAAAGGATGGAACCATGCGCATGTGCATGGATTACCGACAGTTAAATAAGCTGCCAGTTAAGAACAGGTATCCCCTACCCCGTATTGATGACTTGTTTGACCAAGTAAGGGGAGCTACTGTGTTCTCAAAAATTGATTTACGATCCGGGTATCACCAGATCAGAATTAAGGATGAAGATATACACAAAACTGCTTTTCGCACAAGGTATGGCCACTATGAGTTCGTGGTATTACCTTTTGGGATAACTAATGCACCAGCCACTTTTATGAGACTGATGCATAGTATTTTCCACCCTTACTTGGATAACTTTGTGTTAATTTTCATTGATGACATACTGATTTATTCTAAGAATACGGAGGAACATGAACAACATCTGTGTTTGGTACTGGAGATGTTAAGGAAACATCAGTTGTATGCGAAATTCAGTAAATGTGATTTCTTCAAAGAGGAAATACAATACCTTGGACATGTCATCTCGAAAAAGGGTATTGCGGTGGATCCGGAGAAAATTAAGACTATCATGGAATGGAAGGTGCCACAGAATGTGGCAGATATACGATCATTTATGGGCCTTGCTGGCTACTACCGGCGATTTATAAAGGGTTTTTCAAAAATAGCATTTCCCATTACTTCTCTACAAAGAAAAGGGAAAATATTTAAGTGGACAAAAGAATGTCAGGAAAGTTTTGAAAGATTGAAGCAGTTATTGACAACAGCACCGGTATTAAGTGTAGCAGATCTGGATAAGGAATTCGAGGTTTGTACAGATGCATGCAAGGAAGGAGTTGGGGCTGTATTATCACAAGAAGGGAAGGTAATTACATATGAATCCCGCAAGATAAAGGAACATCAGCAGTGATATTCAGCTTATGATCTAGAGCTGACTGCAGTTGTGCATGCTCTCCATGTATGGAGACACTATTTACTTGGAAAAACGTTTGTGTTGAAAACCGATCATAGTAGTCTAACCAGTTATTTTAAACAAGCTGACTTGAATTCCCGGAAAGAAAGATGGAACGCTTTGTTAAGAAAATTTGATATTGATCTACAACACGTAAAGGGGAAAGAGAACAAAGTTGTGGATGCATTAAGCAGGAAACTGCATAGCCTTTATGAGTTATATGTCAACCAAATTGAAACCAGATTTTTGGAACAAATCAAAAAAGAAGCAGACAAAGATCCTGAGTATAAATACTTGTGGCAGTAGACACAATAATCCAAAGGGCAAGATGGACAAGGGGATTATGAGATTAACCAGGATGGGTTGTTGATCTTCAAGAAAAGGATAGTCATTCCAAACATAGTAGAATTAAAAACTAAGTTGCTGGACGAATATCACAGAAGAAATTATGCAGGGCACCTAGGATATCAAAAGATGCTGACAGCTATAAGAAAAGACTATTGTTGGCCAGACATGAGGAAGGATATAGCAAGCCATCGAACCAAGTGTTTAGAGTGCCAGCAAGTGAAAGTGGAGCACCGGCACCCAGCAGGCTTAATGCAACATATACCCATTCCCGAATGGAAATGGGAGGTGATCTCATTGGATTTTATCACTGGGTTACCAAAATCAAAGCGAGGTAATGATTCCATAATGGTAGTTGTGGATAGAGTAAGTAAGTCGACACATTTCATACCTATCCAATCCACCTATAAGACGGTACATATAGCAGACTTATTCATGCGAGAAATCTTCAGACTGCATGGCATTCCTAAGACTGTTATTTCAGACAGAGACGTGAAATTCACATCAGCTTCCTGGAAAGCGCTGTTTACAGGATTAGGAACGCAAGTACATTTAAGTACTGCATACCACCCGCAAACAAATGGTCAAACCGAGTGATTGAATCAAGTGTTGGAAGACATGCTGAGAATGTATGTTATGCAACAACCAGTAAAATGGGAGGAGTACATACACTTGATAGAGTTTGCCTACAATAATGGTTACCAAGAGTCATTAAAGATGAGTCCATTTGAGGCGCTATATGGGCGGCAATGCATAACTCCCATTAATTGGAGCAGCCCTGAGAATAGACTCATGCTAGGCCCAGACATGCTAGCAGATATGGAAGCAGAGGTGAAGAAAATACAACAGAATTTGAAAGTAGCACAGGACAGACAGAAGGTGTACGCAGACAGAAGAAGGTCTTACCGTGAGTATGAGGTTTGCGATCATGTGTATGTCCGGATTAAGCCAAAGAAGAGCACACTGAGATGGGCCTCCTGCGCAAAGTTATCACCTCGATTTTGTGGTCCTTTCCAGATATTGGAAAGGGTAGGACCAGTAGCATATCTCTTAGCCCTTCCTAGCCATATTCGAGTGCATAATGTCTTCCACGTATCGTTATTAAAACGATATGTTCATGATACAAGACATATTATCCATTGGCAGAACATTCAGGTAGAGGGTAAGCATAACGGTTCAGTTAATAACATGATGACAAGGATTTATTGATTAAACTAAGTTTATTGTGTGGAGGTAGAACCGGACAGAGAATTTCTGGTCGAACCTCACAGTATAATAGACCGGAGGGAAATCATGCTCCGGAAATGAGCCATCGCCCAGGTTAAAGTGCAATAGAAGCACTTTGGACCAGAGGAGGCTACCTGGGAAGACAAAAGTTTCATCCGTGAGGCTTATCCTGAACTTTTTTCTGAGTTGGAATAAGAACACCGAGGACGGTGTTCTCTCCCAGAGGGGGAAAACTGTAACCACCATATTAGCAGTTGACTAATGGTTATACTTTATTGGTTAAGTATGAATTAATTAAATATCTGAACAAAATTATTTTTGATGTTGAATAAAATTTAACTTGTGGAAATTATTATGAGTAAAAATTGATGGTAAAAGTAAATCTGGAGTCAGTTGAACTAAAAAACAGTTTCTACAGTTACCTGAGAAAACTCTGGAATAAAGGGGAATTCCAAGGAGAGTTGGGGGTTCTGTGAAAAAGAAAAGGAAGTGACTCTGTAAGAACTGGAAGGATATTCCAGGACAGATTAAGCTCTGGGTTGGAGAATTGGACCGGACTGTCCCAAGTCTCCCCAGAAATCCTGTTTTTCACTAGAGAAGACGAGTTGGACCGGACTGTCCTGAGAACTCGCCTCCAGGAAACTGTGTTCAACAAGACCCAGGCCAGAAGCTCGGGGGAGAACTGTGGACGTAATTGCCCAGTTCGTGGATGGGAGGAATCAAGTACCATCAGAGGAATTCGGATTCGGATTCGGAATCAGATGAGTAGTTGTTAATGAGTTCTTATTCTTGTGTAAGATTAATTTTTGACTGATGCAGTAGATATCAGTACTTCATTAATTGTTATACAGTTAGTTTATCAGTATTCCAGGAAGTTTATTATCTTGCTAACTCAGTAGTATTTAGCAGCAGTTTTAATTCTTTTCAATTAACTGTTCAGAGATAATAAACCAAAGGTAATTTATAAAACTAGACTCTGTGAGTATAAATGTTAGGTCACCAAGAATGCTAATACAGGAATACAGTAGGAACCGAGTTGGCTAACCAACTAGTACAGGAGTTCATAAGACAAGGAGACTGTCAGAGAGGACTTGAGTAGGTTAAACATCTTGGTCAGTGTCCACTATCCTATAGTGGTGATACAGAAAACAATCCATTAAAAAAAACCTAAGATAGTACATTAATACAGGCGGCTGTTAATCCAAATGCCTGAGTAAACTCGGGCTTCTGGATAAATCGCCCCTACCTATGATAATCTCGGACGGGAAGGTGAACCAGTCATCGTAGTAAAGATTTCTTCTGAAAAAGAGCAAATTTAACTATTTAAAAATAGGAAATTAGATATCCATCTCTGTCTCTACAGGAAACATTGAAAATAGAATTCTGGAGAATCTCGCAAGCAGATACAGTATATAAGAAAAGAGACAAAACAGTATGGAAAACGAGAAGTAAACAGTACCCAAAAACAGGATATATTTCTTTAGCTCGTGTAACTTTAATATAAACATTCTGTAAACATTCAACCTAAAATCACAGAGTGTATGCTCAAACGAAAGTTCCATTGCATTAAAGAAAGAAGGAGTTATAGCCGAATACGCGGGCCATCCTTAAGCATAAAGAAATTGGAACAGTCTTTAGTTAAAGAAAGTCACAGCTTAACCGGAATAGTTCATAAACGAGACAAGAGAACCGATACAACTCCACTGTCAAAATATCAGAGAAACAGTTAAACTTAAAACCCTAATTCCAGCGAATAGGTAACATCTTGAAGACAGAGTCTAAAACAAATTCATCCGACAGGTAGCCGCGCCGAAGGCGCAATAAACAATATACATTAAATTATCTCAACCCGGAAACTGTAAAATAACTTCTGGATCCTAAGAGAACCTATCCGTTCTAATAAACATTGTTCAAACCGAGGGTTTCAGTCTGCAAAGAGCCATGGAACCCCAATCACACCAATAACCGGGTACCTATGATAAAATGAGAGGTAAGAAGTCGTCGTGGCCAGAATCAGGAGTGAACTTGAACATGGAACGGAGCAGAGAATTAATACCTGAAAACGAAAATGAGAACTTGATTAGAAGAGTTGTTTACTCACAGAAGAGATGGCTCCGTTGATCCAATACACAGTTTAAGCAATGAAATTAAGCACGAAGAAATAAACCAAGGAAAAAAAAATAATACCTGTATGTTTCTGGAAATCGTAGGAAGTCGGGTTATGGAAACCCTGTCAGCAATAGGTGGTAGGAGCTAGTTAAGCAAAAGAAAAAAAAACTAGCGGGAACTAGCCAGTAGAATAAAAGAACATACCATTAAGCTACACCTGTACAGAGAAGACCAGTTATAAACTTAAGAAGGAAATAAGGCAGACCATGAGGGCATTTGTATACCTGAGCTCATGGTGGAACGAGGTTGCGGAAGACTGAGACGACACCAACTGCCACAAAATCTCCAGAATCTGCCCAAACCCTCGACGGAGGCGCTCTGGAGGCCAACCGACGGAGAAACACAATGAATTGGAAAATTCATTACGGCCAAGGTCCATTACCAAACCCTAGAGCGTTACCACCGTCGGATCCCAAATCCGATCGACGGCGTGAGACAAGCCATATGTCCATTGATTAAACCAAGATCGGTTGACAGGCCGAGGAATTTACGATTGACATGTGTAAACCTAAGGTATGAATGCACGGGAGAGTACTCATATCACAATCACAATTATGCCATTTCATATTATATGTGCAACGCTAAACAAGAGCCATCCAACATATAGATAAACCAACCATTATAGCAACCGGATGCATATATATATTCACGGGAGTATAAATGATTGGAGCCGATGTAACTATAGGAAATCACAAGAAATAAATGATTGACAAACATCATAAACCTGAACCATATGATAATGCGCATGTGGAACTTAAATATCAATGTGAATATGATTAAATTATTGGATGCATAGGACCTACAATAATGACGATGATGTTAGAAAACAAAAGTTAAAGAACCACGAAAGGGTTAGGATAAATTTTTTTTTTAATGATTAAAGTTTGGGTTAGATGATTGTTACAACCTCAAACTATAACAAGAATGAATAGGGTATTCAGTTCGATTCATAGATGTAGCGTTTATCCCTCTCTCAGCTCTGTTTTCTAGGGAAACCTAATCCGTTCATTTCCGTTTTTCTTTTGTTAATTTATTTAAGTTTGTAATTAGTTAGTATTATTAGAGTAGCTTTAGCTGATTTCTAATTTTATTGATTTCATCAATATTTTATTCCATTCAGATAATTTAATTTATTTATTGAATTAGTTTATTTTTTTGAAAATTAGTGGTTTTATTTAATCTGGTTTTTTACATTTTTGATTTCTTTTAAAGTTAAAAATATTAGTTAACTAAATTTAATTTTTCTAAAAACTTAATTTAAATTATTGGATTGTTAAAAACAATTTTCAATTTTATTTATATATATGTTTTTCATATATAAATATATTTTTCGTTTAAATCTTATAACTTATGTTCCATTTTGTTTTTATATTATTAATGTGGTTAAGTTCAATCTATATTAAATTATATTTTCATACATTTAATTTGTTTTAAATCATACTTATTATATTTAAACTATTTAATTTAATGAGGTTAGGTTAGGTTAGGCTAGGCTAGGCTAGGCTAGGCTCGACTAGGTTAGATTATGGTGGATTAGGTTAGGCTAGGTTAGGCTAGGCTAGGCTAGGCTAGGTTAAGTTAGGCTAGGCTAGGCTTGACTAGGTTAGATTATGGTGGGTAGGTTAGGCTATGGTCGGCTCAACTAGGGTGAGCTAGGTTAGGCTAGCCTAGGTTAGGTTAGGTTAGGCTAGGCTAGGCTAGGTTAGGCTAGGTTAGGATAGGCTACGCTAGGCTAGGCAATGCTAGGCTAGGTTAGAGTAGGCTAGGTTAAGCCATGATAGGTTAAGTTAGTGTAGGGTAGGGTAGGGTAGGCTAGGCTATGCTAGTTTAGGCTAGGCTAGGCTAGGCTACTCTAGGCTAGATTAGGCTAGGTTAGGTTAGGTAAGGCTTGGTTAGGCTATGTTTGGATAGGGTAGACTATGTTAGGATAGGGTAGGCTAGGTTAGGCTAGGTTAGGCGACTTAAGGATAAAGTAGGCTAGGTTAGGGTAGGCTATATTAGGGTAGGTTAGGGTAGGCTAGGTTAGGTTAGGTTAGGGTAAGCTAGGTTAGGGAAGATTGGGCTAAGTTAGGCTATGCTAGGCTAGGCTAGGCTAGGCTATGCTATGCGAGGCTACACTAGGCTATGCTAGGTTAGAGTAGGATATGTTAGGCTAGGCTCACATAAAGTATGTTATAGTAGGATATGCTAGGCTAGGATAGGCTAGAGTAGGCTAGGCTAGGCTATAGTACGCTAGGTTAGGGTAGGGTAGACTAGGCTACATTAAGCTACGCTACGTTAGGTTAGGTTAGGCTAGGAAAGTCTAGGATAGTATAGCATAGGCAAGGCTATGCTAGGTTAGGCTAGGTTAGGTTAGTGAAGGTTAGGCTAGCCTAGGATCGAATAGGCTAGGCTAGGCTTGGCTAGCTCAGGCTAGGCTAGGCTAGCTCACGCTAGGCTAGATTAGAGTAGGCTACACTAGATTAGAGTAGGCTAGGTTAGGCTAGACTAGGTTAGTTTACATTAGGTTAGATTAGGCTAGGTAAGGCTAGTTTAGGCTAGACTAGGTTAGATTAGGCTAGGCTAGGTTAGATTGGGCTAGGGTAGGCTAGCGTAGGCTAGTGTAGGATAGGGTATGCTAGGGTAGGCTAGGTTAGGCTAGGTTAGATTATGCTAGGTTAGGCTATGTTAGGCTACTGTAGGTTAGGTTAGGTTAGGCAATGCCATGCTAAGATAGGTTAGCCTAAGTTCTGTTAGGTTTGTCTAGGATAGGCAAGGTTAGGCTAGGCTAGGCTAGGATTGGCTAGGCTATGCTTGGTTTGACTAGGTTATGCTTGGTTAGACTAGGTTGGGCTAGGTTAGGATAGGCTAGTTTAGGCAAGCCTAGGCTAGGCTTGGTTGGGCTAGGATAGGTTAGCGTAGGTTAGGATTGGTTAGGATAGGTTAGATTAAGTTTTGTTAGGGTAAGTTAGGGTAGGCTAGGTTAGGCTACGTTCGGATAGGTTAAGGTAGGCTAGACTAGTTTAAATTATAGTTGTTATCTTAGGCTAGGATAAGCTAAGCTAGGCTAAGAAAGGCTAGGATAGGCTTGACTAGGCTTCAATAGGCTAGGTTAGGCTAGGATAGGCTAGGGTAGGCTAGGATAAGTTAGACAAGCTTAGGTTAGGTTAGGCTAGGTTAGGCATTGTTAGTCTAGGCTAGGCTAGGCTAGGCTAGAGTATTCGAAGCTAGGTTAGGTTAGGTTAGGCTAGGATAGGCGTGCTAGGCTAGGCTAAGTTAGGCTAGGTGAGGTTAGGCAAGGTTAGGCTATGCTAGGCTACGCCAGAGTATTCAAAGCTAGGTTAGGTTAGGCTAGGGTAGGCTAGACTATTACTTGCTAGGCTAGGGTAGGTTAGGTTAGGCTGGGCTAGGCTAGCCTAGGTTAGGCTAAGCTAGGCTAGGGTAGGGTAGGTTAGGCTGGGTTAGGCTAGGTTACGTTAGGTTAGCTTAGGCTTGCCTAGGCTAGGTTTTATAAGGCT
>JAXQQM020079878.1:0-16581 GCA_034641835.2 Pinus albicaulis | reverse complement strand
CGAGAATCACTGGTACAATCTGCTGCATCACTGAACCATCAAGTATACGGATATCAATCATGATGTAAGGAGTTGGAGCTAAGAAACAATAAAGTCAAAGGGCAATAAGGAGTCCATTTTCCTGATCCGAGGTACCGAACAAGATTGGAAGCTGGAACGAAGGTACACTTCCCTCTAGACCTGTCTTTTAGAATGAAATGATCTGATGTCGACAAAAGGAGGTCTTCCATAGGTGAGGCAATAAGGGATCCTCAACTAAGGCACGAGAGAAAATAGTAGAGCGAATGACAAACTGACACCAGGGATGTTGATGAAATGGGGGATACTAAGTAGCGGACAGATGACTTCCCTTGTTAGAGCATAAAGGGCATGGGTGACCTGGTAGCGACTGACACAATATCATGAGGGATAGGGGATAGTGGGACTGAAGACCATAATGTGTGACACGAGAGAGGAACCAAGCAATGAAGGATGGAGGACTATAGCGGGATACATAGGGACTCGGGATAGACTCCATGAATGCAGTGATGACTCAACTTAGATGCTCTAAACAAGGGTGACTCAATGATGCTACCACACAGTAAAGGTACAATGGGGACTATAAAAACATGAGTACATTATGGTTACTCACAACGAAAATCGACATGATCATGGACAAGTATGAAGGAAAATTGGTACCGCAAGTACAAGTGTTGCAAGTGAATAAATTTGATTTTGGGAAATGGAGAAGTGATGCTTCGTGGAAAAAAAGCGTTGTCATGAAGTATCAAATCAAAAAAAAATAATGGATACCAATTTGAGGGCTCGGTGATATCTTTCCAATGGTGCAGATGATTTGTCAAACTGAGTTACGGTTTGGCCGCAGCAGGAAAAAGAAAAATCAGGAGTTTTCTTTTAATAAGGCATTTTCGCTCCAAATTCACTCATTTTCATGTGGAGTTGTGGTGAATGTAGAGAGGAGGGAAGGCCATAAATCTTGCGGCAAGCGTAGCATACAAACCGACTGTTGGAATTGAGATCCGTTAGTTGCAGGTAAGGGGCCTAACCATACTGTTTCAATTCAGGGGATTAAAGTTTCAAATTAGGCACCTAGAGCTCATGAACAGGCCAGGTTGCACTTTTTGGGGTCTGTTCTACAACCTGGGTAGCAGGTACTAAATGACATAACCTATCACATGAAATGACCCTAAAAAGTGACCTGTCAGAGAAAGGGGTTTAGAGTGTTGTTTTTGGCTAAGATCTGTGATTTTTCTAGTTGAGTGGCATAGGTGCCCCTAAGCATGTTATGGTCATGCCAAGATGTATTTAGAAAAGGGGAATCTAAACATGTTTTAATGATGTAGTGCGCCATTTGTTTTATTTATGTTTATGCAGTTCCAGAAAGGGAATGGAGGATTATCAATCTCTTTTGGTACTACATATATGAAGAAAATGGACTTAATTTTCTAGGTTTGCATACATGGTGTCACTATACCAAAAAAAGGATTTGGAGATACTGAATTGGTGCTCTCCTAGAAAACTCACAGCTTGGTCAACAAAAATGTTGAAGGGACTAGGTTGCTGATGTAAGATGAAGGAATGATAAGGGGGATCATCCCTAGAGTGATTTGAAGTGATATGGGACTCTAGAGGTTCTTCTAAATGTGGAAGAATAATGGTACTAAAGTCGGCACGACCAGATACACTAGGATATTTGTGGATAATTTCTTCTCTTGGTCTCTCAAATGTGGGTGCCCCCTTACCCAAACATTGGGTTTCAATGTAATGGCCACAAGGTGTATGTGGTGTGAACGCATGGGTTCGATGTAAGGGGGAATAGATAAAGTCAAGGGTGGGGATTTCTTCCATAATGTCGTCATCGTGATAGAAGATGGGGTGACTGGTGGAAGAAATACCACCTGACGCGGCGAAGCTACCTAACTCATCATCATGAGAAGAGAGGTTCACATGCGCATCGTCACAAGGGGTGACAAAAGAGTAAGTAGATAAAGGATCTACCAATTTTGAGCCCAAGGTGATCGTTGAAGGAAGTCGGTGAAACGGGAGGATAGATGATGACGAGGTAATTAGACCCAGTGGTTGAAGAATTTGTCATTTAGACTTAATTCGATGGGAATGGATGCTGTCCTTTGGATTTCTTCAGTAAACATGCAAATAGGAGTGGTGGACTCATTGTTCTTGTCAATTGTGAACTACCACTAAAAAGGTGCGGAATTCTTTGAGGTGGATATAAAATTGCATGGACATCACAGAAACATAGGGGTGGTTGGGTGTGAGACGAATGTAAGTTCTGGCCATAGTTGAGGAAGGAATGGTTTAGGACCATAGAATCGGGGAACGTAACATTAACCATGGACTTGATATGACACAACTCAGAAAAATATGTGTGTGATAACAATATCACAAAATCTGCTTTGGATGGTATGCTTTGGAGGCCAAGGAGGGGTAGGGTTTGTCGTGGCAGCCTTGTCCTTTGATGCCCCCTTGCGAGCTTTTCCCTTCTTACCCGAAGCGGTCACAATAGGAGGTGGTTCCTGTTGAGGTGACTGAGGCACTGATGCAGCGGGCGAAGTCATGGGGACCGGGGGTTGAGCTGAGGTCAAAGAAAGATAAGGTTTGAGGTGACCAATTGGGGTAGTGTGGGGATGAAGGTACCGAGGCGGAATCCCGGGGGTCGAGGGTTAAGGAGAGAGGGTAGCCATGATAAGTGCGTAATACCGGTCCTTGGGGGGAGCTAGGAACGTGTTGATGGAGGGGTAATGGCCGGGCCGGGATGACTACAAGATGGTTAAGGCCTTCGAGACATTCCACAAGGGTAAAGAGGCTCATGGATACCATCCACATCATTTGAAGAGAACGGGGAGGAGGAGGTCTAGAGAAAGGTTTGAATCAAGGGTGAGGAGTGGTTGTGGAGGGCGAGGAGGTTGCTTACTAGTCGAAGCGGGTTGTTTGAGGGCGGCTTGAGACAATTGCATCATCCAAACATTCGATGGTAGGATCGAGAGACATGAGGAGGTAGACCGGGGGAATGTACCAAGCAATGAGGAATCTTTGTAGACTCCGGGTGAGACATTGGTCAAAGGATTGACAATTTTCTTGTTGGCCACCGAAGAGATAGTGGACTCAGGGGAGGTCTGAGACTTTGCTTCGTAATATGTCAACTGGTCAATGGTGACTATCTTTCTGTTATGAGGGAAGGACATCTTGTGGTGGACCGCGGAAGGGAAAACAGACATCACATAAGTGTATATATGACCCAATAGAATGTTGCAATCTAAGGGGGCATCTATGACTTCTATGTCAACGCAAAAAATCTTGCCCGCAAGAGTAATAGGACAATTGTGGAATAAGCCAATGGGCTGGGATGCATGGCCATACCACGCTCGAAGAGTGATCATGGAAGGAGCCAACTCAAGTGATCTGAGTTTCTTCCAAACTGAAGCGAACATCACACAGGTGGATGCCCCCTCATCAATAATGCACCGAGAAACGTTGGAATTCCAAATCTTGACTGGGATTTGGAAAACAACGGAAGCAGGGAGAGGAGGATGTTCTGATCGGTCAACATCAAAGACAATCAATCGATCGTTGGAAGGATCTACAACACCCATGGCAGATAGTACAAATTTTTGCTGTGAAGGGCACGAATGGAGGAGTTCCAACGTTGCAATGGCAGTAAGAGATTGTGCCAAATCATCTACTATACTATATGAATGGGCAATTTTTCCAGAAGCAGAATTTCGGTGTAGTGGTCCCTTAGGGACCTTGGTATGAACATTCGCCTTAGGCTGAGGGATCTTCAAGGGACCATTAGGTGTCGAAATAGGCTCTATAGAGACCAAAGGAGTTGGCTCGAGGACAAACGTAGCAAGAGGCTTGTTGTATTGACGGGACCGAGTCTGAAGATTGATGTCTACGGTTAGAGGTTGATCAGAGTTCATCATGATAATCTGGTAATCGGAGGTACCAGATGGAAGAGATTGAGTGGCCACCTGTCCTTCAGGTGGTTGGGTAGCCACAAATCCTTGCTGAGGGAAAGGATCAGTAAGCACAGCCGGTTGACTAGGTGCAGCACTGGGAGGGACAGAAGGGGAGGCTTGTTGTCCTGTGATGTTTCCTCGACTCCCACATATTCTTAAAATCCTGGTAAAAATGGACCAATCATGCGATTTAGTGACCATAAACACCACAACAAGAACAAGGCTTATTCATGCGAACATGCCTGTCTTGCTTGGTTGAGTGCCCTATTGCTGGTTAGTAGTGTTAGGAGCATTATTTTGAGGATTAGGCCCCAGATTATCAGGATCATATTGATTTTGAGTGCCTTTCCTCTTGTTTTTGGAAGGAGGAGGATTAGTCACGCACTGCTGTGCATACACTTGCCCCTGAGGGGGCGGTGGCTCCTATTTCAGGGGTTGAGAAGGCAAGGTAGGAGGAGGTGTTAATGCTAGAAGAGCTGGAGCACCAGGCTACGGGTACAAATAATAAGGAGGTTGGGTAACATTGTGGTAAATAGGAGGTTGAGGAGGCATGTCATATCCTAGATACATGCTACCGGGAGGGGGAAAGGTGCAAGAGGTGCTGGCCCCCCCTTAGGAAAACCATAGCCCATGGGAGGTTGAGCGTATGGATGAGAGAGATC
Source organism: Pinus albicaulis (assembly GCA_034641835.2). Lineage (NCBI taxonomy): Eukaryota > Viridiplantae > Streptophyta > Pinopsida > Pinales > Pinaceae > Pinus > Pinus albicaulis. The sequence continues at coordinate 11,939 of JAXQQM020079878.1, read as the reverse complement.
TCTAATGATACTGTCAGCAGCATGAGATGCCCCTGATGTCTTGGCACCACCAGGTCTAGGAAGATCAGGTAGAACAGTATAAAAATAACTCGACTGAGCGTAGATCAGGTTATATTTTAATGCAATTTGGAGAGTGGCTTCTTCGGTTTGAGGGAAATGAGATGCAACATCTTTTCTGATAGGGGGCAAGAGAGATCTAAGGAACTAGTCCATGTTGACATGGTCTTAAAAGGTAGGGGCTTGACATAGGCTCTTTCTTCTCTGCCATTCTTGGACATGATCAGATGGGTGGGTCACAGACGATTGATAGAAAGAAGTAAAAAGTTTGGTACGAGTGTCATAAAGAAGAGGAAGCTGTAAATAAGAAAAAAAATCCCAAGTAAGAGTCACAAAGGTGGTATGAGAGGATGAGGCCTGATCAACATACCACTTAGAAGCTTCACCTATAAGTGTATGTTGGAACAACCGAAGATGGACAGAGTCATCGGTAATGGAGTTAGACGAACACCACATGTGGAAATATCGAACATGATTTGTAGGATCTTCTCTAGCAAGGCCTTTAAACTTGGGGATGTTGTAAGGGAGCTTGGTCAGCATAGCAGGCCAACTAGTGTCATGGTGCATAGGGTCATTTATCAACTGGACAAAATTGGGAAGACCGAGGCCTGCCATATAGGGGAGCAAGGGAGAAGCCAGGATAGTTCCTGTTGTGGTCCCACTAGTAGTATTCCCAGCATTAGGGCCGGGGCTACCACCAGTGTTAGGTCCTGAGCCAGACATGGTGAAGGTGACAGGAGGAGAACCGGGGGCGGAATTTGAAGGAGAACCCAATGAACCAGAAGAAGAGTCAGAGTGTGGACTCGGTGAAGGACTAACTCGAATCCTACGTGGAGGAGTAATTATTCCTACCGAAAACTGAGGATGAAGGCCAAGAAGTCTCTGGGATAAATACCTTGGTGGTGCAAAGATGACTACACAAACATGGCACAAAGGAAAAAGAGACCAACAAGGGCAAGGAGGTGCAGGATCAACTGATTACAATGTCTAAACAAGGGAAAAGAGGTACAGGATCAATTGATTTCAATTTTTTAGAGTCTTTTCTTGGGGATGTTAACCAAGCTCTTTTTCACTTAGGGTGTGTGTTCAAAGTGTGTAAATTTTAATTTTTAAACCCATACGTTTGTAGAGAAAAATAAAAAGTGTGTTGCGTTATTATAAATAAACCTGTAGATAACAATATATATGAAACTGAAATAATAGTAAATAAACAGCTAATAATGCAATAATCTAAACTCAAGAAGGCATGCCTCTCAATAAGCAATCTGTAGGTGGTAAAAAACTAGTCAAAACACACCAAAATAGGCAATAGATCTAAGGTCAGGAGGGACAGGGATCTAAAGGTCAAATCTACTATAAAGTGGTGCAGAAAACAACAACAAATCAAGGGAAATATTGTTGTAAATGGGGTGGTCAAAGGCTATCTATTGGAGGGAAATGGAATGGACCCTAGAGGAAAACCCAAAAAAAACTAAATGAGGTGATTTGGATGGATAAATAGCCAATCTGAAGTGGATTTGAAGGTGAGGTATCAGATTTGAAAAATGGCTGAACACTCGAAAAATTTCAGACAACCTAAAGTAGCTAAAATTCTTCCAGAAAGTATGGAGGGTACTGAAGCCCTAGGGCGCTAGGTTTCCACTTAGTAGAGTAAAATAGAACAAGTATAGGTCCAAAACGGGTGGAGATGGAGGTCAGACAACCATGAACAGAGGCCCAGAAAAACCCAAAAAACTTTCAGAAAAATTCCCGCAAAACATTTAAGTCGCAGTTTATGACCTATTTTCTGTAGAGGTCACAGTTTTTGGGCTAAAAAGTGTGTCCTGAATCTCCAAGTCACAGGTTTAGGGAAAAAAAGTGTGACCTGCACTTCCAGCACTCTTGGTGGCAAATTTCAGCAGAATGTGTTGTCTTAGCTGCGGCTGATGTCTGTCACCTGCACAATAGGTCCGAAAACACACGAAAGTTAGACTTTTTAATGTTTTAGGGTTTTATAGGTTAAAAACAACATCAAGAAAAGAAAAACAAGAGGCTGAAGAGAAATCCTAGGGTTTGAAACAGTTGGATATGCAAGGATCTGAAAAACGACAACATTCGTAATCGTAAACCCATGTGGAGTCGCCAGTTGTTAGTATGACTCTTAATTGCAAGTGTACGAAAAAAGACCACTTTAGCTATGCATAACAAACAGCCCTAATAGCAAATATGGTTGCCAATATCTTCAGATATGCAATTATTTGATCAAGATAAATGTTGCAAAAATCTAGATCTATGCATCAAAAGACATTAAGCAGTAAATAAAAACGAGATTTACTCCATGCATCCAATAGACAAGACAAGAATATGTTGAATGAATTTTATATTAAGGGCACCTGAGAGGAAAACATAGAAGGATGTTACCAGTTCTCCTCAATGAGATGGGTTCTTGTAAGCCCTCAACACTTCAAATATAAAATTCCTCTCTCTTGATGGTGTAGAATACCCAGACAAAAATGGAACTCAAAGGGATCTCACAAGAAAAAAGATAGAAAAATATGACAATCATGGTGGATCAAAGACAGACCAAAAGTATAGATCTCGAGTGATCTTTAGGCAACAAAAGGTGATGAATGAATGGGAAAACCCTTCTATTTATAACAAAACATTGAGTTATTCTAGATATTGTTGCATAATTAAAATATTATTAACCAAATCAAGATCCAACTTTTATGGAATAATTTATTATATTTGTTGGAGGGAAAAAGAATTTGACTTGGGTTAAATCCCTTTATTTGTAAATAATAAATAAATAAATGATTTATTTATCATTTTAAGGATGTGGTTGAGTAATAGTTAAATAAATAATGACTTATTTAACTATTTATGAGTGATTGAGTCAAATTTAACAAGGAATATTATTTAAATAAGGTTTAAATAATTATTCCTAGAAAATAATTAGATAAATAATAATTTATCTAATTAATTTTCCTGTTTTGGGTTAAATATGACCAGGAATATTAATTAAACTATTGTTTAAATAATTATTCCTTGAGGAAAATCAAACAAATGTGGATTTATTTAATATTTCCTCATGGGGTTTCCTGTTTAGACCATAAAAATCTTAATAAAGGTGTTTTACTAAGTTATTTCTCATAGTGAAAGCAATTTTACTTAGGGTAAAATTGGTCTTACATGGTATATTTAGGTCCATATAATAGTAACAGGTTAGATGGCCAAAAAATGGTGTAACACTCATCATCACATCCATGGAGTCTATCCTGAGTCCCTTTGTATCCCGCTATGGTTCTCCATCCTTCATTGCTTGGTTCCTCTCTCGTGTCGCACATTTTGGCCTTCAGTCATACTATCCCCTATCCCCTTTGATGTTGTGTCAGTTGTTTCCAGGTCATCCATGCCCTTCATGCTCTAACAAGGGAAATCATCATTCCACTACTCAGTACCCACATTCCCCCATCATCCATGGTGTCAGTCTATCGGTCGCTCTACTATTATCTCTCGTGCCTTAGTTGAGGACCCTTTATTGCCTCACCTATGGCAGACCTCCTTCTGTCGACATCAGATTATTCATTCCAGAAGACATGTCTAGAGGGTAGTGTACCTTGGTTCCAACTTCCACTCTTGTTCAGTGCCTCATATCAAGAAAAGGCACTGCTTATTGCCCTTTGACTTGATTTTTTCTTAGCTCCATCTCCTTACGGCATGATCGAGATCTGTATACTTGATGGTTTAGTGATGTAATAGATTGTACTGGTGATTCCTGGGTGTGTGTGAGATGTTTTAGACCTCATGAGGGGGTGGCCCTTCAGGTAGCCCCCCATATTCCCAGATGACCTCTTCATTACAGCCTTCTATGAAGCTCCATATATTTGATGGTTTTGGCCTCAGCCACTTGTAGCACCTCTTTATTTTGCATGTATCATTCAGATTTTCATAGTCGTCTCCTGTTTACAGGGTCTCTTCGGTTTTATTTATATCTCATGTAACCAGATATTATTGTATAAGTCCTGGTTGTTATCCCAGGCACAGTATGTATGTGGGATTCATTATCATAACTTTATCTGGCTCACGTTGATGCCAGCATGTACTATATAGTTCAATCCCTTGTTGACTCGATGCGTTATTCTTTATACTTTGTCTTGGTGGGCATAGGTATGGCCCCACCACCTCTTGTAGCATAGGTACTCAGTCATAAAAGATTCTTGTTGCATCTATAACTCTCGCCTCCTCAGGGTCTTGTCATCTAACGCTTTAGTCTACCTTATATTTCTCTCTTTTTGACTTCCCCTTCGATGTTTATTGACTCAGTTCTTACAATGTACTTCAATAATACGATTAGCTCCTAAGGCTCACACACTGAGGGGCAGTCTGTTACACCAAATTTTGGTCATCTAACCTGTTACTATTAGATGGATCAAAGTACACCATGTAAGACCAATTTTACACTAAGTAAAATTTCTTTCACTATGAAAATAACTTAATAATCCTTAATTTATTAAGTTTTTTATGGTCTAAACAGGAAACCCCATGAGGAATAATTGAATAAATCCGTATTTGTTTGATTTTCCTCAAGGAATAATTAGTTAAATAACAGTTTAATTAATATTCCTGGTCATATTTAACCCAAAATAGGAAAATTAATTAGATAAACCATTATTTATCTTATTATTTTCTAGGCATAATTATTTAAACATTATTTAAATAATATTCCTTCTTAAATTTGACTAAATCATTTATAAATAATTGAATAAATCACTATTTATTTAATTAATACTCAATCACATCCTTAAAATAATAAATAAATAATTTATTTATTTATTATTTACAAATAAATGGATTTGACCAAATACAAATTCTTTTTCCCTCCAAAAAATATAGTAAAATATTCCATAAAAGTTGGATCTAGATTTGGTTAATAATATTTTAATTATGCACCAATATGTAAACTAACTCAATATTTTGTTATAAATAGAAGGGTTTTTCCATTCACTCACTACCTTTTTTTGCCTAAAGATCACTCTGGATCTATCATTTTGGTCCGACTCTGATCCTCCATCATTGTCATATTTTGCTACCATTTTTCTTGTGAACTCCCTTTGATTTCCATTTTTTTCTGGATTTTCTACACCATCAAGAGAAAGAGATATTAGATCTGAAGTGTTGAGGACATACAAGAACCCATCCCATTGAGGGGGACTAGTAACATCCTTCTATATTCCCTTCCGAGGTGTCATAAATACAAAATTTCTTTAAGAATATTCGTGTCTTGTCTATTGGATGCATGGATCAACTCTTGATTTTATTTACTGCTTAATGGCTTTTACTGCATAGATCTGGATTTTGTAGCATTTATCTTGGTCAACTAACTATAGATTTAAAGAAATTGGCAGCCATATTTAATGTTAGGGCTATTTTATATGCACAGATAAAGTGAGCTTTTTTCATACACTTGTGATTAGAATTCATCCTAACAGTCTTGTTCGACCTTCACTTTGGTCACCATGAAGGGAAAGTTATACCACACAGGCTCATTGCGTGCCCTGATCTACACGTGGTGCATGATAATCTGAAAATTTGTGATGCTTTTTTACTTCCCATATACTGTCAGGGATAGTCACAGTCATGAATGTATTTCTATGACCAGCGTGCCCTCAAATAACACCCAAAAAATCTTGTTTTCTTTCACCCACTTAGGGTTAGAATAATCCCATATATTGGTGTAGCATGCACCCTCATAGATTCCTAGCTCTAATTCTAAGGATGACACCCTCTAGGGTCACCCATGCTACCAGCGCAATTAGAAACAAATTCTTTCCATGCAAATTTTCCAAGAATTAATGGAAAAGGTATTATGACCAGTTGTAGCTGACCCCCTTCTCACACTACCCTGCCAATGCAATTACGTGTGTAGGGATTGTATTTGGGAGGAACTTGTGCATCCACTTGTATCCTAGGACTAAGGTCCCTAGGCGCACACCTATGTATGAAATTATTTTCACCAGGAATCCCCTAGTGTCCTGCCTGACATGGTAATCTTTCTTTACCTTTGCAGTGACCTTGAGCTCATTGTTTTCCCCAAAAATTTCCATAGGATGATGCCCCTTCCTAGGAAATTTGGTGATCTAGTGGATCGATGCAACGTCTTTCAATATTCTTTCTTGAATCCATAGGAATCCCTCATGCACCAATGCTAGCAACTGGCACACACATATGGTAGTGATAGGGTACCTCCCAAAATGAGGAATCCTCAGCAAATTGAAGATCCCAACATTTCTCAACCCGCAAACCCACGGCATAGGCTCAACCTTCACCACATCATCATAGAGCACACGCTCCAGATAATATTCCAGCGCAAACTTAGGGAATGTCTGCTCATTTTCTAAATCGTAATAGTCGAACTTGACATGAGGATTTTTTCCGAACATATTTTTAGTCAGGGGGACGATCGTGGGACTAGCAACATCTGCAAGTACTCCCTCAACAAGTCTACATTTTTCAGCACACGCAAAGAGGGTCTACGCACCTTGAAATATGGTGGTCACCATGATATTGGCTCGACAAGCACAACCTCCTTAGTGGTGTTCATGGGTCTCTTTGTAGGATCGCCCATATGCAACCTATCCTTAGTATTTTATCACAAGGAAGTCACGTTCCTAGGATAGTTTCATGGCTTGGAGGAGGACCCCTTCATCAATTTTCCCTTTCCCTTAGCCAGAGTAGACATGACTTCTTCAACCTCAAGGATCAATTCATGGACATCATCTGACCCCAGATCGTTCGATGCTATGAGAGGAACGTAGTGTTCCTTAGATGGTGCGCTCTCTAGATTGGTGGTCTTCATTCTCAGGCAAAAGATGAATTCTGGATTACTCACATCGGATGGGGTCTATTGGCCAGACATACAACACTCATCGATAGATTTACGACACAATTCACGTATAAGCTGAGGGCACAATCTACTCAGAAAGAAAAGGAACCAAATTTGACTCATGCCCTTCCTTTTATAGGTAATCCAAGGTGAAAACAGTTGTATCTTCATTAAATGCAACTTACCTCCGTAAAAATGGTCAAAATCACATAAGATCTCCTCAATAAATGTGTAAAACCTGCTTCATCCAATGATAAAATAAATTTTTCATCCAGTTTCATCATTCCAATGGCTAGTTTGTCCTCCTTCACATTACCCTTGCACTCCTCTCGCACTTGTCTGCGCCTTTCTTCTGTGTCACGCACAAACCACTGGATTCTTATGCTCCAGCCATTTAGTCACTTGGTCAGCATAGGATTGTCCCTATACAGCTTCAATCAGCTTCCATTGAAATACCCGGGAATATTCTCACCATGCAACATGGCCAAGTGCACTACACCTCCATCAATGATTTCCTTCACAATGTAAGGCCACAACCAATGTTTCCTGAAATTCCCTGGGTGATGCGCAAATTGACTATCATATAACAAGACCAAGTCTTCCTCCTTGAACACCTTCTGTTTGATGTTCCTATCACGCTAGGAATTTTCGCGTGCCTTCTATAATTTCTGATGGAAGTTAGAAATGAATCGATCCTCTTCTAAGGAAAATAACTACATAAGATGTTCTTCCATGATGTTAGGCTTAGCCATATTAGTGAATGTTGCGATGCGCAGGCTTGGGATAATATATTCCATTGGCATGATTGCTTCTTGCCCATAGATCATCTTGAAAGGTGTTTTCCCAGTCAATTTCTTACAACTGGTCCTATAAGCCCATAAGACAGAAGGGATGCACACGTCCCAATCATTCTGATTTTCATTACATATCTTTTTGAGCGCATTCTCCAAAATTTTGTTGAAATCCTCTACTACACATTTTTCTTGTGGGTGATAAGGGGTACTATTTTGGTGATGGATTTGAAATTCCTTTGTCAGAGCTTCAATGGTTTCATTAGCAAACTGTATACCTCTATCACTCATCAATATCTTTAGACATCCAAACCTAGTCAAAATATGTTCAAAAATGAAATGTGCAGCAGTATCTGCAGTAAAATCCTTAACTACCTTAGCTTCGGCCCATATGGTTAAATAATATATGGCAATGATGATATAGCACACTCCAGTATTCTTCCCTAGAGGATTGATCGGTCCAACAAAATATATGGCCCATTTATCAAAGGCTTGCAGGGCCATTTGTGGTTGCATTGGAATTTCATCTCTATGTGAGGGATTCCCCATTCTCTGGCATGCATCGCAGGCTTAGCAGTATGCATGTGCATCACTGTGCAGTGTGGGACACTAATGCAATAAAACTGCATATTTTCCAAACTCGTGGATTTGTGGCTTATGGGCCCACGATCTGAATGAAATAATTCATTTAGCAGAAAAAAAATATATTCATGAAATTCATTCAGATATCGTATTCAAATTTCTTGTCGGAACAGAGCCGTAAATAAAATTCTTGAACCGGAATCAAATTCCCTTCATATTCTACATAACACCGTCTGAATGAAAACACCTTGAAATAGAAGAGTAAAATTATAAACAATAACATGGCCAAAAATATACACACAGCAGCTATGAAACCCAACAATGGGTCCCTATCAAGCATGCAATTTTAAGTTGGATTGAAATCAGACGGTGGTGATTTTACTGGCTCTAGCGTTACTAATTTCCTCAACTTCGCCAGTTATATACTTCGTCAAAGAAGTCATGGCTTCTTGCATCAACAAATTACAGTATTTTAATTTAATAATACCACCAAACTAGCGGCCTTCATAGTGCACGCAATTTAATGGTTCGATTCCTCCTAGATTCTTTACGAATCCCATTTTTGGTAATTGCCAAATTTTATGCTCCTGAAAAATTATCCCTAAACACAAAACCACAAATTTGCATACAATAACTGATAATTATTCATTCAATAACTCAAGTCAACCATTCTTCTTTCATTGGATCAAATACCATTACCCGTTAGAATATTATGCTACAAGGTTCTGTCGCATTTGGAGTCACAGTTCCAACTGTGGGTGGTTCCGAATGCATAATTCTGTTTGTAACAAAACTCACTTCATATTTTGATCCCGGTACCTTCAGATTCTTCTTCTGCCATTGATTTCCATCAATCTGATCAATCTGACAGTTTCCACTCTTTTATGATGGACTTCTTTAATTCTACCATACTCTGAATCCATGCACATGACATTGTATTAACATTGGATCACCATTGATCCTGCCAGTGATCGATGTTCGATCAGTAAACTCATAAAACAAAATTTAACTAATAAAACTAAACTGTAAATAAACAACATTTTGACACACAGATACACAGAAATCCAAATAACACATATTTCAATTATATACAAAATCTCAATTACAGTCTAAGGCATCTTAGCCTTAGTCACAAATCCTCCTGTGATTACATTGTATTTTCTTGCCTCTCCCTATCACACAACATATACTCTTTATATAAATATTTCAAGAGCATGGATTATTTAAGATCCACTATTTTTCTGCCTCAATCTCTCAAACAAACCCTTAAATCTCTCATTATGCATACATGGTAGATAATTATAATTAATTAAACCTCATCATTTCCATCAATTCAGTTCTAGTTTAACGAAATTTTCCCTGGTTTACATTGACTGTCCACATTTTCTCCTTTCACAGTTTTGGATTCTAATTTTAATGAAAGTGCTTGGATGCTCCTGCATCAGACTCCCGAGGTACAAAAAAATTTTGACCTCTTGGTCATATGTCTTCTTCATCTTTTAGAAATTCTACCCACATCCTTTGCGGAATTTCGCTTTATGATCTTCCCGTAACAACATTATTGAGCAATTATACCCACATCCTCTGTGGAATTTCCCTTTCTGAGCTGTAAAAAAACCTATAAAATAGCAAGTCCTCCCTGCTACCAAATACCTCACCAAGCTTTTCTCTTCTGAGCTTAGTCTTTTGGAATCTCTCTAGTTCTTTCCTCTGGAACCATTTGAGCACTCCTGCTTTGGGCTGCTGCAATCTTCTCACCTTCCTCTACTACTACCTTCACAAAATATAAAAAACCACAATCTTTACAAATCTTCAACAAAATTGTACCTCTTCTTTCTTCGCAAGAAAACTTTTTCTCGTGGGAAATATTTTCCCACTCTGATACCATTTTTATGTAGTAAAACTGCATATTTTCCAAACTCGCGGATCTGTGGGTTATGGGCCCGCGATCTAAATGAAATAATTCATTCAGCAGAAGAAAAAAAAAAATGAAATGCATTCAGATATCGTATTCGAATTTATTGCCATAATGGAGACGGAAATAAACTTCTTGAACCAGAATCGAATTCCCTTAGTCTTCTACATAACACCATATGAATACAAACACCTTGAAATAGAGGAGTAGAATTATAAACAATAACATGGCCAACAATAGACCCACAACAGCTATGAAAATTGGCAATGGGTCTGTATCAAGCATGCAATTTCGTTGGATTGCAATCGGATGGTGGTGATTTTATTAGCTCCAGCGTTACTAATTTTCTCAACTTCACTAGTTATATACTTCGTCAAAGAAGCCACAACTTCCTGCATCAAAAAATTACAGTCTTTTAATTTAATAATACCACCAAACTGGTGGCCTTCATACTGGACGCAGATTAATGGTTCGATTCCTATTGGATTCTTTACGAATACCATTTTTGGTAATTGCCAAATTTTACGCTCTTGCAAAATTATCCCTAAACACAAAACCACAGATTTTCATACAATAACTGATAAATTTTCAATCCATAACTCAAGTCAACCATTCCTTTCATTGGATCGAATACCATTTCCTGTTAAAATATGTTGTTGCAAGGTTTCGTCGCATCTAGAGTCACAGTTCCAACTGTGGGTGGTTTCGAATGCATAATTCCATCTGTACCAAACCTCACTTCATGTTCTGATACTGGTACCTTCAGATTCTTCTTCCACCATTGATTTCCATCAATCTTATCAATCTGACAGTTTTCATTCTTTGATGATGGACTTCTTTAATTCTTCCATACTTTGAACCCATGCACATAACATTGTATTAACATTGGATCACCATCAATCCTCCTAGTGATCGATGGTCGATCAACAAACTTATAAAAATAAACTGTAAATAAAAAACATTCTGACACACAGTTATAGAGAAATGCAAATAACACATATTTCGATTATATACAGAACCTCAATTACAGTCTAAGGCATCTCAACCTTAGTCAGAAATCCTCTTGTGATTACATTGTATTTTCTCGCCTCTCTGTGTCACACAAAATATACTCTTTATATAGAAATTTTAAGAGCATGGATTATTTAAGATTCACTATTTTTCTCCCTCAATATTTCATTATGAATACATGGCAGATAATTATAATTAATTAAGCCTCATCATTTCCAACAATTCAGTTCGGGTTTAACCAACTTTGCCCCAGTTTACATTGACTGTCCACGTTTTCTCCTTTAACATTTTTGGATTCTAATTTTAATGAAAGTTCTTGGATGCTCTTGCATCAACCGCTATAACCCAGCATGCAACACCTAGCTTGTACAATTTACCAGTAATCAGGGTAAAATTAGTTGTGCACGCAACCAACTCCTTCTTTTCTTGCACCAAATATTCAGCAGGCGCGCTTCCAATGGTTAGAAAGTGAATAATATCAGCAAAGAGCTCATCAACCACCTTGATAGAAAATAGGTGCGCATCAGGTATCCCCTCCTCTAGATTGGTTGGTTCTTCCCCATTTTCGATGCGTGACAAATGATTAGGTCCAACAATTAATCTTTCAGGTTTCACAATGATTTAAAAGTCATGTTCCTTAAATAACAGCAACCATCTACAAATTCCCACCCCAACATAGGCTTATTGATCAATTACTTCAAAGAAGAATGGTAAGTGA
>JAXQQM020062273.1:0-51033 GCA_034641835.2 Pinus albicaulis | reverse complement strand
AGTGTAACCCGCAAGCCAAGATTTGGAAGGAATCGGACGAAGTAGAGTGACGGAACCAAAACCGAAGTACGTTTCCGACATGCACAAGATGAAGCTAGCGCACGGAAGAAACCCTCTGAACCAACCAATAATGAAAGCTGACACAGAGGCGATAAATCCACCGATAGGGTCAAATGGAAATCAAGGTACTGCACGAATCCCAAGTGTGATAATGTGTGCTGACGTCGAACACAGGGGAAACCACTCAGTCAAAGACCCATAATGATGATCAAATGCTTAGCACAAGGTCACCTATCAATGATGGAAATAGGGCCAAGGTGCGGCTCTAGGTTTGCTCTCAGAGCAATGTGTCGTAGTCGATAAGAGACAAACCCGCCAGCAAGAAGTCAATGGGGACCTTCTCAAACCAGCACGAGTAGAAGACCAAAACATCTGATGTGATAGAACATGATACTGACAAGACCGGGAAGGCCGACTGAATAATGAGTCAAGAGACACCGCAGAATGGCCGACTCAGGCTAGACTTACCTTGAACAAAAGCACGACTCTGTGATGACCATGGCAGTAAAAAGTGACACTGTATAAGTCTGTCATGCAGGAGGCAAAACAAACTCTCCATATGATTGGAAGAGATAACCAACCGGGGGAGAATTGACAAGTGAAACATGGTAAAGGCTGAACCTAGGTCAAAACTAAAACCATCCCAAATGAAGGAAATATATATAAGTATATGTGCTTTGTTCAAGGGCGACAAACTGACTCTGTACTACCATCAAAACAACGAAGATACATCCCGTTCCCACTCTTTTTGTTATATTTGATTTTTTTGTCTTTTTCATATAATAAGCCTGAAAAAGAATAAAAGAATGATATGGTACAATGGATAGAACGAGTATCAAAAAATCAGATGCACTAGTTCCTGGGATTGGAACAATCCTATGCTCAATGCAAGGTGGCGAAAATTGGTAAGCGATACTCAGAGGAACGTTCCATCCATGGGTAAAAGGTGTCAAGTCGTGATAGCTAAGTGCATGCAATGGTTAACTTGTACAGAGAGTCAAGGTCAAAATTTGGCTTAAACATCGAGTCCAAATGAAGCCGGCTAAAGGCCAGGATAAACAAGTAGCCAATATGCAATGCAGTAATACAACTCAACAACACCAGGGAGCCTCTAGGGTAATAGCCAGAAAAATGATAGTGAGGAAGAAGAATAATGAAGCTTCAACACATAAGTCATGGCGGGACTAAAGAGGACTCCCGAGCCTACATAAAACGCAGCATGGGCAACAAGTGATAGCGAGGAACTAACTAGGAAGCCCATGTAAAGGAAGGCTTTACCATCAAGTCATGATTAAATAATCGGCGAGTGAAATGGGTGTAATAGTCATGACCTGATGGGATCGACCCTATGGCAAGTGATCAGTATGGAGGCTAGTATGAAATATGCAGTGGAAAGTGATTTCCCTAACCTATATGCCAGTGAAGATCATATACCTGTCGTGATGAGTCAGTAATCATGGATCAAAAAACCGGGAAAAATCTCAAATTCGTCAAAAATGTACCTGAAAACATACCAAACTGGGCACTTCCAAGCATCCGGGTTATGCAGCTTAAGATAGATCAAAAAAATAAGCATAACAAATTTTTGCGAAAATTTTCAACTTTTTAGCCATAAATAGACAAATTACCTCATATTTGGTTCATTATTGCATTGCTGATTTGGAAAAAAGTGCTCTGGAGCAAAAAACTTCTTTCGTCAAATCAGGAACAACCGACCGTCGAAACGCACCGAAATTTCAGGTAGGCTCCTCAATCATCCTTGCAAATCATTTTGTCCATTTGGAAATTAAAATTTAGTGAATTTTACCATTAAAACCCTTGCTAAAAAATGCGGACTTGCGCATACGCGGGTTCATAACAGGCAAGTCGCGTATACACGCGACTGTGCAAAGAAAAAGTCGCGTATGCGCAGGTCTGAAACTTAAAATGCGTGGCTAATGCATGATTTAATGAAATTTGACAGGATGACAATCTCATGGAGAGAACGTGAGCATAGCGCAATTGATCAAGAGGTCATGCAAGATCGAGCAGTGCAAAATATCCTTCGGAATTGCGGATTGTTCAAATTCTTCAAAATGCCAAATATGAAAAGCAATGTTCGGTTGCTAGAAATGCTCGTGAATTACTGGGAACCAGATCAAGATTGCTTCGTTATTGATCAGATGCCAGTACGCATTGAAGTGGAAGACATATATTTCATCACTGGACTCTCCCGGAGGGGAGAACCAGTAGACTTGCACGGGAAGCCCCTGGGAGGGTTAACCGTGGAAGATTATGTCCACGTGTATTGCGTACAGGGTTCCAAAAAGGTTGGAACTCAGATTGCAATTAAAGATTTACGAGATTTGCACATGAAAATCCTCCTTTTCACCATCGGCAGAGTGGCAGGATCTGCCTCCCTACATCAGGCGTCCAGGACGCAAATGAGCATAGCAGTAGAATGTTTGACTCATGTGTATGATTGGTGCACAACCCTATTACTGAACATGAAGCAACAGTTGACCTCAATCCACCAAGAAAAGACCAAACACTTTGGCTACGGTACAATTTTGACAACATTCTTCTTTGAGAAGATACCAGCATTGAGACCCAGAGTTATCTCTACCATCAGTAGCCCGCGGGACCCAAGAATTGCCCGTTGGGCGGACATGATGAAGAGATTGGGGGGTAGTGAAGTACCCCGGACCACATGGGACGATGAGTTCTTCCGTTGGTGGGGAGAACGAATCATCGCGATGGACGACTATCCCTATGCCGGGATGGACTTTCGTGGAGATCCAGATCTAGTTCTTCCACCAGGCACAGCATGGGGCACAGTCAGTAAGTTCGCAAAAATTTTGACTTATATAATTTTTTGGATTTTTTCAAATATGTATGAAAAAATGAAAAACAAACATGTTTTTGATTGGATTCATAATGACTGACAATTTAAAATGATCATGATTCAGATGTTGGACCAGTTCGACCTGAGGGTCTCCCGCGCCACAAGCGTCGCAGGGGCGAAGCAGAGACAGTGGATTCAGATAGGACTCTCCAGGCCGTGCAGAGGAACTTGGAGGGACTAACCCGCCAAATACCTATGGCTGCCGTGGAGGACCTGCCGGAAGCCATCCAGAGACGGGTGGTAGGAGTGCCCCGAGACTGGGTACGATTATTCCGCCGAGTTGCCACCGCGGTCACGTTCTATAGGAACACGACTTCTGGGCAGGGACCTCAGGAGTAGACAAATATTATGTATTAGATGACTGTATATTCTTTTTTGAGACTGAACATGATGGGGGCATAAGCCCAAGTTTTGTACGACATTATGGATCCAAATTTTGTAAAGTTTTTTGACACTCCGATGATATATATACAGCGATATTTGATGTGATGTGATAAATGTATCAAATGTATGATGTTTTTTATGATTAAAATTTATTGTATTGAATGATTAATATGCCAATCTAAAGCTTGATTAGCCAATGAGTCAGCAAACCAATTGTCAGCTCGAGGAATATGAATGAATGTTAAAAATTGAAATGACCTTTGTAACAAGCGTACCCTCAAGAACAATCGTAATAAAAATGGATCTCGTACCCGATAAGTGTTGTTCAACTGCGACACCACCAGCTGGGAGTCCAAGAAAACTACCAACGAATCAACACCCAAGGATATTGCCTCCGAGAGTAGATGAATTACTGCAGTGTATTCTGCTACGTTATTGAAAGCAGGACCAATGCAGACCCCTCTTGATACCAACAGCTGACCGGAAGGATAATGAAGCACCCAAGCCGCAGAAGCTAAGTTCCGGGTGTGTCTACTAGCACCATCGGCGAAACCAAAATGACTCATGACATCCAACACAACCTGCCAAAGCAGATAAAAAACATCACCAACTCATCAAAAATCGAAAATCAACCAGATATGTACAAAGCAAAAACTATTATATACAAAAGCAACATGCCAGGCCGAAGCCTAGGCATAATACTTCTTCAAATAGAGCCCATTTCGGGGCTCCGGCAACTCGTTCCCTTTGAAATCAACCAAGGTATATGCTCCTTTCTTAAGGACTTTTTTAACGATATAGGGGCCATACCACATAGACTTAAACTTTCCTGCCCCCAGGGCATCCTTTTCTTGGGCATAGACCAAAACAAGGTCACCTTCTGAAAAGACCCGAGGCTTGACCGCCTTATCGTACTGAACTTTTACTCGGTTTTTATGTGCTTCATTCATCGTGGCGACATCCCGACGCTGCTCATCGAGATGTTCCAGATGAAGAAGCCGTTCTGCCAGACTGGAAGTGTCAGGAAGAAGCTCAACAACTAATTTAAGAGAAGGAATCTCGCATTCAATAGGAAATACGAATTCCACCCCGTGGACTAACTGAAACGGAGTAAAGCCAGTTGCAGTTTTCACTGACGTCCTGTATGCCCAAAGTGCAGGATATAGCATAATATGCCAGTTGGATCTATGTTTATCAATTGTCCTTTGAAGAATTGTCTTCAAGGATTTATTCACGACTTCCACTTGCCCATTGGCTTGAGGATAATATGGAGATGAATGCTCCTGCCGGAAACCCAATTTGAGAGCCAACTCAACCATCATACTATTCTGAAAATGACTGCCATGGTCAGTGACAATCTCTCTAGGAATACCAAAATGAGCGATAACTTGGTTGAAAAGGAAAAGAGCTGTAGTCTCACCATCATTCCCAAAAGTAGGCATAGCCTCGACCCACTTCGTAAAGTAGTCTACTGCTACGATAATGTACTTGTGACCTTTTGCCGAAGGCGGGTTACAAGTAGTATAATCAATACCCCACTTTGTAAAGGGTTCGACAATAACGACTGGAAAAAGCGGAGCTGGATGAGCGCGCATTTTTCGAGTATAAACCTGACACGGATGACACTTCTTGACCGATTCAATACAATCTTTGAAAATTGAGGGCCAAAAGTATCCAGCACGCAAAATCTTTTGGGCTGTAGCAAGCCCAGATAAATGACCCCCACAAGCTCCACTGTGAGAATCATTTAGCACAGCCTCAGCTTCTTCGAAAGTTAAGCAGCGTCTTAGGATTGAATCCACCCCTCGACGGTACAACGCATCACCAATAATCAAATAATTCTTAGCCAAGTGACGCAGTTTACGACGCTCATCTTTCGAAAAAGTAGAGGGAAACTTCGCAGTCTGGAGATACACAATGATATCCCCATACCAAGGATCCTGTGGAGAGATCAGAAACAAGTGTTCATCCGGAAAGGACTCATCATAGATCATCTCTTCTCCACAGGGCAACTCGGAGATCAATTCCGCAAAAACTAATGACTTCTTGGATTTGGCAGACATGAACTCAAGATCAAATTCCTGTAAAATCACAATCCATCTATTATATTTGCCCCCAATCACTCGCCTACTGAGGACAAACTGAAATGGATTGGCAGCTGCCAAAACATAAGTTTTGCGAAGAATAATGTAATGTCGGAGTCGCTGCACAGCATGAACTGCTGCTAAGGCTAATTTTTCTATCGGAGTGTACCTTAGTTCAGGTCCTACCAATCCTCGACTTAGGTAGTAAATAACATGCTCTACAAGAGCATCATCTTCCTGAACCAGAACCATACCGATGGTAGATTCTGTTGCTGCCAGATACAAAAGAAAATCTCTGCTATAATCAGGTGGACTCAGTAAAGGAGCAGAGGTCAATGCCTTTTTCAAAGCATCGAATGAGCATTGAGCGTAGTCGTCCCAAAGAAAAGGAACTCCTTTCTTCAACAATCTCATATATCCCTTTGTAATCTCAGCATAGTTAACGATAAACCTCCGAAGAAAATTAGACTTTCCCTGAAGACTTTGAAGCTGACGGATGGAAGACGGGGGAGGCAACCGAAGTATTGCCTCAACCTTGAAGGGATCTACCCTTATCCCTTCCCTAGACACAATGAATCCCAATAGCCGACCGGATGTAACTGCGAAAACGCACTTGTTCGGATTCAATCTAATCTTATAGAACCGACATCGTTCAAATATTTGCCAGAGGTGACCAGGATGATCCATCCTCTTTCGAGAATGAGCAGCTAAATCATCTAAGTATGCCTCGATAATCTTTTTGATGTCGTGGAAGGCATATGACATGGCTCGCTGAAAGGTAGCCCCAGCATTTTTAAGACCAAAAGGCATCTTCTTGTATGCAAACGTACCCCAGGGACAAATAAAGGCAGTCTTATGCTGATCTTCAGGACGGATAGTAATTTGATTATATCCGGAGAAACCGTCCATGAAGGAGAAAATCTCATTACCAGCACACTCGTCAATGATCTGATCAATAAATGGTGTGGGGTAATTATCTTTAGGACATGCTTTATTTAGGTCTCTGAAATCGATGCAAACTCGAATCGTTCCTTGCTTTTTATCTACGGGAACGGGATTTGAAACCCATTCAGTCAAAGGAACAAGGAAAATGAATCCCGCCTTAAGCAACTTTTCAACTTCGGCTTTGATAGCTGCTGCCTTCCTAGGATTGACTGGACGAAGTTTTTGCCTCACCAGCTTAGCATTTTCATACGTCTTGATCTCATGCTGGACAATAGATGGATCTATACGAGGCATTTCCTCATAAGACCAAGCGAATACATCCCTATACTCTTTAAAGAGCTCGGTGTAAATTTGAATCTCTTCACGGGAACATTCAGCTCCAATGAAGACATTCTCAATAATATTGGGATCCCTGGAAATGTTCACCAGGATAGTAGGAGAAATCACAGCCATGTTCCCTTCAGCATAAACCTGTGTTGGTGCCAAAGGGTTCAGGACTGGGTGAACAGGACCAGGAGACTGAGGACTTGGAAAACTTGTTTCAACTTCGCTCAAATCAGGTAAAAAGTAAGACCGATGATGCAAATCATCCCACGGTCTATCTATACCAGTCATAGCTTCCAGGATGGCCTCTTCAAATGGAAGAGTGGTATCAAGGCAATCCTAGGCAAAAGAAGAACTAAGTGTCCAAGCCGGAGCCACATATCCATCCAACTCTTCCGATGAAAGAGGAGCTGGGATGGATTCTGCAGAGTCAACAATAGACTGATAAGCAATCTCAGCTGCAGACATTGGAAATTCCATTCCACCCACTTGACCTTCCGCTAATGTGGCGGTAGGGGAAGGTAAGGTCCAAGGGTCCGAAAAATAATGAGTTCTGAAGAACTCTCTTCGAAGAGGAGCCTTGGAGGATGAAATAGCATTAATATGAACCGTAGGAGGAGGAATATCAAAAGTACCCATCAAGGAAGAATACATTCCAAATCCTAAATTCTCAACAGGCGCCTTAGAATTATCCAACTTAGGAACAGATGAGTCAGAAGACGCATTCGGGTCTACAGGAGGACAGTCCAGTTGATCCACTGTAACAATCCTCCCTTCGTGGGGGAAACATATAATTCAAAATAATGAGGATGCAATGGCATCCATCTCATAAATCCAATTTCTCCCCAACGGAAGGTTGTAGTCCAAGCTTGCATCCACTACCTCAACCTCTATATTAACAGTTTTTCCCCCAACACAGATGGGCAAAGCTGGGACAATACCATGGGGTCTGTGAGAATGACCATCGAACGCAGTAAGAACAGTGCTAGATGGAACAGCTTTGGGAGATCCGAGTGTCTTCCAGCATGCGAGAGACATCACGCATGTGGAGGCACCCTCATCAACAACCATTCGAAAGATATTGCACTTCCGATACGACGATTTAATATGAAAAGCCATGTGATGAGGAAGTCTCTTCTTAAAATTAGTCATATCAAAAGTAATCAGAAGAGAATTTTTCGGATCAATAGCCCCAATGGCAGTGAGAAAAGCACTGCGCTGAGCCGAACAAGACTGGAGTACCTCTAAAGCCGACATAGCACAAGGACTCTGCGCCAGATCTTCCACCATCGAGTAGTTCTGGGCATCCCTAGCATTTGGATTAATTGTTGATCGCTTAGAAGATGCTTTGGGCATCCGAGGCATAGACTCAACAGTAGGCTTCGTAATGTGAAGCGGCTCAGTAGCATCAGGAGTATCCTTAGCTTTCGAAGACTCTTCTCCGCCATAATCACGGGATCTCATAGCGATATCCGCGTGAGCACTCATCATGAAAATGTTCGATGGAATTTCCCCTTCCTGGGTGCCCCCAGAGGAAGCCCCAGGATTTTGGTTCGCGCCAACAACTAATTGCTGCCCTTGGGGAAAAGGGTTTGTTAACACAGCATGGGAACTAGAAGAACCTTGCTGGGCTAACAAGCGCTGCGCATCCTGAATTTTAGGGCAAAGGTGCGTGAGATGGTCTCCAGTACACAACTTGCATGGAAACTTCACTTTCTTTTTCTCCTTTGGACCCTCACCAACACGCTCATTGGTTTTATTTTCATTACCCTTCCCGTTCTTGCTTTTCTTCTCGTTATTTCGTCCCTTCTTCTTCCCATCGGATTGTTGATTTCCTTTGGGATCAGAAGCTTGGACAACATTTATGGACAAAGACTGGGAAGGCGATGACTCAGCAGGCACAGCCTGACCAGAAGGAGAAGATTGCAAAGACAACTGCTGCAGTTGAGTAAGCAGGCTGGCTGCACCACTATTGATCGATCCGACAATCCCATCACCATGAGGACCGGGCTTAGTTTTCGATAAATCTAATTTGGAGCGAGGAGCATTGGGCAAATATTTATAAAGGACCCCAGACTGAGAATAGATCAGTTCCAGCTGCTGGGCCCTAAAAATGGCCTGCTCCTCAGAAAATACCCCAGATAGGGATACATCTTTTGAAATATCTGACTGCAGAGATTTCAGAAACCATTCGAGAAGGAATTATCCTGGAATATGAGCTTTGATAAGCCTCTTCCTTCTCCTCCATTCTTGAATGTGATCAGAAATGTGTGTTGCCTCATCCTGCTTAAAATTAGCCAGGAGTTCGGTCCCAGCCTCATATCTGACAGGCAACTGAAAATGGTTTAGAAATGTGACAGCCAGTTCTCCAAATGTGGCAAAACTGCCCCCAGTGAGCTCGATAT
Source organism: Pinus albicaulis (assembly GCA_034641835.2). Lineage (NCBI taxonomy): Eukaryota > Viridiplantae > Streptophyta > Pinopsida > Pinales > Pinaceae > Pinus > Pinus albicaulis. The sequence continues at coordinate 41,947 of JAXQQM020062273.1, read as the reverse complement.
ACCATTTGGCGGCGTTTCCAGTTAGGGTGCGTTGAAATAATCTCAACCTAATCGAATCATCGATCAGGGAGTTCGAAGAACACCATAAGTGGAAAGTGGTGATGTGGTCAGCCGGATCCTCCCCATTCTTACCTTCAAATTTTGGAATATCTGAAGGAAGTTTGGTGGGGACCGGAGGCCACCCCGGACTATAACGAATCGGATCATTAGTCAACTTCGACAGATCTGGCAAGTTTAACGTTGCCAGAAAAGGTAAGCGAGGCGGAGCCTAAGGATTCCATCCTTGATGGGATGGATTCCCAACATTCTGAAAAGAATACCTTGGATTTGATGAGGCACCAGGTTGCCAAAAAGGACTTGTAGAAAAAGGAGAAGAACCTCCTCCCAACGCAGAGTTACCAAAGCCCAGACCAGTTCCCCCCGCTGAAGTATGAAATGAAGAGGAAAGCCCCTGATAGGGGTTCCAGGCATTAGAAAGAGGAGAAAAGGTCTGATAAGCACTCGACGAAGGGAAAGAAGTATTCCCTTGGTGACCAGCGTAAAATTGATTCCCTGCCCCCGCTGTAGTGAACACAGGGTTCCACCCTGTAAAAGTAGTCGAACTTTGCCCCCCAGACCAAGGGTTGAAACTCTGGGTCTGAGAAGTAAACGGAAAGGACCCTAAAGAAGGATTTGAACTAGGAATGTGTCCAGTTCTGAAGGGGAACCCTTGAAACGAAGCTGATCCACTAGCCATGTTAGACATGGGCGTAGATCCAGCTGAAGCAGCGGAAAAGGAAAAAGAGGGATTCCCACTAGAGGGCATCCCTGAACAGAAGGGACCAGAATGAGAAGCATGTGCTTGGGTGAAACCAGAGCCAAACACAGTAGCACTAGAAGCAATCGAAGATGAAGCAATAGTGCCCCCTGCTTCAACAGAAGCAGGAGTCTGAATGCCTGCAGCACTCACAGCAGAAGCTGCATTCCCAGTCGTGGCCATCGAAAGATAAGAATGATACGGAAGATCTTCCGGTCTCTCCGACTCAGGTCCGATGTATTGAACAACGAACGGATAATCAGGAGGAAGAGGAGATGGACCTGTAGCAGGAGGCTCAGGTACGTCTTCGATTTGAAAATCTTCTTCCTGAGGAAACAAAACTCGCGAGGTGAGTGGAACGCTCCTCTCGGGACCGACACCAGAATCAGCTACGAAACCTTCAGATCTGGGTGGAGGATCTCTCTCCACAGCGTCAGACTCCACAGGGTGGTAACCACCTGCTAAATCACTCCTACGCCTTCTCGAAGAAGGCTCTGCACTCTCGGGAGATAACCCCCGGATTCTCCTCGAACGTCGAGGCGCTTGATCAGCCACTTTTAAAGATTTATTATATTAGACTCAAAAAAAGTGAAAAGCTAGGCAAGCTAGGAGCAAAGAGCACTTACTAAAATAAAAATCCCTGAGAAACAGCAAGCAAACAGCCTCCAAGTATTTCCGCTCCGGGTGATGAGGACCGGACACCAAAATACAGGAAAGCGAAGTATAGGGCCTTCCGAAAGCAGTCTGGGATGATTAGGGTCCAGAACAACTAGCGAAGGTATCAGAAATAGTTACGCCGACCTCCTAACGACAGCCTTTGCCAGCTCAAGCACCCAAGCTTCGCAAGGGCACCCCCCAGAAGTACTGCTGAAAGTGATGCGACGTCTGCCTCAGGTACCACGGGTATTCCCCCCCCCCCGCAGTCACCTGTGTGGAACCTAGGAGTGGCAACTATGGGCACCAATCCGTGTCAGAAGCCGGGCGGAACGGTCTTGAGGTCAGATTCAGCTAATCAGAGAGGGGGTATCCCTCTTCTCGGCCTTCACTTCCCCTCGCGCTTGACTCTCTGGAGGAGAGCTTTCCCGGTCCACCTAACGGAGTTGGATTTCGCTCAGTTAATCAACTTCTATGTTTTGTTTGAGCGGCCTTGGAGAGTTAACTCTCCACTCACCTAATCCAAGGCCCTACAACCTAGCTAGTTGGTGTATGACACTTAGAAAACTTGCTAGTTGATTTTAGATTAAATCGCTTATTTTAATGGGTTGTTATGTTAAGTCACAAGGATATGGAGATGAAACTTATGGTGTTTTGACGCAAAAGAAATTAATAAAAACTTAACTACATGCAAATGCAGTTATTGTCTTTCGATGAAAAGCAATCTCTATACAGGTTCTACGAGACTAAAAATTGTATTTTTCTTTTCAAATAGAAAACTCACACTCACAAAAACTATGAAACTGACTAAATGTTGAAGTGCACCTAATGCAAATCACTACAAGCATGCAAATCCTAAGATGCAAAATCTCGTAAAGCAAAGTGAAATTTCCCAAAAAGTCCTTCAGTTTTAACTCTTTTTGGTTGCCCAGAAAGCTAGTTCCCGAAATCAAGAACTCTTAATATGAAGACACCAAAAACGCTTAAAAACAAGAGGAAGCAATCAATGACAACTCCTCCCAGAAATCAAGCTAAAAACCAAAAGCAAGAAACCTCACAAAAGCTTCAAAAGATATGGCGAAACGAAAACAAAAATGCAACAACAAAAGCAAATAACAAGATAAAATGTTTTTTAAGCCTTTGAAATGCAAAAACAAAAAGCAAAGCAAATGTTTTTTGAGCTTTTTAGTTTTATAAAGAAAGAGCTCGAAAAGACCAAGCAAAACTATCAAAATCCAAACCAAACAAGACTGAATTTCAAGCACAAACTTCAACAATGCTCCAAACCTTATAAAGCTAACTAGTAGCAAGATCAATGAGAGCAAAAGAAGACAAGAAAACTCAGCCACTTAGCCTAGAAGAATAGTATAAACTTGCCGCAAACAAAAACTTCGAAGAAGCAAGAAAAACTCTTCAAAAGTTGCAACAAGACCTAGCCTACTGAACTCAAGAAAACCAATCAAGAAACGGGCAAAAATCGTAGTGCCAAGCAAAACACAAAGATAGGAAAGAGTAAATGAGCAGGAGCTCTCTGTTCTGATAAAGCAGAACAGCCAAGAATGCCCAGAAAGCGATCTTGGTACTCAAACCAGAAGTGCCAGCACCAGAAACAACACTTTGCCAAAAAGACTAGTTTTCAATCAAACGAAAGAGAGAAAAGACCAAAAACCACCTTCTTCACAATCCAGAGAGTACAGAGACACTGTAGGAACAGGTCTCCACAACCAGAAAGGACCAAAAAGTCAAGAAATCAAAAAATTCAAAATCTGCCTAGGTATACGCTACTTCACAATTTAGCAACAAGTGTGCATACGTGACTGTGCTAAAGGAAACTCGCGTATACGCGACTCCCTTTAGACAAAATTGCGTGTATACGCGACTGTGTGCAGAAAAAAGCGCATATACAAAGGTAAATAGTGAAAAAACAAAAAGGATCAAGCCTGGATAAGAAACCAGGACTTCAGACTGACTGAGAAAAAGTAAACTGGACTGCAAATGAAAGTTAAAACTGTCGGCAACCTATCAAACAGCTGAAACCACCCAACAGGGGAGTCACAAGAATGTGATCCCCAGCGGAGTCGCCAGTTCTGTTTCGGGGAAAATCACCCTAGAGGTTCATTGGGTTACAACCTCCACAGAGCAGGGGCATGCTACTTAAGAAGGACTCACACAACCATACATGTTCATGAAAAACTAAATAGAGTAGATCGAGGAAGTTACCCGTAGGTCCTACGGTTGAAGCAGATCCCGCGGGGTCCAAACCCGCAGCAACCGTCCTTCCTTCTTAACTTGAAAGACAAGAAGAAACAAGCACGAAGAACTGGTTGTACAGCATATATCTACTCTAAATGTTAGTGAAATCCATATAAAACATTAAATAAATCATAATGGATGCTTAAATAACAATTTTCTCATATATGTAAGCAGACACTAACACGTATATTTCGGGAACAAGATGGTACTTCTGTATTATAAATAGCATGTACAAAAGTAATGAGTGGAGAGATCACCTGAATCCTTCCACGATCTTCGAGCAGACCGTCGTCCGGATTCGTCCCGCCCTTGCCTCGCTAAGACTCCTTCCAAACTGGTGCATACGAGATGACATATAGGGAGATGAGCATCTCAAGGAAACAAGGGTTTCCTGTAATGAACTGGGAAAGTGCAGGAGGCACAGGGAATCAGACTTGGATAGGGAATACCAACAGAGTATAATATCAATAAATTCTCTCTCCCCCTTAGGCCATGCACATGAGGGGCTTTTATACTCCCTCCAAGTAGTTTCAACAGTTGGAAACAGTTGGCCACGTGCTGGGGTGGTTGAACTACCTGAGTAACCATCAACCCAGCCCGAAAATAGGGAATTTTTATATGTTTTTTCATAATTTTAATGGCATACACGGAAAATTGCAGCTGGACTCGCGTATACACGCGGAAAAGTACGGGCATAGTCGCATATGGGGATTTTTACACTGTTTTTAAGTGAATTTTTCCAAGTCTGTAGGAATGGGTGCCCAAAGCCATAAAAGCAATCATGAATCATATGAAGGTGAGAAATGATGCTATAACAGGAATTCAATAAAAATATTGGGATTGTCATCTGAGCAGCACAACCCAGAGTTTGGACCTAGTTTTCCAATTTTAACAGTGTGACTAATCAATCAATAACTGCAATCATGGCCTTAGTACATGTCAAGGGGTTCTGTACTCTATTTATCCTTGTCACTTGGTAGAATGTCTTTCATTCACATTGTAGCTGGGAGCCTTTTGAAGGAAAGGGAGATTCATATTTAGTGTGGTTTCTGTTTTTTCAAAAACAAAAGTTTTGCAGAATTCCAGCATATATTGTGAAATGTGTGGTATATGAACTAAGTATATAGTGCTTCTTAATAGGGAAAATTTCTAAGATGGTGTAGTGTGGTATTTGCAGATGCCTCATACAGTTTGTCGAAGGAGGTTGTCAACGACTATGGTCTTTTACTGGCTGATTGACTACTCGTGTACATCCAAAAGGACATTGTTATCTCTTTGCAGCACATTAGGAGGCCTCCGATATTTAGGTGGATTTCTCATAGGTTGATTTTGAGCCCGGGGGCTGGTCCTACAAAGGAGTTAGCAGTGTGCCCTTGTTTCACCTTGGTCAGGTCATTCACCATAGATTTGAACCGCTTGGTCACTTCCTCCATGGTCATAGGCTCCTGACTGGAAGATGAAACATAAGGTTCCTTCCCTCTTATTTTGTCTAGATATTCTCTCCTCTCGGGAGGATCGTATCTTGTCTTGAGCTGGATACTGGATGCCCTCATATTACTCTCCAAATATTCAACAGCATGAAACATGGCCTTAAGGTTAGTCAACTTTCTTTCACTCAAATGCAGAGCAAACTCAGCTTAGTTTTGCATAATCACTCTAGGTTTGATTTTCTCTTTTACTCACTCAGTCATAACCCCTTTACATCCCAAAGGCTTGTGGAACTGCTTCAGGTTTGTGGAATTGGGCCTCGCAGTTTGTGAGAAAGAGTAAAATGATCGCAGAGTATTGGCTTATTTCACTCTTTGCAGAATATCTTAAAAAAAATAATATTAAGTAATTTCTACTTATGAATCATATTTTTTTTAAATAAATTCTACTTATTTTCATAATTTAAGAGGTTTCATAGATCTATAAATAGAGAATAAATAAATGAAACAGAATCTTACTGATGGTGCAATTGTCGTTGGGGGCTCTGAAGCATCTTTTCTATTCACTCGAGGCTGAGTGAGGTGCAGAGGATTCTCGTAGCAACCCTGTTGGCTGCAATGCTGGCCTTCATCTAAGCCTCTCATTTAGGTCTTCTCTTCTTGCTCCTTTATTATGAAAAATGGCCTCCCGAACTCATCAAAAGCCAACGCCATCCCTGCATATAGTAACAAAATGCAGCATAGAGATTAAAGCTGAAACATACAAGCATGGATGTGAAAAACAAGTAGTAGAACCAGATACCTGAGGTGTGTGTACTCCTCTCTGTGTGGACTGAAGATCCAATGGTGGGGTTCGAGATCGGATATCAGGTCTGCCATTGGTAAAACCCCAAGTCCCAACTCTCTGGTTTTTGCCGCCGCCCTGTGCAAGCCCAAAATATTCTACTTAGGTGCTGTGAGAGTAAACGTTTTCATTCCCGCCCTGTAAAAACCGAAAAAAGATGTACTTACGAATATTTGGGTTGCGGGTTTTGTAAATCATCCCAAAAAAAAAAACAAAAATCCTCTAATTTTATTTCCAAAGTTTTTGAAAAACTAATGCTTTATTGTATGTTTTTGGTTGTGATCGAAAGCTATTTTTTTTTTAATATTTTGGTATATTTGTTATAATAATAATCTATTTTTAAGATTATTTATTTTTATGTAATGATTTTATTATTAAAATTTGTTGAGATAGGAATGTTGTATTTTTTGAATTTTAATGTGAAAGTACTTTTAACTTGGTTGTATTGAAAATATTAAAATTTTTATTTTATTTTGGATGAGTGTCAACAAAATAGAGTATATGGTACGTGGGTTTAATAGTTAAAAAGTATTAGTCTTTTAAATGTCATGTGACAAATTTGGAAGGAGTAGGGTGTGTACCCTTCTTTAGGTTAAATATATTCAAATTGTTGTGTGAATGGGATTATAAGAGCTTATGTTTTCGTCTTGAGAAAATAGAGTCATTTTGAAGTCACTCTCATAGTTTAAGTTGTCATAAGTAAAATATGTGTTTTGTCTTAAGATGTGAACATTTCATTTAGGCAGTGTGATAATGTTTTTTCAACGAGACATTAAAAGATGGAATGAGCATGCACATTTGGTATGCTAGTGTTATGTTCTCCTTGAGGCACGAGTGCACGTCTAAGAAGACTCTAACAAGGGTTGAAGAGGTGGAATACTTAGAGAGGTTTTGGGGGGTTGTAGTCTCACTTAGAGGTGTAGAAAAAAAAATTAAGCACCATGAGAAGTTTTGAAACAAACTTAAGATATTTGACAAGTTGCACGAAGGCAACTTAGCAGTGATACTAATTGAACATTCTTTGATCGAAGTTGATACCCTCTCCTTGGCACTACCACTTTGCAAGAAAAAGACAAAATGTGAAATATATGTGGAACCCACTAAAGAAGTTGGCAAGGTTGTTGCAACATATATAGGTGGTTTTGTCATGTTGCAAAAGGAGTTATCAGAACATAGAAGGTGACCATTGGAGTAGATTTTTCATGGAGTGTCAGGGAGGTGCAAGGGTGTAGGCCACATCTTATGGGTATCTTGTACTTTTGGTGTGTGTTAGAGATGTTAGTGCATTGTGTTTGATGAGCACAAGCTATATTATGTTTCATGATGGAAAAAACCCACGAGTTTGAGATGTCTTAACCATTTGGCATTGTAAGATGTGTTATGCCCTAGTTTTGAGGACATAATTAGAACCATCTCAGAGTATGATGGGTTGGAGTTATTGACAACTGAACATAATTGTCATGGATCTCATGGACAATATATGGTGAGAATTTTTGAAACTTAGGAAACATTTTCTCATACTCTACTTAGTCTATGGGTGGTAGGGCTTCAATTTTTCCATTTACTAGGAAATATCACCCTAAAAGTCAACCGTTGAAGAATAAATCCTATGCTAAATCACACCTACCTTCATATTTTTAATATCTTCGTGAGAACTCACCTATGACCCTTAAAGTCACTTCCCTTTAGCAACTCGAATGGTGGAATAGAAGGTGTTTCAATAAGAGGTAAAATCCTTTATCCTTCACCTTTGTCAAGACCTCTAGAGACACCTACAATCTATACCCCTCCTTCGACTCAACATGAAATTTTGTTTTTTTCTACTTCCTTTACATAACCTCCCTTCAAGGGCATACTCATAAGAAGAGCTCATGGTTGAAATATTACGACAACAAAATGGGGCACACTATCTCTTTACAAGATTTCAAGGGAGGGGTATTGGAAAATAACCATCGTATCCCCTACAACCCTTACGACCTTCTCAACACATAAATGAAATGATAGACTAATAACTAGACCCAAAGATAGATCTCAATGTTAAAGACAAAACCCAAATAGAAAGAATCACACCATCAATTAAACATTGGCATTGAGTTTTGGTAAAATCAAGGACCTCCTTTCAAGATCATGACCTTATTTTTAGAATTTTCAAATGGAAGGTTTAAAACCCACATTAAAAATGGGAAATTTGCACGTTAGAATTTGCAACCTTTGCCCAAGACGAATCTATCTAATGGACTAGCTTGGATATATCAGGTCTTGGATTTCTCGAGTACCTAATCAATGTTTTTGAGGCCAACTTCCTAGCTCCAGCGAAATTTTGTACTATTGAAGAGGAAACTTGAAAAATATCTCTAATAGGATACATTTTTCCTTCCTTTTGTTTGATTTACAACAAACCTTAGTGCCTCTCCTATTGAAGTGTGTTAGGTGTCAGGGAGTGGTAGGATGCGCTAGGGAGTGCCAAAGCATATCAAGGAATGAAGGGGATGCTAACAGGTGCCACATAGTGCCAAGGGATTGTTAGACGTGCTAGGTGTTATGGCATGTCAATATGTTAAATTTGTTGCTTAGTTTTTTTACGACCAAGGTTGGATGTGAGCCTTGTCTTCGTAACCTATTAAGTTGTATGATTTGAGATTCGACGTGAGTATCGTAAGATGAGTTATAGGAAGTTCTTAAGTGAACAAGAAATAGTCTAGTTGTGGTAACTATAAATTGGTCAAGCTATTATAGTCGAATCAGGATTTGGTTGGGTTATTTGAATACTGTATTTGCTGCCAAGATGATTATGTACAAATTTAATCAGTGAGTGACAAAACATGGTTAAGGCTAACTGACTGTCTAAGGGTTTTTCATTTCTGAGAAGATGTCTAAATGAATGCCTCAGATCTGGATCTGAGGCTGATTGCATTCTAAAAAATAGTACTCACAAAGCTATACGCAGGTTGGTGTGAAGGAAAGCGTGTATACACGCGGGTTCAGTGAAGCGAAGTAGCATATGCATTTTAAGTTGATGAATGTACGGGTTTGAGTTTGTATCTGCATATATATTCTGAAGTTTGGGTTATTTTTGATGTTTTGATTACAGTGGTCTCACTATTTTGTTTGAACTATTGGGTAACATACAAGGTTGTTGATGTTTATGAAGAGTTGTGTTGATGTTGTTTGATCCAGTATGAAAATTGATGAAACGTGGTCTGCAGTGGTTCTGAGGGTTGAAGCCTTCATTATGATGACCTTTATAATCACACTGATACAAGGAGTACAACTAGGGCTTGGTGTTAGTCCTTTAACAACCAATATACCTTGAGCAAGACAACACTTGACCCAATTTTTTATGGTGGACACACATAGCCCTTTCAATCCACATGTCTTGAACACATATGGCAGGTCCTTTTTCCTCCCATTATGCAACTCTTCAATCTCGCTCTATCAATGAACTCAACTCCTTTATGTTACTGAACTCGGATAAAAAAAAATTCCCTCTATCTACCTATTTTTCCTTTAAGATCTGCAACACTACAACTCTTTGGTCTGCCCATTTTTGCCATACTACTACTCCAAGATGACAAGTCTAGGGATATGGAGGTTTCCCTTATTCTTAATGACACAATCCTCTACAATACAATGAACTAGGGCTAGTTGGCTAGCCCACTTGACTCCTACTTTAGTCCTTCAAATTATTTGGCACGTCCTTAGGCCCAATACACCTACCCTTCTACCAGTCTTGTTTTGCTTCACAAGTACAGGACTTAGAGCTCTTATTTGATAGTCACCTAACAACCCTCCAATTGTACTTGGATTTTCATCAGATTTCCCAACCACAATAATTTTTTTTACTGGTCTAGTGCCCACAACACTGCCCTCATCTAGGGCTCTTCAAATATGCCACCTAATAGTGATTTGAGTCCTCTCAAAATCACTAGTCTTGTGTACCAATTCCTTTTTGTCCAATCTATGAACAAATCTGAACTACTCATCATATCATCCTTCTAACAATTTTTAGATGATTGAACTAGGGTCACAAATCATCCATTAACATTCCATTGACTAACTGTTTATAGGTTGCTTCATATCTCTGTCCAAAACTCTATGGACAGTCCAACAAAATCAACTCCTCTTCATGTCAATCCATTCCTCATATGGCACATTTCTTTTGCTCCATCTTCCACTCAGGTTCCACCTTCCTTTGGATTTTCTATCTCCACACATACTTCTGCAAACCATCTTCCAAATTTGTGGTATATATTGCAGAGGTAAACCTCTCTCTAAGGGTCACAACCCCTCTTCTTCTATGCATATTTTTCACAGTCTTAATGGCATGCCTTATGGATTGAACATGCTAGGAAAACTCCCTAAATAGGGAATTATACTTCTATTCCAATTGCTTTATAACAAACCATATCCACCCATAGAAAAAAATACAACTCTTTCCTCCATAAGATACTCAGCCTAGCTCATATGGATCCATATATTATGGTCATTTCTTTGACTGAATCTTGAATTGAACTTTAGATCTCTATGACCCTCAAACTACAGTTACTTTAGTCAATATTACACCTATGACTGATTATGTTTTGGCCTTAAATTCTAGTGCATACCCTCCTCCATTTGTGTTGGTCTTTATCACAGACCTTGCAACCTAGTAACCACCACAAGGTAGGGTCTCAACCCTCTCTACTATTTCAAAATTTGATGCGGACTTCACACAAAAACACCTTTGAAATCACATGCCCAAATTCTCATGAGTCACCTCTCTTGAGCTTTATCTGCCCTAAGAGAACCAACAATATGCCATCCTACTTCCTATCTCAAACCCATTAAGATATGTGACATTCTTGTGAACCTTCACATGATGATATTACTCTTGGTGGATGATCATGGCCTCCCTTTAGCAACACTTACTCAGCCCTCTAACTCGACCTACTTTAGGACTACATCTCTCCTAGCCTCCTTGATAAAATGAGCTCCTTATCATGTGATGTTCTTTCCTTCATAATTAGGACTCCTTAAATAGCTTTTCCTAGCTAAGCCTCTTAATAATGCTCTAGAACTTACGAACTTTATCTACTTATACCTTAGTAAATGTTTTTTTTTTGTTTAATTTTCTTTTATATTTTAAACCTCATCTCAGGTCCAAAGCCCCTTCACTTGGGTTATTTTCCCACAAAAAATTTTGTGGTCAAACTCACACAAACCCATCTCACTAGGATTTTGGAGTACCTCCCAAGTTACACAATTCAACAACATAGTCTAGTTGTAGTAATCGTAACTTGGTCAAGCTCCTATAGTCAAGTTAGGACTTGGTTGGGTTCCCAAGTTGAAAACTAAGTAAGGGTAGTTGTGAGGGCATGATAACTAGGAAGGGTTAGGGCATGCCAAGGAATGAAAAGGCGTGCTAACACATGCTGGACAATGTCAATGCATGTTGAAGAGTGTTAAGGAGTGTCGAGACATCACAAGGGAGAACTAGGTAAAAATTCATGGAAATGAACAAATAAGAGCATGTTCCAGGGAGTGTCAGTGAATTCAAGTGTGACAAGGATGAAGTGTGTTAGAAAAAGTTCATAATAGGATTTGTAAGAGGCTAGCCTATGATTTCGATAAGGGGCTCAACAAAGAAATTTTAAACAAAGGGATACTTTGTGTTGGGCACAACACTATTTTGCCTTTATCTATTATTTTTATATGACATGTGGCACACTTTGGCCAAATGCTTATGTTTTAAACTATTTTAGACAAATCCATATTGTACATTATTGTGTATAAGTTTTGGGGAACTTATCTTGTGCGACCTATATCTTGTGTGTCTTGTGTATCTTGTGGTTCTTGCAAACTCTCAGTTAATACTCTACTATTTATATGAACTAGACATGCATGTGAAATATTTCCTATGTAAGCTATGTTTCTTAGTTGTTTTATGGCCATGGCTAGATGTGATCCTTGTCTTGGTAAGTTCTTAAGTGGGAAACGTTCAGCTTGGACATGACTGACCTAAGATGAGGTATAGGAAGTTCTTAGGTGAACAAGGCACAATCTACTTGTAGTAGGTGCAATTGATCATGTTGTTACGGCTCAAGCAGACCAATGTCACATGAACTGGAGTAGTTAAGGACTCAATTGGGTTCTCAAGTCATGAAAAAATGTAAGGCTATTTGTGAGGGAATGATTTTTAAGGCATGCTAGGGAATGCTAACATGTGCCAGATAGTTCGAAGGCATTCCAAATATGCTAATATGTGTCAAGTTCTAAGGCATGCCAAGATTTGCAATGGTGTGACAATACATGTCGGGGACTATCAAGGCGACAAAAAGGAGAAACAAGTTAAAATACAAGGAAATGAACACATCATAGGGTTAATAAGTCATCAATTTACATTTTCCAAGAGGGGCATTCTATGCACACCAACACTAGGTGGAAATGAGTGTCAAGTGCCAAGTGTTAGTGCATTATATGTGCCAAATCATCCTCTGTTACTTCTCTTCTACTTTCCAGTAACTGATCTCAAATAAATTTAATATTAAATCATGCCAAAGCATACCGAGGCATCTTAATGAATTTTAGACATGATAATGATCATGGCCTCTTTAGGATTGCATATCGCTTCGCTCCCTTGATCAAATGAGTTCCTTCTCACTTGATGTTATTTCCTTCATCCTAAGGACTCCTTAAATATTTTTTCCTAGACCTCTTAGGAACCCTCTAGAACTTACGAGTTTTATCGACTTAGACCTTAGGAAACATTACTTTTCCTTTTTATTTTTCTTTTAGATTTTAAACCCCGTCTTGGGTCTAAAATCCATTTTCTTGGCTTATATTCCCACAAAGCCTTTTGTGACGAAAATCACACAAATCCATTTCACTAGGCTTGTGGAGTACCTCCCAAGCTACAAAATTCAACAACATAGTCTAGTTGTAGTAACTATAACTTGGTCAAGCTCTTGTAGTCAAGCAAGGGCTTGGTTGGGTTCCCAAGTTGAAAATTAATTAAGGGTAGTTGTGAGGGCATGATAGCTAGGGAGGTTCAGGGCATGCAAAGGAATGAAAAGGCATGCTAACACATGTTCGACAATGTCAATGCAAGTTGAACTATAGTGTTAGGGAGTGTCAGGGAATATCAAGGGATAACTAGGTCAAAATGCATGGAAAGGAGAAAATAAGAGTGTGTTCCAGGGAGTGTTAGCGAATTCAAGTGTGCTAAGGACGAAGTGTGTTAGGAGAAGTTTAGAATAGGATTTATGGAAGGCAAGCCTACGGTTGTTATAAGGGGCTCGACATAGGGAGAAGTTTTAGACAAAGGGAGATCACTTTGTGCTAGGCACAACATTGTTTTGCCTTTAGTTTTTTTTTTTTTTTATACGAGATGTGGCACACTTTGGCTACATGTTCATGTTTAAACTATATTTATAGATAATTGCATATTGTACATTTTTGTGTATAAGTTTTGGGGCATTCAGCTTGTTTCAGCTTATATCTTGTGTGCCTTGTGAATATTGTGTTTCTTGGAAACTCTCAGTTAATGTTCTATTGTTTATTTGAACTGATTGAACATACATCTCAAATATTTCATGTTTAAGCTATGTTTCTTAGTTGTTTTATGGCCATGGCTAGATCATGTGATCCTTGTCTTGGTAAATAATTAAGTAGGATAATTTGATCTTGGACACGAGTGGCATAAGATGAGCTATAGGCAGTTCTTAGGTGAACAAGGCACAATATACTTGTAGTAGTTGCAATTGGTCAGGTTGCTGTGGTTGAAGCAGGTCGATGTTATCACATGAACTGCAGTAGCCAATGACTCGATTGGGTTCCCAAGTCGTGAAAAAATGTAAAGACTAGTTGTGAGGACATGAGTTCCAATGCATGCTAGGGAATGCTAAGATGTTCCAGATAGTGCGAAGGCATGTCAAACATGATAAGATGTGCCAAGTGATAAGGCATGCCAATATGTGCAAGGGTGTGTCAATGCGTGCCAGGGACTGTCAAGGCAACAAAAGGGAGAAGCAAGTTAAACTACAAGGAAATGAACACATAAGACGGTTAATGAGTCATCAATTTACCTTTTCTAAGTGGGGCATGCTAGGCACACAAACACTAGGTGCCAATAGGTGCCAAGTGCAAAGTCTTAGTGAATTCTAAGTGCCAAGTCTTCCTTTGTTGCTTCTCGTCTACTTTCCAAAAATTGATCTCAACTAAATTTAATATTAAACCATGCCAAATCATACCAAGGCATCTCAACGTGTTCCTTACATGCTAAGACTTTCCAAGTGCCAACACGTGCCAAGCGCCAATATGTGTCAGGGAGTGTTATGCATGCTATGAAGTGGAATGGCATGTTGAAGAGTTCTAAGATGTGTTAGAGAGTGCTAATGCATGTTGAGGAGTGTTAAGGAGTACTAGGACAAAAAATTAAGGGAGCATTAGGTCAAATTTCATGGAAGTTAATGAATATGAGGAACGTGTGCCGGGGACTAATATTAATAAGTGTTGGTTGTCATGCCAAGGAGGGAGTGACAAGGTATGCAAAGCATTGGTAAGGCATGCTAGGGAATATCAAGGCATGTAAAGAAGTGCCAAAGTTTGCTAGGGAGTTCCAAGGTGTGTTAATTATATGTGCCAAATAGTTCCAAGGTATGCCAATACATGCCAGGTGCTAAGGATGTGCAGGGTGGCAGGGTATGTCAATATGTGTCAAGAAGTGTCAAGGAAACAAAAGGAATAACCAAGCTAAGATGTAAGTAAATGAAGACATAAGAGGGTTAATAAGTCAGGAATTTATCTTTTTCAAAAGGGGCATGCTAGTCACACTAATAATAGGTCCCAATACATGCCAACTGCTAATGTATGTCAATGCATTCAACCAAGGTGTTCCAGGGCATGCTAGGGACTACATGCATGCCAACACATGCTATGAGAGTTCCATGTTGTGCTAGCACATGCCACCATGTGCTTTGGCGTCAGTTTCATGACAAGATGTTCTAGGTACAAATATGTTCCAAGATATGCGAGGTGCTAAGAAATTTTAGTGTGTGACAAAGCATTAATTTAAGTTGTGCCCGGATTGTCGAGGAGTGTTAGATCTTTCTCATTAATATAATTTTCATAGCTTGATTATGTATTAAATAATATATTTGCTACAAACTGTAGAAATTTGAATAACTATTAAATTATTCACCGAGATTATCCTGATCACACACTATTTGAGCTTCATGCATAATACATAACCTCTTCTACTATTGATCATCAATCTGCGGAAATATAAACAATCGCATGCGCACATTAAAACCACAAACAATCACACATATAAACACAATATTTATGGGAAAGCTTAAATTTGAAAACCCCCAACTATCTGTATATTATAATGATAGAGATCATGTAACAATCATTGTACAAACTCCTCAGAAGCTCTCAGTACAATCTCCAATTGTTACACACTACACAAGCTCATATCATACAAAACACATGCTCCAATCTGCTCCACCTGTTAGCCTGCCTCTACTGCGCAATCCAAGATGAATAATTGCACATCCTAAGTTCAAATCCCTCTGGTATGTACTGCACAATCCTCATTGGCATCTCCATCAATGTGTGGTGCAAACTCATGCACCAGTATAGTCACAACTGATAGTCACACTGCTCTTTCACCTACCTCTTGACTGGTCTCCACTGAAATTGTCCATGCACTAAAGTTAACTGATGTATTCTTTAGTTGATTAATGAGTTTATAATTAGTGAATTAATTAATAATTAATTCAAACCACTCTCACTAGTATATCAATCAGTTAGACTAGATACAACTAGCTCAACTATGTTTAACTCAGTTAAAATGAATACAACTCCACTAACTTCCTCAATCAACTCCACCAAACTCTGTCACATGAGTTCTAACTGAAGTCAACATGCAATAGCTCCACTAAACCCTAGGAATAGTGTAATTCCTTCTATCAGGTGCATGTGCCACTTCTGTGCAGTCAACTGAAGTGCTCCAAGAGGATAAGATAATGTTTAGAGTACAAATATTATTAAGAGATAATAATATTCGACATATCTATTTTTAGACTGTCAATCTAAAAATAGATTCCGCCCATTATGTCTAAAAATAGAAGTCCATCTATTTTTTCCGAATTGACCAACCATCCAAAAATAGCATCCTGCAACTCATAGAACATGATCAGCAACTTACCCTCCACCAAAATCTGGTATAGGTTCGGATCCGCCTCACTCTTGGAGAATCCAAGTATGGTGAAATAACTGTCTATCTGTGTGTACCAAGCACGAGGTGCTTGTTTCAACCCATACAACGCTCTCTTGAGCCTGCACACATGTGACTCGCTGTTGAAGATCTCGAAACCTTCGGGCTGCGCTATATACACCTCCTCCTCAATCACCCCGTTGAGAAACGCAGTCTTCACATCCATCTGATGAATGTGCCACCCCATCTGTGCTGAGAGAGCAAGAATCGTTCATATGGAAGAATACCTTGCGACAGGTGCAAAGGTTTGCTCATAATCAATCCCCTCTATCTGTGAAAAGCCTCAGGCAAAAAATCTTGCCTTGTACTTCTCCACACTCCCGTCAGCTACCTGCTTCACTTTGTAGATCCATCTCGAACCCACCACTGATTTCCCCTCCGGTCTCGGGACAATCTCCCATGCACTGTTTCTGAAAATCGAATCATACTCTTCCACCATGGCATCTACCCATGCGGGGTTTTCCACAGCTTCCTCAAAAGAGGATGGCTCTGTCAAGATACACTTTCTCACAAGAGCCATGTATCCATTATACCGGTTAGGTGATTATCTCTATCTGCGCTGTGATGTAGGTGCTCCTACAACCTTCTCTGCATCTTGAGCCAGTCGCTCAGCTCTTGTAGTGCGCTTCTGCCCTCTGATGGTTGGCACTGCAAGAGTGGTCTCTTCCACTCCATGAACCTCATCTTGTGGCCGATCCACATCCTGAGACTCATCCTTAGGAACTAATAGCTCCTCATCTGCATGCAAGTGTGGCTCCCTCTCAAGCGAACACTTCATGGCTTTCTCCTCCTTAAATTTGATATCCCGTCACACAACAGTCTTGCGACTGTCTGGAAAATACACACGATAGTTGTGGGGCGTATCAGTGTACCCCACAAATATCCCAACCTCCGCAGTCAGCTCCAGCTTCTTCCTGGCATCCTTCGTCACATGAATGTAAATAAGTGAACCAAAAATCCTCAAATGGGAAATATCAGGCCTCTTACCAGAAAAAACCTCCTCGGGTGTACTCATGCCAAGTATCCTGTGAGGACAATGGTTCTGCACATATACTGTAGTATTGCATGCCTCCACCCACAAGTGAATGGGTAGGCCCTGATCATGCAACATCGCCCGTGCAGCACCCACGATCGTTCTATTCTTTTGCTCAGCAACCTCGTTCTGTTGTGGGTTATGAGGTGCTATGAGCTCTCTTCGAATTCCTTTTGCACTGCAAAAGTCCTTGAATTCGCCAGAGATGAATTCACCACCATTGTCTCTCCTAAGAGCCTTCACCTGCTTCCCCGATTCTTTCTCAACCAGTGCCTTGAACTCATAGAACTTTGAGTATGTCTCGCTCTTCTTCTGCATGAAGAAGATCCAACACTTCCAAGAAAAATCATCAACAAAGATCACATAGTACCTGTGCTTTGCTGTCGAAGCTATTGAGAAAGGTCCACACACGTCTGTGTGAATTCTCTCAAGGATCATCATGGTGCAACTATCCTTCTCGTGAAAGGTGGCTTTCACAAATTTTCCCAAGGTACATCCCTTACTGCGATGCGAGCGTACAGAGTGCCTTTAGGAAGCCCAGTAGAAATCTGCTGCAGTATCTCCAAAGCTCCATGGTGAAGGTGGCCCAATCTCCGGTGCCACAACTCGCCATCATCCCGGCTCACCACTCCTTCTGCCTTGCCTGCCATTACTGCACAGCCATCTACCTGCAATTGATAAAGGTTCTTAATTCAAACCCCTATCCTCCGAGTCTCACCAGTTACCTTACTGTGCAGGAAATCCTTTCCCTCGCTAAAGACAACATCATATCCCTTGTCTTCTAACATCGCCACAAAGATAAGATTCTTCTTCAATCCTGGAACATGCATCACTTCCTTCAATACGAAGGGTTTAACAGAATCCCTCTCAAAGGAAATGGTATTGATACCAGTCACACTGTATCTACCATCATCGCCCATCTCGATGTGCACTCCAAGATCTTTCTCATCCAGATCAGTAAACAAATATCGATCTCCTGTCATGTGAAAAGACGCACCACTGTCAAGAAACCACACTGAACCCATCACACTTGAAACCAAGCATGTGATCAGTGAAAAATCCAACTCAAGCTGCGAGGCTAAGGCCTCTGCAGCTGCAGATCCAGCAGCCTGCTTATTTTTCTTCTTCTGCGGACAATTTGTGGCATAATGTCCGTGTTGGTGATAGTGAAAGCACTTCACCTTGGACATGTCCTGCTTCTTGCCTTTCGCATTAGGATTGAAGCTTTCTTGCTCTTCCCCTTCTTTGCTTTGGCAGCCAAAGCACAATTCTCTTCATCAGAGTTCTTTGATGAAGATCCGTCCCTGGTACTTCACCTTATCTCCTCTTGCACAAGATCCGACCAAAGTCGCTCCCATCCTGGCAATTTCTCCCCACCATTGACAGAGTCCTGATAGGAGTGCCAACTCTTTGGAAGCCCAAGGAGAGCCAAGCTCACAAAGTCCTCATCATCAACAGTCACCCCCACACTTCCCAGCTCATCCCTGCATTGGATGAACTTCGTGAGGTACTTGGGAATACTGTCGCCTTTCTCCATCTTTATGTTTCTGAGTCTATCCTTGAGCGCTAACTTCCTCTGGTCGCTCTTGATTTGGAATAAATATGTCAAGGCTTTCCACATCAAGAATGGAGAAGCCTTACCATGAAGGCTGGACACTATGTGATCCTTCACACCCTCCAACAGAATCCTTCGACACTTTGCTGTCTTCTTTTTCCATGCGTCAAGTACGGCAGCATCAGTAGAAGTAGGCTTTGGGACTTCAACATCCATGAACTCCTTCAGCCCATTTTCATCTAGCACAGCTTCCATCCTGTTCTTCCATGCAATATAATTCGAGCTGCCCTCAAGGGCATACTCCAATCGCAATCCGTTGAAAGACATCTCAACTTCGACACCAAGAAAACACTGCTGCAATTCGAATTCCACCAGCACAAAACTCAACCGCTTCAATGTTTTGCAATTGCTCCAATGATCAATATCGCTCTGATACCATGTATAAATTTAAATAACTGTTAAATTATTCACCGAGATTATCTTGATCACACACTATTTGAGCTTCATGCATAATACATAACCTCTTCTACTATTGATCATCAATTTGCGGAAATATAAACAATCGCATGCACACATTAAAACCACAAACAATCACACATATAAACACAGTATTTATGGGAAAGCTTAAAGCTGAAAACCCCCAACTATATGTATATTATAATGATAGATATCATGTAACAATCATTGTAAAAACTCCTCACAAGCTCTCAGTACAATCTCCAATTGTTACACACTACACAAGCTCAGATCATACAAAACACATGCTCCAATCTGCTCCACCTGTTAGCCTGCCTCTATTGCGCAATCCAAGATGAATAATTGCACATCCTGAGTTCAAATCCCTCTGGTATGTATTGCGCAATCCTCATTGGCATCTCCATCAATGTGTGGTGCAAACTCATGCACCAGTATAGTCACAACTGATAGTCACACTGCTCTTTCACCTACCTCTTCTCTGGTCTCCACTGAAACTGTCCATGCACTGAAGTTAACTGATGTATTCTTTAGTTGATTAATGAGTTTATAATTAGTGAATTAATTAATAATTAATTCACACCACTCTACACTAGTGTATTAATCAGTTAGACTAAATACAACTAGCTCAACTATGTTTAGATTAGTTAAACTGAACACAACTCCATTAACTCCTCAATCAACTCCACCAAACTCTGTCACATGAGTTCTAACTGAAGTATCGATGCAATAGCTCCACTTAACCCTCAGGAATAGCGTAATTCCTTCTGTCAGCTCCTGTGCCACATCTATGCACTTAACTGAAGTGCTCCAAGAGAATAAGATAATGTTTAGAGTCCAAATATTATTAAGAGCTAATAATATTCGACATATCTATTTTTAGACTGGCAATCTAAAAATAGATTCCGCCCAATATGTCTAAAAATAAAAGTCCATCTATTTTTCCAACTTGACCAACCATCCACAAATAGCATCCTGCAACTCATAGAACATGATCCATATGTCTAAAAAATAGACATAGTCTAAAAATAGACTTTGCGCCAAAAATAGCCTGCGGGCCCACTTAGTGAAGGCGACTCCTTTCCACTAAGCTCATCATCTTGTTGCAATCTCAACACACACACTAGTGGAACTTTATCTAAAGGGAATTTGATAGATAATAAACTTAATAGATATGAATCATGTGTTGACTCATAGGAAAACTCTATTTGACTAGTGATTACTTGAGGGAAATGATACACACTAATTACTTCTTAAAATATGGACTGATTCTAACCACTATGGCCTTGGAAATATCATAAAAAATACTCCACAATAATTGCCTTAAATCGTTACCTTTTGAAAAAAAAAATATACTAACATGCATATAGCGTCATCAAAAACTCATTGGAATGATCAATGGTGACGAACATTTTTTGACTGTCACCAAAAGTAACAAAAAGAGCATTGGTGATGGTCATTAAAAGTTCGTCACTAGAAGTGTCACCAAAGAGAGAATTAGTGATGGGCCTTTAACGACCCTCACCAAAAGTGTCGTTGAAAATGTCTTTGGTGACGGACCATAACGGACCATCACTATATACACTTACAGTGACGGTTTTTTAATGATCGATGATGACAGACATTTTTTGACCGTCACCAAAAGTAACAAAAAGAGCATTGGTGAGGGTCATTAAAAGTTCGTCACCAGAAGTGTCACCAAAGAGAGAATTAGTGATGGGCCTATAACAACCCTCACCAAAAGTGTCATTGAAAATTTCTTTAGTGACGGACCATAAAGGACCATCACTATATACACTTACAGTGACAGTTTTTTAAGGACCGTCACCATATGTGACATTGGTGACGGACCTTAAAGGTCCGTCACAAGCATGACCCTCACCAATGTGCTTTTTTCTTGTAGTGCAAGGCTTGAGAATCAGTTCTTAGTAGAAAATTCTTATTGACCAAATGAATTGAAAACTTATAGATGTAGTTCCAGGCTGCCTTCACCTCTTGTTCAATGGTAGAATAATTTCTTTCGGCCTTGCTCCATACTCTAGAGGCGAACTGGACAAATTGTTCCTCTTTTTTACTGCTATCTTTATTTGGTCTTTGCTTTAACACACCTCCCCAACCAATTTTGCTGGCATCTGATTCAACAATTTTGAAATAAGAATCTTCTGCAACATATAGAATAGGGAGATTCTTTACCTTAGCCTTGATTTGTCGGACTGTTTCTGAGTGTTCTTCTGTCAAAGGCTGAGGATTTTTTCTCAGTCTCTGATTTAACAGAGCTATCTATGGCATAGTTTGGATAGAAATTTCTTACATAATTAAGACACCCTAGAAATATTTGCAATTGTGTCTTATCAAAAATCTCATCAGGAAATTTGTCAGCAAACTCAAGTGCATGAGACTGTAAAGCAATTTGACCATTTTCAATTGTGTGCCCTAAAAATTTTATCTTTGTCTGGCATAACTCCATTTTCTTTTTACTTAATACCAGACCATTATTTTTTACCAATCTCATAAAAATCTTTAAATGTCTGAAATGTTCTTGAAGATTTTTAGAGAAAATCAGGATATCATCTATGTAGGCCAATAACCATTTAGCATATGGTTTAAACACATAATCCATTACCTTCTGGAACTTCGAAGGTGCATGCTTGAGGCCAAATGGCATGACATTCCACTCATTGTGACCAGCAGGGACACTGAAGGTTGTCTTGAATTTGTATTTTTCTGCAATGGCCACTTGCCAAAATCCTGATTTGAGGTCGAACTTGGAAAATATTTTTGCTCCAGCGATCCTACTGAGCAAATCTCCTTTGTGAGGAATTGGGTAGGTATCGTCAGCCAGCACAGAGTTCAGAGGCTTGTAATTTATCACCAGTCTAGGAATGCCTCGAATCTGTTCACTTCTTTTATTTACATAGAAGCCATAGCAGTTCCAAGGGCTGCTAGACCCCCTTATCAGCTTTCTGTTTAGAAGCTGATCAATTTATTTCTCACAGAGCTTTCTGTATTCTTTATTCATTGGGATGGCTCTGGATTTTCATGTTTTACCCTCATAATCTTCTTTATAGGGTAATTCAACACAATGCTGCTTTCTGTGCCAGAATGCATTAGGTTCCTCTGAATAGCATTGTTCTTCAAACTGTTTTTGTAGTTCAAAAATATGCTTCTAAACTGTTGCAAAGCTCAACTGTTATCCAATGCTCAAAATAATTTTGTGTTCTTTAAGTTCTGAGAGACTATTTTCTGCTTTCTGCAGCTGCAACTGCATGGCATGTACCATGGTAGAAACTCGGGTGTTAGAAATATAAGGAAAATTAAATCTTTTACCTTTGACAATGATGAAGTATTCAGCTTTCTTATTTGGAAATCTCATTGATCCTTGAGGCTCAACTGCAGCAAGAAACACATTACCAAGAATGCAGTCAACTGGTATGTCACCAACAACAAACTTCAAAGTGACGCATTTAGAGTCAAAACAGACTGCAGCTTTGGGTACTTCATATTAAAGGGTAATTTTACCCAACCCGGTGAGCTTACGGGTAGTTGCAACCCAATACTATGATGGAACAACCTTTTTAGAAAACATATTGACATCAGATCCTGAATCAATTAATGCTACCAAATCAAACAACTTTCCTTTTATCCAGACTTTAATCTCAACATGATGTTGCTGATATTGAATGGCAAGCAAATGCATATCTCTAATACCCATAGTAGGATCAGGAGGTCCCTCTGCAACTTCAACTTCTTCAGTAAGTTTAGGAGCACCATGCAGAGTGTAATTTGTAACTCTACCTGAATAAATAGGAGAGGAAACAAGAGAGGCTTGAACCTGTTTACCTTTCTCAAGCTCTGAAATTCTGGTCTTCAAGGCATATATTTCTATTTTCATGCAGTGTATCTCCCTACTTACCTCCCCCAAAGTGAGTGCGCGAACTTTGTCTTGATATTGTTGGCGAAGATAACTGCTTGTGTTTCTTTCATAAGAAGCATCAAAAAACAACGACTTCTTACTAATTTTAGAACTGGAGGAGGAACTGGAAGACTGCATATATGCATCAAGCAGGCGAGTCTTCAAATCTCCATCTTCCACGGCTCGTATTTGAGCAAACACTTTCAACTCATCTTCATCAGTCTGAGCCATTCCTGAAAATTCTTCTGAAATATCATTGTCAGAGGAAAAACCCGATTCTGAAGATGAACAGTTACAATGAAAATTTTCAGAATCACTACATTGAAAATAAGCATGTACTTCTTCATTTTCAGATTCAGAAGAATAGTCAGAAGAAGTAGTAGAAGAGGAATCTTCTTGTGCTTGCTGCATAAGCAGTTTGTGGCAGTTGTCTGACTTGTGAAAGGGTGAACCACATATATCACATTGAGGTTATGTTTTAACTGTAGAAGTGGATGTTTGACCCTTTCCTTTATATTTCTGCTGGGTTTTCTTTCCCAGATTTTTCTTGGATTCATTAGCTTCAGGACATAGATTGGAAGTATGCCCTGGATTTCCACAAATCCAGCAGCTGATTTCTTTCATCCGTTCTGACTTTTTGTCTTTAGGACGGATATCATCTACATCATAATAGTGAGACTTAAGAACATATCTATAATATCCCTTTCTAGCAGGCTTTCTGTATGGCTTTCTTCTGGGCTTAGGAGCCTTAAGCTCAGAAATCTTCTTGGTGCTGAGATGATAAGAATAAGGTTGAGACTTCTTGTAAGTCTTCTTGGCCTTTTTCTCTGACTTTCTTTTTCTTACCAAGGGATCATCTACTGTAATGCCATACTTACTGCAAAAAGACTTTGTACTAAGCAATCTGTTAAGATTATCAATGGACTTATTGATCTTTGAACTCGTGCAAAGTGTAATCAAAACTTTGGTAATTATACTATACATTTGACCCCATAGATAACTTTCTAGTGGCAACTGCAATGCTTCCTGCAACTTCAAAATATCTGCAAGCTTGGAAGGTAAAGCTGCCAAATAAACTTGTTTCCATAACAAGTTCTTAGGATCCTTCACCAGGAAGATTCTTTGAATCCAATCCTGATGGAAATATTCATACTGATTGATATTTCTGCATTTCAAATTCATCAGTATCAACTCATTTTGGTCTGAGATGGTTGTTTCATCTCCACAGAAATTCTGCTGGATTAGTGCTGTGAGAGCACCAATCATGTTGTTGATGGGTCTGCCATCAGGATGAAATTCTATATCTCCATTTTCATCTTTCAAGACCTCTTCTTCCATCTTCTTTATTAATGCTGGAGAGGATTCTAGCTCCCACCATCTAGCTAGAGTTCCTGTGAAGCATGGAATGAGAGTCTTGAAGGCCTCTACCTCTGTTTTTCCCTCTATACACATCAGCTTGTATTCTGTGATCATTCGATCTAGATTTTGTCTGATCTGAGCTGATGTTAAATTATCAATTTTCCATTCTTTGTGACTATTGTCAAAGAATATTTCTCTTGGAGTGATCTTTCCAAGGCCATTAAGATCAGGAGGGGAATATCTTGTGTACTGAGCTTCTAAAGGTTCATAGACTGGTAAGAAATGACTGTCAGACTCAGTATCTTCAAACATAGAGGCAACTGTGACTTCAAGCTTTGGAGATCCAGGAGCATACTCTTTAGGAATAAGCTGTGGAAAACGCTCAATGGCTTTTTGAATAGGCACAACTTTTCCTTTATGAAGGAATGCAGACGGGATAGGCTTGTATGTCTTTTTCTTTTCTTTGTTCTCAATCTTCTCAGACAAATTTGAAATTAACTGCCGTGTAGAAACATAATTTTCTATGATACATGTTTCTACTTCATCAATATTCTTTAAAGACTGTAAACAAAAATCTTTAGAAACTGAAGCATTGTACTGTACAGAATTCAAAGCACTATTTACATTATTGATAGACACTTGGACATGGTCTATCTGTTCTTTTACAGTGACATCTTTTGCCATATTTTTCTCTAAACCAGTAACAGCAGTGTTTGTCCAATTTATTTTCTCATTGACTGTTTGGACTCTCCTTTATATTCCTACAACATTTTCCTTTTGAAGTATGGGATATGCATTAGCTGAATTTTGTCCTTCTCCTAGGACAATCCCTTTGAAAGGAGGAAATTTGGTAGAGGTTTCAACTTTATTTCCATCAATAGCTGTCCAGGCATGACCAGAGGAGGATGCAGAGTCAGTCATCAAAATCACTTCTGACTCTTGAGCCTTCTTCCATGAATAAAAATAAATCCAGACATTTTTTCCATTCATGTATTCCTTCCATTTGGAGGCTAATCTTCTTTTCTCCTCTGTGCTGTGAGAAACATCAAACTCATCTGCCTGAGGATGTGTATGGAGATCCCTATTCAACATTAGTTTCATCCAATTTTTAGGGATCACGTGTTTTTCACAACCATCCATTAATGTATAAAACTTTTGAATCTCAGGGACAGATGGTCTTTTAATATCTTCTGGCATATCTTTAAATCTGCACTCGGGAATTAATCCATCCTTTTGACTGTAAAAACCCACACCATGTTTATCTCTAGGATATTTCACATTCATAAATATTTTTGTTAGTCTGGGGTCTTCATCTTGCAGGCTGGGAACTAGATGCATCATGAGGACATGCTCGTATTTATGAGGAAAAGGGATATCGAAACATTTGGGATTAGGACAGGGAGTGACTGATGTCAAAGGAGGAGCTTCACCTGTTCTAGGATTATGGTTCTGATGTCTGATAACTAGTTCAACAAGATTCTTGAGATTCACAGACTGATGACATTGTGGACAATCAACTTTGAGAGGCTAGAAATTTACAAGCTGAGAAAACTCAAATAATGATATATGACTACAACTAGAAACAATAGATGAACAAGTGGAATCTGTACAATTGGGTGGTATAAACAATGGAGACTTTTGACACATCTCATTGATCCTTCTTCTGTCTATTGTAGACCTTCTAGGAAAAGACAAAACATCACGAGACTGGTCCTCAACAATATCGGCAGAAGTGATGGCACAAGCAGAGACGGGTTTTGGATTAGGAAGGGTCCAATGTTCAGGAAAAGAAATTTCTTCCCATTTTATGGCCTGATGTTCAACTTTCTAGTTTTTGGGGTCTTTCATGACCACGACACTGGTTTTTCTTTCTTTTCTGGGTGCATGGAGGACTGCGGCTGATAGAGTGCTGGTATGACAGAAACATCCTCTTGTATGTATAGGAATATTGTTTCTTTTTCTATTCATATCAAATCCAGAAGTTTGGATTTGAAGCTGGAGAATATCAGACAAGGTTTCATCATAGACATAGACTGAGAAGTTTGGGTAACAGTCAAACCAGATAGGTCTGTTTGATAATGGAGTTACAATACCTCCGATCAAGGAATCTGTATATTTATTATGTGTTAGATCCCAAACAGTAGCTAACACATATGTATTCAATCGTTGATGAGTGAGAGCATGGATGCTGACACGAATACATCCCAGATGCAAAAACTTTGTTCCTAACTTTGCTGCTTCTACTTGCAGAGACTTAGGATCTAAGAGAGGAATAGACATGACACAGTCAGAATTTTCTCTAACAGAACTTATGGATTCTTTTATTGAAATTCGGGTGGCTGCTCTCAAGTTCCAGAAACCTAGATCAGAATAGAATTTATTAGGGCTGATCTTTGGAAGAACCCATTTAGCAATTGGTTATGTTTCTTCATACAGATGTTCTGACTGGTTTAACACACGACTACTGGAACTAGAAAACATATCTCTGAGAGGGTCTTGAGTGGGCCTATCTTGCTCTTCAAGTTCTCTAAATGACACTGACTTTCTGAATGAGTCCATATTAGATTCAGAAAATAAAGAGAGGATGATTTAAGAACTGACCTTTTTCTCGAACCATATCTCACACAATCAAACTTGACTTCTGGCTCTGATACCAATTTTACTGCAGGGACCTCTCACACAGGTTTTCACTGCAAACTACTCAACAAGCAGACTGGCTCACTGAGTGTCTTCTTGTTTCTTTAAGAGACCCTATGCGAACCCATAAACGAACCTACTATCACGTTCACACTTCTTTCGGCTCTTTCTGATAAAAAAAATTCTTTCAAAACTAAATACGAAGTGTATCAGTAGATTTAATTTGTTATTTTAGCCCTAACCCTAACCCTAACACTTTTCAACCCTAGCCCTCACCCTCTTCAGACGCATAATGGTGAAAAAAATGCTTTCAAAACTAAATAGGGATTGTTTCGCGCGTGCTGACATACATTCTTAGTTTGCAGTGAAATCTCGCGTCTCCTCGTGTGAATGACGTCGTACACAAAGTCATCCACGATTTTGATGCATTTCTTTATGATGACCTCCGATCCAACTTTGAAGAACCTTTTTAATTTCCATGTTGGATCATAATGACGCACGAAAAGCATAGCATTTGCAGTATCAAAAGCCTTTGCAAAAGTTGCCCCCGGTCCAGAGTCATCAATGGATAAGCTGTTGACTTCTATTCCAAATGTGAACTTGGAGATTGCATCCATTGTGGATCTCAGAAAGAGACGCTGTTGACATTCATTCATTAAAAAAAAAAAATTAAGTGTAAATAAGCGAAAAACAGTTAAATTTAGTTATAAACTCTAAAATGACGGCATAAAGAGACAAAGAATTTGAAAACTGCAATGGAGCTAACAATGCTTCTCCTCATTCAAAATCAGTTTTTTTAATTGAGGGGATTGTTCTCTATTGCCTTTTAGGGCCCTCATATGTGTCAAATGGTTTGGATAGGGGTCCTTAACCGTTCTTCTCATTATTCAAAATCAGTTTTCTATTGAGAGGTTTATTTTTTGTTGCCCTTTGGGCGCCTTCAATGTGTCAAATTGTTGGGATAGAGGTCCTAAGAGCTCTTATCAAAGAGAGGGATCAGGAAGCAAGAGGGATGGTAATCTTGTTTCAACATATCTCTTATCAAAGAGAGCGGGATCATGGAGGAACAAGGGAGAATCTTTTTTTCTCCTTTCTGAAATTTAAAATCTGAGCATGCACACTACATTTTATTAATCAAATAGAGTTACATATATACATGACGTATTGTCTCAAGATAGGGAAGCTATCTTGGACGCACAATAAGTTGGTTGAGAGGATATCTCAACCACACACCAAAAAAGGAACCTAGATTTAGCTAACTCCTATGGAAAAGGAACAAACTATATACATAGAAAGTCACAACCGAAGACAAGTAGGAATTACATATTCCAACACACCCCTTTAATGACTACTTGTGTTGATATCACTTCACAAAATCTAGTTGTGGTCAAACATAACAAAAGGATATGTCAACGTCCATATAAAGGACCAACCATCCACCGGAATGCAAGGGTACCAACCGCTGTAACTGCTAGTCTCATAGGATTTCCTTCGCATACATGGTTTTGTCGACCATTATCACTACATACATGTACCTGTATCTACAGATCCCCCTCCAACGTGAGTTTTATCGGATGACCCATAACCATGCTATTACACAGCAATTTGTCACCGTCCCTGCCATTCCCCATCCCGCACATTGGAGGGCTCATTCTGTGACCTGTCAGCAGAGACAAGACTTGAAAATTATTTCATTGCATCCCTCTGAAGATGAGATTTCATTGCCCTGAAGACATCTCCCTGCAAAAACCCTAAAAATAGCTCTTTTTCCATTAGCGCGGTTCCACAGTTCAGCCCTCGTGCCAAGGGGGAAAATCATCCAAAGAAGGCGCGCCAATTGGCGCTCTTTCATAGAGCTGCACCCACGCCAACCATATTAAGAGGTGTTTTTTAAAAATAAATGGCGGAAGTTTCATCCTAACAAATTCCTGGACTGATATCTATCTTGAGTTGGGACCATGGGGAAGAGGATTAATAGGCCATGGAGAATGAGACTTGCATGAATGCCCTCAAGAATTGTGGGCTTACAAAGTTCTTCCTAACACCTTGCTTACGAGCTCAGCCTGAGCTCCTACAGTACCTGATCAGCATGTGGGACGAACATGAACAAGTGTTCAAGTTGCGGGACCAAGTATTAGAACTGGAGGTTTCTGATGTGTACTTCATAACCAGACTATCGCGCAGAGGTCCGGTGCCCATATTGACAGGGAGTAGACCGTCTGGAGAGAAGATGGAGCAAGTGATGGCACGAGTGTGCCAAGGGGCACAACTGGGATTAGGAAGTGGAAAGGTGGACATCCATACTATTCCTAATCTAGCACTCAGGGTAGTGCTTCATACCATCACGCGGGCCACGGGATCGCAGGCACCACACGAGGCAATAAAGGCCCAAATCTTACTAGCCTCAGAGTGCATGAGTCCCCTATTATTTGACTGGGCCACAGCAGTGAAAATAAACATCAAGAGACAGCTCACGAAGTGTAAGCAGTCCAAACTGAAACAGTTTGGTTACGGTTCTATCCTGGTATCGTTCATTCTAGAACGATTACCAATCTTCCAGGGCCAAGGGGCCATAGTAGTTGAGCCGATTCCACGAGAGCCAAGAATGGCTCGCTGGGCGACATTAATGCCCAGAGCTGGAGGAGGCCAACAGATGTCCTGGAGGCCGGAGTTTTTTGGGTGGTCGCGGCATCAGTTGATTGTAGTGGAAGACTGGCCATATGCAGGAACCAATTTCACTGGAGACCCAAATCTCCCATTGCCGGAGGGAGATGATTGGGACAAGGAGTTGGGTATGACCTCTTCTCTTTTTGATTTTTATATTTTATGATTTTTTTTTGGTAATACATGTTCTTCCCGACACATTTTATATGCATGCAGACGCGGGCCCAGAGAGACCAGCCGGTATGTCTCCTATCGCGCAGAGGACTCTTCCTGCACCTGATCCTCAGGTAGAGGGTGCAGAGGGGGGGGAGTTGATCCAGAATCTCGAGGGTATTGCCCAAGGGATCCCAGACTACGTCTGGCTGGCAGATGTACCTATGGCATACCAGAGACATACGGTGGGAGTACCTAGTCGCCTCCACCGACTTCTGAGATGCTTAGTGCGTGCAGTCACTTGTTATCATGAGCACCATGCGGATTAGACTCCTAGGGCTTTTATCACGCATATTTTTTGAGAGACATGTTGTCTCCGGATGTATTTAATATGAACATGTATATTTTTGATGTGATGCACACCATGCAAACATTCGATATATATATATATATATATACATATCTATTTCTGGATGGATTTTCCTTTTTACATGTGATGTTGTTTTTATATGTCATGCGAACATCTAATAAAATGTTATATAATGTATCAATTGCATAACAAACGACCCAATGAAAAGGTTCACACAATGTATCTAATCACACTTTTTATTTTTACGCAAGCTTAAAAGCACAAATGGATACACATATGCAAACTATGCTTGAGACAAGGAGAGCGGGCATGCCCCCCAGCATGGTGTCTCAATTCGAGGAACATGGCCCCCAAGCTTCAGTCTATTGGAAATGGAGTGAAGGTTCAACACAAGAGATTTGATCTAACATTAACAAAACTCAAATTGAACAGGCTTGTGTTTCATTATTTTAACGAGGTTGACACACTCAAACAAACTATCCTCAAGCAGTTTGTTTCATTGTTTTAGGAGCTTGACACAAGTGGAGGAACTATGCTCTGACAGACTTGATTTCATTTTTTGAGGAGCTTTGACACAAGGAAACGAACTATGCTCCGACAGACTTGATTTCATTTTTTAAGGAGCTTGATGCAAGGAAACGAACTATGCTCCGAGAACCTGGTTTCATTTTTTAAAGAGCTTGACACAGGGAGGGAACCATGCTCTGACCGACCTTCATCAGAATGAACAAGAAGTCGGTGCTTCCAATAGTTCCACTTCCGATGGAAGGAAAACATCCTTGAAGTCAGGACCCAATGCCCCCAGCACACTATGCACGATGGCACCATCACTGAGCACAGGCACGGGGTAGGTAGCCTGCACGTACGGAAAGTCCTTGGTTGATTTATCTTTCATTATTGAAACCAAGGTGTATATTGCAGTTCACGGTTATTTGGTACACCCTTTTGCCTAGCATTCCTGAGTAGTCATTCGATATTTTCTGACTCCATAAATTTGAAAGGATCACCAAGCGCTTGTCCTTTCACACTTGTGTCAAATCTGAAAGAGATAGAGTCACCTTTTCGATCGTTTCTCGACTCTTAAAACATGAAATGGTAAAGTTTCTTATTTTTCAATGTGGTAAAAAAATTAATCACCCACGATCACACACCTTGTTAATTTCTTCCTGTTGACCATTCGATTGTGTGCCTTGACTCTTTTTCAGCCCGTGTGCGGTTTTGAGTTTTGATGGCAACTTTTTCAGAGTTTACCAACCCA
The DNA here is from genome assembly GCA_034641835.2 of Pinus albicaulis. NCBI lineage: Eukaryota > Viridiplantae > Streptophyta > Pinopsida > Pinales > Pinaceae > Pinus > Pinus albicaulis. The sequence continues at coordinate 10,299 of JAXQQM020062273.1, read as the reverse complement.
GGAATCCCCCCAGAAGGGAATCCTGGTCATTTTCCTCCTTTTGGGAATGTTGGTGCTCCTTACATGGCAACGTTGTCCCTTCCCGGGTTAACTGTTGGGTTGCCTGTTTAGTTTTTTTCAACCTCTGTGGTCCCGAATGTCTCCACTACTGTTCAATCAGTTCCTCCGCCGGAACAACATCATGTTGATTCCCAAGTGGACCTCTCCCCTTCTTCGCCTGTTTCTGCGTCCTCCTCTTCTACTTCGCCTGGTGAAAGTCTGGATTCGAGTAACCAGGTGGCTAATAAGAAGAAGAAGAAGACAAAGAAGAAGAATTCTGATAAGCGAGAGGATAAAAACGCGACTACTGCCTCTGAAACGTCTCCTTTAGATAAACCTTCCAACCCTCCGCAGAAAGTCAAGTTCCCTTGCATGTTGTGCATGGGAGACCATCTTCTTCGAGACTCCCATGGAATTCCCAAGGTGCTTGAAGCATGGTCCAACGGCCGCCCACCATTGTCTGTGACTTCCGGGAGTCAGGTTGGAGGCACATCTCCAATTGGTGCTGATAAGACTCCTAAGAAACAGGGTAAGACCACCAACCCCTGTAAATTGTGTGAAGAACACCACGCCATTCACCTTTGTCCTTATATGGATGAAGCCAAAAGAGTATTGGAAAACTTAACCGATTCTACACCACATCTTCCAGCTGGTTATAATCGGCTTTCTTTGAGTCCTCCCCCAGCTTGTCCTACGATTGGTCAGGAATCATCCTTGGTCAATCCCACTCCCTCGGAAATTCAAATTCAGCAATCCATCCCTAACCAACCATTGGTCGTGGGATCAGTTGAGCTGGCTCCGTCCACGGTGCACCAGGTCTTTTCCGTAGAGAGTGGCTCTCACACCCCCCATGTTCTTCTGGTTTCTTCAGATTCTTCGGACTTGGAGAGAGATTCTCCTGTCCCTACACCTCAAGAAGCTGCTCCTCCGCTTCCCATGATGGAGGTTCCGGAGGATAATATTCCCGCCTTTGAGATGGAGGTCATGGAGGAGGCTCCTGCTTCCGTAACATCAGGGGAAGACCTTCTCTGTTCGATGGTAGCCCCTCCGAGTAGTTTGGTCGCTTCCTTTGATTGGAGTCGATTCGTAGGATTTCGCCTTCCGTCTTATGTGCCTTTTGAGATCACATTACAGGCTCTTGGTTTGGTTGTACCCAGCACCAATATAGACGAAGGCGCCTCTGTTATTATTCTATCCTCAACTACCTGGCAAGCTTTCAGTTCGCCGTCGCTTGTGCCCGTTACGCAGAATCTGTTGTCATTCAATAGAAGAACGAGTCACCCGTTGGGGATCCTTCCACGGTTACCTATTAATTTGGGAGGTAAAACTGTGCATATGGACATGATGGTCGTTCCTGGCCCCTTGGATTTTAATCTACTTTTGGGGCGAGATTACACCTATGCGATGGGAGCGCTTGTCTCCTCCCTTTTTCGTGTGATGTGTTTTCCACATGAAGGACGGATCGTGACCGTTGATCAGCTTGCGTTCCGGTCATGATGTGGAAGCTGGTCCACCATCATCCCCTCCTAGTTTTTATCCACCCGTTGTATCTTCCCCACCGCAGGTCAACTATGTGACTACCTACCCCATGTCTGTGCTCAGTGATGGTGCCATCGTGCATAGTGTGCTGGGGGCATTGGGTCCTGACTTCCAGGATGTTTTCCTTCCATCGAGAGTGGAACTCTTGGAAGCACCAACTTCTTGTTCATTCTGATGAAGGTCGGTCAGAGCATGGTTCCCTCCCTGTGTCAATCTCTTTAAAAAATGAAACCAGGTTCTCGGAGCATAGTTCATTTCCTTGCGTCAAGCTCCTTAAAAAATGAAATCAAGTCTGTCGGAGCATAGTTCGTTTCCTTGTGTCAAAGCTCCTTAAAAAATGAAATCAATTCTGTCGGAGCATAGTTCCTCCACTTGTGTCAAGCTCCTAAAGCAATGAAACAAACTGCTTGAGGATAGTTTGTTTGAGTGTGTCAACCTCGTTAAAATAATGAAACACGAGCCTGTTCAATTCAAGTTTTGTTAAACTTAGATCAAATCTCTTGTGTTGAACCTTCACTCCATTTCCAATGGACTGAAGCTTGGGGGGCATGTTCCTCGAATTGAGACACCATGCTGGGGGGCATGCCCGTTCTCCTTGTCTCAAGCATAGTTTGCATATGTGTATCCATGTGTGCTTTTAAGCTTGCGTAAAAATAAAAAGTGTGATTAGATACATTGTGTGAACCTTTTCATTGGGTCGTTTGTTATGCAACTGATACATTAGATAAAATTGTATTATATTTTCGCATGACATATAAAAACAACATCACATGTAAAAAGAAAGATCCATCCAGAAATAGATATGTATATATATAGATATCGAAATGTTACATAGTGTGCGTCGCATAAAATAAAAAATATACATGTTCGTCTTAATACATCTGGAGACGACATGTCTCTCAAAAAATATGCATGATAAAAGTCCTAGGAGTCTAATCCACATGGTGCTCAAGATAACAGGTGACTGCATGCACTAAGCGTCTCAGAAGTCGGTGGAGGCAACTAGGTACTCCCACCGTATGTCTCTGGTATGCCATCGGTACATCTGCTAGCTAGGCGTAGTCTAGGATCCCTCGGGCATACCCTCGAGATTCTGGATCAACTCCCCCCCCTCTCCACCCTCTGCCTGAGGATCAGGTGCGGGAAGAGTCCTCCGCGCGATAGGAGACATACCGGCTGGTCTCTCTGGGCCCACGTCTGCATGCATATAAAAGGTGTTAGGAAGAACATGTATTACCAAAAAATCATAAAATATAAAAATCAAAAAGAGAAGAGGTCATACCCAACTCCTCGTCCCAATCATCTCCCTCCGGCAATGGGAGATCTGGGTCTCCAGTGAAATCGGTTCCTGCATATGGCCAGTCTTCCACTACAATCAACTGACGCTGCAACCACCCAAAAAACTCCGGCCTCCAGGACATCTGTTGGCCTCCTCCAGCTCTGGGCTAGTAGGGATCGCCTCTGTCTCAGAGGGGGATTCCTGGGTTGATAAACTCTGAAAAAGTCACCATCAAAACTCAAAACCGCACATGGGCTGAAAAAGAGTCAAGGCACACAATCAAACGATCAACAGGCAGAAATTAACAAGGCGTGTGATCGTCGGTGATTAATTTTTTACCACATTGAAAAATAAGAAACTTCACCATTTCATGTTTTAAGAGTCGAGAAACGGTCGAAAAGGTGACTCTATCTCTTTCATATTTGACATAAGCATGAAAGGACAAGTGCTTGGTGATCCTTTCAAATTTATGGAGTCAGAAAAGATCGAATGACTACTCAGGAATGCTAGGAAAAAGGGTGTACCAAATAACCGTGAACTGGAATATACACCTTGGTTTCAATAATGAAAGAGAAATCAACTGTTCCTTCGCCCTGGCAGATCACAATCCTCATGATTTCCGTGATCGGACACCTGCACATGCAAGAAAGAACACAAACACAAGCATAAAATCCAGTATATACAACTATATGTCAGTCGAAGAGGACATAACTCATGAACACAATCAAGAACAAGAGTGGAACCATAACCAATAGTCGCTTATCATTAATGAGTCAAAATAAGAATACAACCATAGCTTCTCTCTGGGCCCACGTCTTCATGCATATAAAAGGTGTTAGGAAGAACATGTATTACCAAAAAATCATAAAATATAAAAGTCAAAAAGAGAAGAGGTCATACCCAACTCCTCGTCCCAATCATCTCCCTCCGGCAATGGGAGATCTGGGTCTCCAGTGAAATCGGTTCCTGCATATGGCCAGTGTTCCACTACAATCAACTGACGCTGCAACCACCCAAAAAAATCCGGCCTCCAGGACATCTGTTGGCCTCCTCCAGCTCTGGGCATCAATGCCGCCCAGCGAGCCATTCTTGGCTCTCGTGGAATCGACTCAGCTAATATGGCCCCTTGGCCCTGGAAGATTGGTAATCGTTCCAGAATGAACGATACCAGGATAGAACCGTAACCAAAATGTTTCAGTTTGGCCTGCTTACACTTCGTGAGCTGTCTCTTGATGTTTATTGTCACTGTTGTGGCCCAGTAGAATAATAGGGGACTCATGCACTCTAAGGCCAGTAAGAGTTGGGCCTTTGTTGCCTCGTGCGCTGCCTGCGATCCCACGGCCTGCGTGATGGTATGAAGCACTACCCTGAGTGCTAGATCAGGAATAGTATGGATGTCCACCTTTCCACTTCCTGATCCCAATTGTGCCCCTCGGCACACTCATGCCATCATTTGCTCCATCTTCTCTCCAGAAGGTCTGCTCCCTGTCAATATGGGCACCGGACCTCTGCGCGATAGTCCAGTTATGAAGTACACATCAGAAACCTCCAGTTCTAATACTTGGTCCCGCAACTTGAACACTTGTTCATGTTCGTCCCACATGCCAATCAGGTACTGTAGGAGCTTAGGCTGAGCTCGTAAGCAAGGTGTTAGGAAGAAGTTTTTAAGCCCACAATTCTTGAGGTTATTCATGCAAGTCTCATTCTCCATGGCCTGTTCATCCTCTTCCCCGTGCTCCCTCTCCTTCCACTCAATGACCATTTTGATCGGTTGCCTACATTCACATGGTCCAACAACTTCAATTAGACCTCTGTTATCCTTAAAAATTCATGCAATTCATTCATTGTGTAGAATTTTCAAACGGAAAATTAGATTTCGTCGCTGGCGTGACTATTTCCATAACAGTCGCGCCAGTTGGCGTGGGCCCTTTGGAAATAAAAGGCCATTGGCGCGGGTCCGTACCGGATACCCGCGCCAATGGGCGGAGCCCTAAAAATTCAAAAATTCCTCATAAGAGGTCCTATATGCAATAAAAACTTATGAAAAATGGATTGAAATGGAGTACAAAGAAGCGCCTCTTACCTGGAACAGACGAGAATCTGAATGGTAGCCCAGATCGGTCGCAATCGCTGTCAGAAATTCGTACACAAAATGGACCACTGCTGCTCTTCAGTAAGGTAAATAGTGAAAAGTAATTTTGTTTTTACCATTTGACATATTTATAAATTTTTGAACTCAAAATAGGTTTTGAAAGTTATTTTTCTGAATATTTTGATATATTTTGTCAAAAATGGGTTTTACACTTACTTTTTGTGTAGCAACAGGTTTTTACGCGACTTAAACGGTGAAACGAGTTGTATTTTATACTTTTTCGGACTCGGTAAATACACGAAAAAGTCACTTTGGAGTCATCTTTCAGCTCTTTTCTGACTCTCTAAACATGAAAATATTGTCGAGGCCCTTGTCGTTTCGATCTTGTTAAAGTGGACATGAATCGACATCAACCTAGTATACGTTTACCCCTTTTTCGGGCTGGGATGGATTATCTACGAAAAAGGAATACCCTAGCCTATCGCGACTAGGAGGTTTTCTCGGATATTGTTTTCTACCTTTTCGGGTCCGAGGGGCTCTATGGATTTTGTTCAAGCTCTGACTCTGACTCTACCTCTGACTCTGTATGAGTTTGAATATAACATGGGAGTTCCCAACTATGGGTTACAATTTCTCCAACATCAGTCTAATTGCAGAGTATTTCCTAAGGTGTATATATCCTTTGCTATCCATTCACCCTATTCCCTCTGAAATAATCTGAGTTTAAATTTTTAATTTAACATCTCAGCATGAACAAAATGATGCCTATGTATTCTTCTATGTATCTGTCCTCTTGTGATCCGATGTTTATATGAAAATAAATGTTAAAGGTATACCTTTGCATTCCTTCTAAGAACTAAAGCTGGATTTGATAGGATGATTAAAAAAAAAAAAAAGTAATTCTTGTAGTTTATGGCTCCATTCCACTTGCAGTCATCTTGTACTGAAGAAGATGAGGCTTGGGCATTCATTGTTGTGTAATCATGTAAATAGTTCAAGCTCATACAAAAAGAAACCCAAAGTATTTATATAATGTAAGCTTCACCTTTATTCCAAGCATTTGAATCTTCAATTAAGTGTCAAATTTTATGGTTTCTAGCATTATGCATTTGATTTTGCGGCCTCTTGCAGTCCCTAACTTTTGTATTATAAAATACCGCTCTTCAACAAAATACTTAGGCAATTTGTAATATAGGTTCAAGCTAAATGGTTTTAATTAGTTTCTTGAATACATGGAAACTAAATTCCCTTTCAGAGATGAATGAAAGGGAAGCTCAAGATATCGATATATAGCCTAACTGCCTAAGTGTTGAGCATACGACTTGCAACAACTGATTTTGAAATATTCCAGACTTTTCAAACGGTTATCGAATTTGATATTGAAATAATATTAATTTCTTGCATATGCATGCAATTTCATCGATCACGTCATTTAATCAAAATATATTTTGCAAGCTACAATCGGAGGAGACGAAGGCATGACTTTTGACTTTTTCCAGTTGTTGCAATCATAATTATGGTTACAAGTGGAGAGAGCAAGTAATTCATTAGAGCACCAAAAAAATGATATCAAGGACTGTTTCTTTGTTAGAGATGTTTGCAACATATGTGTGGAACATGTTGCCAAGGATCCCCTAGTCAAAATATGTGTTTTAGTTTGAAAACAGAATGCTATACTCTAACTAAAATGAACATATCTGTAGAGTGGGTATGCTTGTCCATTTGGAAATATGATCCGAAAACTTTTCCAGTCCGTGTTTATTCATTTTAGTATGAATTATTATTATCTTGTCAATCCGGTGCATTCAGGTTTGCTGTCCAAAATCCAAAGTGCTTCTCATATTCATAACTTTCTGCCTCTGAGGGTTGTTATGATTTATCAGAATGTGGGTAATGTCTATATTTATAATATTTCTTAGTTGGATTGTTACTTGGTAATTTTGAATTGTAAGCTTAGTGAATATCCTTGATATATTCCTTAATACTTCATTAAATGGGACAAAAATATACATCCAGGATCAGTTGTAGCAACCTCACAACAACACCCATACCAAAGCATATCATATGAAAGTGAAGTAGTGTTGAGGTTGCAAACTTAAGAAAAACTGAGCTCAGAACAAAATAAAATGTTTATCAGCAGTGGCAAAGCAGATGTCGGCTATGAGATACTTACTAGATTTAGGCCATGACATAGTTTTCTTGCATTGTAGGAATCTCTGGATAGTACACAGGATTTCAAGATCAAAGACAACTAAAATGGTGTAAAATAAAGAAGTACCTCTGTGCAAGCTATCAGTCAGACTAGTCAAGCCCTTGTTATCTGTATGAGAAATATAAAAGGTACTGCAAAAAGGCAGTTGGAAACATAGATCATTGTACAATGACTACAGTGAAAGGGTTTTGGAACTTATTTTCAAGATAAATCTCAAATTTGCCTTAGACTACTTGAGAAATCAAATTTGGGTAGGTTTCGCATGAGTGATAAGCTATAAATTTGAGAGAACTTTATATTTCATCAATTCTACTTCTCTCTGAGGCAAGGGACAAAGGACCCACCTCCACCTAGTGATTTGTCTGCAAAAGTCTACTGAGGTGTATATATTCTACCCCACTCTGGATTTGATCCTTTGGCCTCTTATGAAACACATGTTCGTTACTGTCAGGCCCACTCAAGCTCTACAACCTCCTAATGGTCTACTTTACCTAACCCTACAGATTTCTACAATTTACAACTTTTCATTTGGTATCAATATGTGACCAAATGAAAGCACTAGACTACAAACATATTGCTTTAATGAGGCCTGGATGAGTAAAAAATGTAGAAAATAGTAGTAAATAATAAGTCCAGCTAATTCCAAAATTATGTTAAAAATATATTCAAGGCTTAGGGATGGTTTGTGTTGTAAGGCTCATGAATGATTTTGTGCTTTACTTATATCCTCTTTAAACCTATCTTTGTTTTAGAGTTTTCTGTTATGTATTTCGAATTATATTGAATTTGAAATTTTTTCACCAACATGCATTATTTTTGAAGAATTTGAACTTTTTTAGACTTCTTGGATTGAGTTACATATGCTACACTTCTAATTGCAACTATACTCTCATAAAAAAAAGGCATTTCAGTAATGTATGCCATTCATTCTCACATGTTGGTCGTCTTCTAAATACTAGAAAAACGAGAACACTGAGCGTTGCATGTTTACCTTCTAATGTAAGAACTCAAGGTAATATGGAACTAATATGAATACAAAGTCATTATTGAACACCGATGCACCAGGATCTTGTCAAAATTTACTTTTAAAATCAAAACTTAAAGAAATATAGGCTAGGATTGTTGTACTTAATAAATAATTTACAATGACATTATATCCTCTTGCTAGGATTTAGTTCCTTCTCTGATATTTTGTTTATGATGAATAGGATATGGTTGGTTAAGAGTAATGATTCATAGAAGGAAGTTTCATTTTTCAAATATGTTTAATTATTACATGTTTATATTTTTTAAATGTTTCTCTCTACCAATAAGGGAAACAATCCTTATAATCTACTTTAATGACTTTGCTTGCAGGCTTTTGGAGCTTATGTTTTTGGTCCTAATAGTTCAAGATGATTCCCTATTGGGACTTCTAGCAAGTAGAGCTGTGATATTTGACCCTTTCATTGGTACATCAACAACATTTAAGTAGAAGAAATGTTGCATCATCTAGGATAACATGCACTGGGAGGATGAGTTAGGTGCGTTCTTTCTTATACAATAGAATATTCACAATCATATATGATCTAAACTAAGTTCCAACTAGAAGTGTATTTTATGTATGCAGTTGCAGCTTGAACTTTGAAAATGATTTCAAAACTAAATGAACTATACTTTACCTCTCGAAATGGGTAATTTTAAGGCATGGCTCTCCCCATCTTAATTTTAGTGTTGCTAACAAGTGGTGACTTTTAACAACTTTTATGAATGGACAGGTTATACAGTCAGTTATAAAGGGAGATCTAGTGAGTGAAGTGCATCAACAATTTTCCCCATGGGCGTCATAGGTTTGTTTCGAAACTGCATATCATTTAGAATCTTAAACATAGAATGAGTGTCATTATGGATCCATTGTGATGTTGGTAAATCATAGACATATTGGAGAAATTATTTAAATTGTTTTTCAACTTTAAGCTAGATATACATTCAAAGATAGAAATAATTGAAAGTATAATTTCTCAATGGAAAGATATTAGCAATTTATAGCTATAAAATATCAAAACTAGGATTTTCCTTAATGTAAATGTCAAAACTCAGAACACTACTTTTTGTTAGTTGTGGGCTTCATCATCTTCAGTGGGCATTCTTCTTTGTTGATTTGTATAAGAATCCATGGTCTCTCAAAGTGAATTTTTCTCTACTCCTAATCCAAATTCAGACAGGTAGTATTGTCAATCACTTTTTCCCCTTGAATAAATCCCAAGGGGTTTGATTGGACAGTTTAGGAAATCTGCAACTGTCGCCGACAATAATCCTCACGTCAAAGCTAGTGAATGCTAGTTCTAGGGCATGTATCTAGGATAATTGGTTGATCCAAAATCCAAAATCTGTCACTTAACCTTCCAAATTAGTGAATCAGAAGCATGGATCTAGTCTTAAATCCTTCAAAAATATGCAATAAATCTACCAACATGTTCATTAAATTTTGACTGATTTGTGAGAATAATAATTAAATATGTGTGATAAATAAATTAAAATCACTGAATGCAACAAGTAAATTGTCCATATATTTGAAGTTTTTTTGCAAGGGTATGTGTTGGGGGAGAGTGATGGGGAACGAGAATGACAGTAGGAGATACATGGTGATGGGTAGGGAGGTTGTATTGATGCGAATGGCAGCAAGGGAGCTGGATATGGATATTGTGCAGATGCATAGGCCTAGGAGAAAGGGCATAGGTAGAGTTTCACTAAAATGAGGAAAGTTATTGCCTCGGGAATAGTGGTGACACTTCCCTTTTCCACTGGGCTTATCACCTTGTGAAGGATTTGAGATAGTTGTCCCATTGACCTATTTTGGTCATTTGTGGACATTGAAATTTCTTTTTTCTTTATTTCCACATGTGCAGTAGAAAACACTAGTTTGGGATTAAATTCAAAAGAAAACGTTAGGGATGATAATTGGTGTGGGATGAGGAAATCATGAAAGTGAAGAAGGGATTTTGATCAAGAGCCGCGCTACTACTACAACTGCATGTGAGCACGCACATGCCCAAAGCTAGTGCTTCTCCACTCTGCCATGGAGGTTCTGGGCTCGCCCCATGTTCCTCCTCCCCCGCCTCCTCCGTCCGCTGAGGATGCGTTCAACTCGTTGCTGGC
>JAXQQM020080399.1:0-16785 GCA_034641835.2 Pinus albicaulis | reverse complement strand
TTGTACAAGAGAAAGCATGAGATTATACATGAAAAATCCTCATAAATGAGGTGCTACAGCCATAAGAAAAGTCTGCATGAACTTGACAGTGTTATTTTATGTGGCTGAAGCAGCAGTATATTATAATTCAGATATAGATCATATATTTACATCAAAATTTAGATCTAATTCAGATCTGTGTACAAGAAGATCTCATCTATACATTCCCCTTTTGGTTTTGTGCAAAACATGAAGCACAAAGAGTAGATCTGAGATCTAGAGTTGTAGATTTGCAGAATTATTCAGAAATTTTTGAATCATACAGTAGAACACTATATCAGATCTGAAACAAACATGTATTGGATGGCCAATCCATGGATCACCACAGTGAGAGGAAGAATCCCAATGCCGAAGATCTCTCCTCCAAAATGCAGAGAAAACACCCTGCAACTGCAACCTTGCAAATAACACAGTCTAGGGAGAGTAACTACGTTGTAGGCTCTGAGAATGATTTGGCTTGATGAAAAAGTCTATATTTGTAGCTCAATCAGCTAATTCACTCTTCCAAGAGGTTAAAATACATGCTCACTGAGAAGAGGCACTAGTAAAATCTAGATCCGAGCAGATCTAGTGTCTTCCACTTGCTACAACTCACAAGGACAACCCAACCCTCAACAGGATCAGCGTTGTTGGTGTAAGGTTAAGCTTGGCCCAAGCCTGATAGTGGACAAGATGGAACAAGTCTCCTCGAAGAGCTGCTCAAGGAAGGAGGTGGGAATCCTAAACAGGAAAACCCAGAGAGGAGTGTCTAAACAGATAATACCTTCAGGAAATAATATCTTCAGCAACCCCTTCATGCTTCTCTCCTCTTCCTTTTATAATATTAGAGTCTTGTAAAACCCTAAACCACTTCATTATTTTAGCCCCTTTCACATGTAGAATCTCCTTCTAGAACTGTGTTGCCCCTCAAGGAGGTTCAATGCATCTAGACTGCGTTGTAGATATGGTCATGGTTGACTTGGTCAAGTGATCAACCTCTTTCACACTCAAGTGTGTTTTATAACATGGCCTAGATTTAGCCATGTTCACATTGGGCATGGATTTATTTTGTTATTTTCAGGAGTTTTACATGTCCTCCTTTACATTTTATTCATCAATATGAAATGAAAAACAAAACAAGGAAAAATAGAATATTCCCATTAGCTTGGGATAATTGGGAATATTACATTCCACCCTACGCACACAAATTCAGGGGTCTGTGCACACATCTGCAGACTTCCTAAGGTCTTTGCACACATACCTGTAGGAACCTTTTCCTCCAACCCAAAAACAGAATTTGACTTAAAACAATATTACATCTAAATGCATCATTCAAGCCCTTAATCTATTTCATTCTGACTTCTATTTAGACTCCTTATATAGCTTTGGAATTTACAATACCATGGTCCAAAACCATGGGCAGAGTCCAACGTTCACAAAATATACCATCCCATTACATAATAAGGGGGTTTGACTCACCCCAAAGCCCCTATCACTCAAAATATACTTCGCGTTGCGCGCTCCACTGCTTGATCTGTGAAGTCTTTCCTTGCTTGCTTACTTCGTCGAGATCCCAGCTCCAATAGGCCCCCAACACAAAAATATGACTCTTCTCGAGTCACAATGCTGGTGAACCATCAATTTTCGCTCTAATGTCACTCAAATAATCCTTCAACTGGGGCACTGCTTCATCACACTTCTTTTCAAACCTCCTTAATTTCTCCGATAAATGTCTCTAAAACCTTCTTAGCTGACTTCTTCTTGAATCCTCACTATGTTGTGCGAAGTGCCTTCAACTTCTTTTCTGCCATTTGGGAGAGTTGGCTCGCCTCAACTTCCCATGGTTTCAACCTATCTGTAAGTACTTACTACTTCCTGCGTAGCTCATCAACTTGTTCTTGTAATAATTTACCCTCTTGGAGATGGGTAAGTTGTTGCATTGGTGCTAAGGTCTTAACAGTAACGTTAATCTGATCCAACTGTTCTTGCTTCTCATTCACTTCATCCTGTAACTTTTGCACCTGAGGGTCCTCCCGTAGTGAGTTTAATACATCAAGAAATTCTCCAAGGATATATGCACACTCCTATATGCGAGACTCAAAATTTTCTGATGCATATTTCAACTCATCTGCGTGCTACTCCCAGACTTCTGGTGGAGTGGCAGGACGCAATTGCATCTACTGCTCAACTATCTTCATTTGCATTTCCAAGCTCACTTCGTTAACCTTGGCCTTGGATTCCTTCACTGTAATGGCCAGCTTGGCCACTTTCTCCTCTAGCATAGCTGCAGCTTGTATCTGGATCTGTTGTAGCTCGTTGCATGCTATAGAGATAGATTCCTCCAGCTTTTGTCATTGTGTTGCTTCAACTGCGCACACTTGGAAAGCAAGCTGATTTTCCTCAACCATGCTCTGTCATTATTTCGTAACATCTTGAATGATCAGGAGGGCTTGCTATTCCCTGATCCTTAGCTCCTCATCAATGCCCTGGTGGATTTCATAGAAATCCTACAGTGGCATTGCAACGATATTTAGCTTTATATTTTTCCAAAGGGCCACTTGCCTTAACGGTCCGTAGTGTCAAAACTTAGCGTGCCTACAGGGATAGGCAACGCATGGGTATTAGAAGTGAGTTCCAACTCATGCACAACTATTCTTGTTCTAGCCTATGCTCTGCTTGGTGGAACCACACTCACATGAACATCACTCATCTGCACCTGCAAGTCTTAAAATTCCTTGTGAACATCTACCAACACTTTCTTATATTTCTCTTCGATATTGACCCATAAGTTCTCAGTGGCCTGCTTCACAGTATTACCAATTTCATCAAGGTACCCTTAAGTAAGGACCATGGCCTATCAGCCAACGGACTTATCAGACTTTGAATTCTTTTGCATGCCACCCTTCTATAGTTGACTTCGCTTAGTGGTAAAGGGGGAAGCTGGATCTATGTCGAGATCATCACCAATAATAGCATCCCCTCCTGTGTCTAGAATATATGTATTAGGCTTTGTATCAGTCAAGAATGTGACCTTTGTGTGTTTTTATCCTATTATCTTAGTGAGCTTCGCCCTACTGCTTCCTGCCTAATCTATGCCTTTAGATAGCAGAGTTAACCAATCACCCGACCAGTGATTGATTATGGCCTCCACATCTTCTTCCTCGACTAGGTACGACAGTTCGTAACAGACGACCGTGAGGTCCTTCTTCACCTAAATGTGTATATGATGGAAGTCCTCTTTGAACTTCGTGACATGGTGATATTGCTCCATAATTCTTGGTGATAATAGGGGATTTTGGTTCATATATATCCACAAGCTCATCTCAAATCCTACCCCAAAAAAATTATTATCCATAAACTGTGATGGCTCAACCAAATTCCATAGTGAACCATATTTGGATGATTTTTGGGGTCTGCGAGGTTGAACTGCGACTCCTCAGGTTCTCTCCACTCCATCAATGAAATGAGAAGCAGAAGCCATGCGTAGTGGAACTGCTTTCCTTCTTCTTGTGTTTCTCTACAATCGGCGAAGAATTTAGCACATAAGTACCCTGCCAAGTTATAGACTATGCCCTTGGTGCACTCTACAACTAAAGCTATGACAGGCATGGAAGCCTCCTCTCCGCATCTTTTCCTCATAATATTCCCAGCAAGGATGTGCACGGTGAAGCACATAGTTCTTTCTGAGTTGGAGTTAATTAGATAACCCCAGGTTCCTTTGGTTAGCTCATAGTCCTTCTTCCTCTTATTCGCAAGCTACTTATCTTTTCTTTTATGTAATATTCCCAAATGGGAAAAGTAGGAATATAGTGCATTAAAATGGAAATAACAATGAATAAATAAACACACCATGATATGAGACAAATGTATATACATCTTATTAAACATATCAGCAAATAATAGGCACAATATCTTGAGGATCTAGTCACCAAGCAATACAAGACAATCCTCCTCTAAGAAAATATGTAAATACATGTAAAAATATTGCCATACAAGTGCCATGAGCCATGAAAGTTCAGTTTTAGAGAATAACTGCTACAAAAATGATATATCAATATGGATCTATTGTTATATAGCTCAAACAATACCTGGAACAGAGATCTAATATCCCAATCACATTTCCAAGATAACCCGAAAATGGTTTCTCGAAATACACAAAAATGCATAAATACAAATATGGCTCGAGGGATGAATAATCTCTGCAACTGGATAGATGATAGGAGGTTTCTGATCTGATCTGGAAAAGTATGAAATATCCTCCTATTAATTATCCAAATGAGAGGTTAATCCCCTCACTGAAAATCTATCTCCCCCAACTAGGGCTCCAAACCCTTCACTACAACTGCACACTGAAATAACGTAGTTTCTTCAGAAAAATGTGTTGTAACTAATAGCAGTACATTAGCCTGATGTTGTATGATAAAATAATGCTCAGGGGTTCTCTTTTCTAGTCTCCCAATGGAAGGAAACTTTCCTCCAACTGAAATCAAGCAAGGGAATGACCCAAATCAACTCTCCACTGCTGCACCCTGCAACACAACACAATGCTCTGCAGAAACTGCGTTGTAAAACAAATATGTAGCTTGGCCAGATGCTGGATAGTGGACAAGTTAGTGCAATAATCCTCCAAGAGCTTCTCAATGGAAGAGGTGGGATTCCCAACCAGGAACACCCTGTGCTAAACATCATATGCAATCTTAGCTAAACAGCTGAAGAGAGAAATAAGTCTAAACAGACCATATCAAAATAATAATCTAAAACATAATGCCATATGGATGCCATCCTCTTCCTTATATAAGTGATGAGCTTCCTCACCCTTGGCCCCACTCAATTAGGTCACTACTTCCATGCATTCAATCTCCCTCCAAAACTACGTTGTCCCATCATGAATGCCACTCCTCCATAACAATGATGTTGATTTGGTCAAGGTTGACCCAGTCTTCATGCTCCAGCCCCTTTTCACACCTAAGGGTCTTCAATATAGCTTTTTAGATGACCTGAATTCACACTAGGAGTGTCTTTATTCCTACTAAGGATATTTATGGGTCTCCATACTCTCTTATTCCTCTATCTAAGAGAAAAAATCAAAATTTAATATTCCAATAAGTTGTGTGCTAATTTAAGAATATTACAATCTTCCCCCCCCCCCCCCCAAATGTTGCTTGTCCTCAAGAAACTGCAAGGATAGAACTGAAGAGCCTCTCCGCTTCCTCCTGTAGCATACTCATATGATAATTTCCTCCAATGAAGAAGATGCTCTCTCATCAACATGTCCTCAAGCTGCTCCTCCCAAGTGTATAAGTATGCCTTTGGTGAAAAATCCAAATGGCTCTCATCATGAACAAGTGGGATATCCATGGAGACAACTATATGTGGTCTAGAGGCCTTCTTGAGGCATGGGATTAGTAAATTATTGGCTACCTTCCTTCCCATGTGAAGCTCCAAGCTCCAAGCTATCATCCACAAAAAGTGAGTCACCCTCCAACATGGAAACTCATGAAAAGTATCCTCCACCTTTGGCTCTTGCAATGTAGGTGGGCTGCATAACTGAACATGGTAGAACAAATGGCCTACCCCATGTTTTCTCTCTCTCCACTTATGGCAAGTGTAGAGCTGCTGCTGATATTGGGCTACAATAATGTTACCCTCAAGATATAAAAGGACAATTGGATCTCCAAAGACCCCTCCTCTAGTTTCATGATCCCAAACCATTCCATACAAAATGAATGGTACATCATCACCATGTGGTATCAAAATCAGAAAAATGTTGAAGTTTATGTGTAATTTTGGATGGTACCAATGGTTTCTCCAGTGGATACAACGCATTTTTACCCACTGTTGTTGTAGAACATCATGTGGCAAGTTGTCTCCCAATAGGTTGCTAGTTGTGCATGTTTGCTCATCTACTATGAGGTAGTAAATGAAATTATAAATCAACTGAGCATACAAGAATAACACCACATTTTCCCAAATTCATGCAAAGAAGGGCTATCTCCATAAAAAATTATGGTCTTAGAATAACCATGAAATCCAAAGATAATCTTTCCCTCTTGTGGATCAATGAACTGTACATTGATGGTGAGAAGATGCAAATAATTTATGAAATGATCAATAAGTACATAAATACATTTCTTACCATGCATTGTGAGTAGGCTGAAAGTGAGGTCCATAGATGAGCCCTCCCACGATAATCTCCTCATAAAGGTCTACAAAATGAAGCGATGCATACTCCCCTTGGAACAATCCATAAATAGAAACATAGTCCCAAGTGATAGTGTTGTTGGCCTTAGTGATAAGGCTCTTGCCACTCCATGACTCCATTCTTTGACATGCCATATGCCAAAGTCATCCACCATCATGATGATATGTGTGAGAGTCTTATTCCTATGTGTAAGTACCTCCTAATCCTTCAATGTTGAAGGGTAGCCTTCTTTCACTTGGATTGTGACATTCCTTTCCCCTGAAACATCCTGCAAAGTATGGGAGAAATTCAGCCCATACTCTCCCAAGAGTTTCCAAAGAAACAACAACTCTTAGTTCCTCCCCACGCCATCACATATAAACTATGGAGAAACAACATGATGGTTGACATGACAGATATCACATCACCCCAATACACCCAAACTCCTAGCTACCATATGATGCAAGTTCCATGCCAAGTCCCATCCACCAACATACTATTTGAAATAGAATGTGTCATATGATGACCAAACACTTTCAAGAGTAGCCAACGCATCCTCAGATTCCGTTGCCCTATGTCATAGATTTGCAAGTGGCTTCTGCACTTGCTTATCAAAATCACCCATCCAACCAATGGTGAGTGTCTATCATCATGCCTAAGATTGGAATTCCTCCAATGAAGAATACCATCCTCCCAAATCAGATTTATATCTTTGCATTTCATGGGATGTTGAAATGAAATATCCTAGAGATCTCCAAATGAAGACCACTCATCAATGACCAAGTTGACCCAATAAGGATCCAAGTATATTGAAGGAAAAATCTCCTCATGGAGCAGTGAAGTGCTCATCAAGAAGGATCCAACATTACAATGGAAGATAAGATGTATCTCATCAACCATCTGCCTATCCCCTGCTACACATGTAGAATGGTCATTGGAATGCTCCAATAATGGTTGGGTCCCCAACTCATCACTGCTGCTCAATGATATTGATGCTGATCTCCATAATGGTGCATCGGCTATCTCAAGATCATGCTCAATGATGAACACATAGTTCTGCATTGCATTGTTCAGGACAATACTCATCCTATCCTCCAAGAATATAGACTCCAACCCCAAGAGTTGTGTGCAACTCAACAATGATACACTAGGATTATTGTATATCTCCTCCTTGAAAAAATTAAGGGTCCTCAGTGCAATGATAGTCTTCTAGTCCAAATCAGAAATGTACTTTGACCCTAGGTCATGCAATGGTATATTCCCACAATCCTCCACATGATGTGCTAAAATAACAGAAAGTGGAAACATATGAATACCTTGGTAAATATTGGGAACATATTGTACTGCTACAAGGGTTCCTTCCTTCAGTGTGATAAATTCCCCAACTAATTATGATGATGGTTGCTCTTCTATGGATAAATCAGTGCTGGTACACGACTCCTCCTCCTCATGCATCTCCAGAATAGTGCATGGGACTCTAAATGTCAAGAGATCAAGACCACTTTGCAAAGGTGCAAGTGTTGTTTCTCCTGATGCAAGTGCTCCTGCAGTAAGTGGTGGTGGAAGCTCCTTCTCCTCTGATTTCTTCTTTTCAAACTTCTTGATCAACCTTTGAGTAAAATCTGCATATGCAGTCACTCTTGCTTCACCCTTAAGGTGCAGTGCTTCAATCTCAACAACTTCTCTCTCTACTACTAGATGTAGCGGGAAAAATGCATCCAACTTAATTCCCTAAGCTCTTGATGTGCATGTGGATGACCCATAAAAATTAGGCAATATAAATCTATTGCTGCAAGGTCTTATTTCTTCTTTGAGCTGAATGAACTGTGGAGAGTTACATTATCCTTGAAAGCTCTAGGTTGAGACTTATATTCTGCAACATACTCACTTAGAATCTCATTATCTAAGTGTCCTCCATCTCCATGCCTTTTCGCTTCTTCTTCAAAAGGAAAGGAAATAGCATTTTTATTTCGAGCTCTATACCATATCGGTTCTTATTTTTGTTGATAGGAAGTACATGGACCTTCCTCATCTTGAAACCCTATAGAGTTATCATTGTTTCTCTCAATTCTTCTTTTCTTGACCTCCTTGGTGAGGTCCATCTTAAATCTGAAAAGAGATGAAATAAAAATCATTCTTTCCATCATTCTGATCTCTTTCTCCTTCTTCTTATTCTCCTGATAGCATAATGGCTGAGATCCATAGGCTGAGCCAATATTATGCTTTGATACCACTGTAATATTACCAAATGGGAAAAGCAGGAATATAGTGCATTAAACTGGAAATGGCAGTGAATAAATCAACACACCATGATATGAGACAAATTTACATCCATATTATTAAAAATATGATAAAATAATAGGCATAATATCTTGAGGATCTAATCACTCAAGAAATACAAGACAAGCCTCCTCTAAGAAAATATGTCAATGCATGTAAAAATACTGCCATACAAGTGCCATGAGTCATGAAAATGCATTTTTAGGGCATAACTTCTACAAAAATGATATATCAATATGGATATGTTGTTATGTAGCTCAAAAAATGCCAGGAACAGAGATCTAAGCTCTCAAGCACATTTCCAAGATAACCCGAAAAGGGTTTCCTGAAATACACAAAAATGTAGAAATACAAATATGGCTTTAGGGCTGAATAATCTTCGCAACTGGATATAAGATAGGAGGTTTCTGATATGATCTGGGAATGTATGAAATATCCTCCTATTTATTCTCCAAATTAGAGGCTGATTCCCTCACTGAAAATCTATCTCCCCCAACTAGGGCTCCAAACCCTTCACTGCAACTGCACACTGAAATAACGTAGTTTCTTCATAAAACTGTGCTGTAACTGATAGTAGTACCTTGGCCTGATGCTGGATGATAAAATAATGCTCAGGAATTCTATTTTCTAGTCTCCAAATGGAAGGAAACTTTCCTGCAACTGAAATCAAGCAAGGAAATGACCCAAATCAACTCTCCATTGCTGCACTGTGCAACACAACACAATACTCTGCATAAATTGTGCTGTACAACAAACATGCAGCTTGGCCAGATGCTAGATAGTGGAAAAGGTAGTGAAATACTCCTCCAAGATCTTCTCAATGGAAGAGGTGGGATTCCTGACCATGAACACCCTGTGCTAAAGAACACATGCAATATTAGCCAAACAGCTGAAGAGAGCAACAAGTCTAAATAGACCATATCAAAATAATAATCTAAAACATAATTCCATATGGATACCATCCTCTTCCTTATATCAGTGATGAGCTTCCTCACCCTTGGCCCCACTCAGTTAGGTCACTACTTCCATGCATTCAATCTCCCTCCAAAACTGTGTTTTCCCATCATGAATGCCACTCCTCCATAACATCGATGTTGATTTGGTCAAAGTTGACCCAGTCTTCACACTCCAGCCCCTTTTCACACCTAAGGGTATTCAATCCATATTTTTATATGACCTCCATTCACACTAGGAGTGTCTTCATTCCTACTAAGGAGATTTATGGGTCTCGATACCCTCTTATTCCTCTATCTAAGAGAAAAAATCAAATTTTAATATTCCAATTAGTCATGTGCTAATTTAGGAATATTACATTTTACTCACAAAAGCCTTTGTGGGGTCCAACCCAAGGCAAGAAAGGGTCGTAATTCTTATTATGAGCGAATCCATAATTTGGATCTTCTTCCATAGCGATAAAAAATCATCATGTACTAAGGCCAACAATTGGTGTACATAAATAGTGTTTATAGTACTGCACTCAAAGTGGGGTACATACAACATATTTAGGATCTCAGCCTCCTAGATACCCTTTACCCATTTTATTGGCTCTAATCACATTATTCCTCCCTTATAGGTTTTTTGGCACAAATATATTTTGGGCTCAAACTGAGGGTATTTTCTCCGATCATTAAAATCCAAATATTTGATCCTAAGTTGAGGCACCTTGGCCAATAAATATCATTCCGTCGACACCTCATCTGGAATCAATGGTGTAAACACCTTGTAATTTACTGCGTTAGGGTCTTTCACTGGCTTCTAGGGTGGGATGTATGGAGGTAGCCTAGAGAGAGGCTCAAACTCCTCAGCATCAATCTCTTCAGGGACTTCTTCTTCTTTGTCGTCATAGGATTCTATCTCCATGGGTTTTTTCAGTCGATCCTGGGCTCCCTTACTACCAGGCTCTAGAGGGATTTTCTTCTAGGGAGACTGCTTAATGATTGGTTTCTTTAGCTTTACAGACGAAGTTGCATCTGTAGTCTTATATCCTTTGGGTGACCTTAACCCTGTGGTTGTTACTAGCGGTGTGGCCATCATGGTGTGATATACTCTGGCCAGATTATGTGGCTGAGCCCTGCCACAATCAATTCTTCTCTCAATGCTGTGAAACTGTACTCTGTCATGCAACAACTCGCTCAACTCTCTTGAAGACTATGATTATCTCTTCTAACACTTAGCATGAAAATTCAAATCCCATTGGTTTATAACGAAATTCAAATTCAAATCCCATCAGCGCTCTTAAATCACCCTCATAAATGTTGATTTGGCGGCAGATTCACCCAGATATACCCATTAATTGCATCCTTCCCTCTCCTTTTAACAACCAAGTCGTTGTCAAATCATCCTTTACTATTCCGATGGTCACATTTTCGATGGACTTCGTGAGACTCAACCCCTCAGTGAAGTACGACCTTCCTTGGCGTAGTAACCTCTAGCTACGCCTACATCCAGTCTGTTGCATAGTACTCTTACTGTGTTGGATCCATTCCGCAATAGAATCCTTTTGCGTCTATTCACCTCAGTATCTGAAGATATCCTCCCCCAACACAAGACATTTGTTCAGGTTTTTTGAATCGATCTAAACTAACGTCCTTGGATCCTTTGTAATGCCAAGTACTCCTAATTTCATTTCTTGAAGGGCCTCATTAACGCCTTCCCACCCATAAGCGAAGTTGTATGTTAATAATAATCCCTCTATCATCTCGTTCCAATCCACAGTTCCATGACACAACTCAGTTTCCAGATACCACTACTGAGGTATCATATCCAAGGAATGAAAGAACATGTGCACTCATTCTGGTTGAGGTTTTGTTCCCCAAGCTTTAGCCCAACGAGTCAAGTTCTTGCAAGAATCCTTCTTGCCATCATACTTCTTCGTGATCTTTATGTCAACCTGAACAAATCTCAGCCTTATAATCTTGAAGAACTCTATCCATCTGCCCAAACTATCTATGTGCTCACCCCATCATTGGGCTAGTGTAGACCATAATGCGAATTCCAAAGCTTCATACCTCTGGTCCTAAGGTACCCTTTGCTAAAATTCTTATAAAAATATGAAAATGTTCCTTGTTCCATCATAAAAGGGTAAATCACACACTTCTAATCTAATAGAACACAAATATTTGGTAACCCTATTACAACGCTTAACAGTTACCTCATGCAAAAAATTCTTCCAATGCTCCAGATCTTCATCAGAAAATGAAACACATGAACTATCGCGCTCCTAACATATTCTATCATTTGCATGGGGATTAATCCAATATTCATCCTACATAGTAAGCTTATATATCTGATCAATCTCAGCATCCCCATAATCATGGTGGATAGGTTCTGTATAGAGCGCACTTCAAAATGATCTAATGACATGAAAAATCGGGTACCATTTTTTTCAAAGATCATCTACATCTTCTTCAGGTTGATTATAATGTCCATGTCATAACCCTAGTCAAACCCCAACAACACAAGATATGGGCTACTATCATCAATGATCTCAATCAATTCAAAGTCGACCAAAATTCGAATGCCATAAATTTATACATTAATCCCCTTTAATCTCCCCATAGGAATGATCTTCAGCTGATTTTCCATCTGAAACTGAATTGGTGACCATTGCAGCTTAGGCCTTCCCATCCACTCCTATGTCCATTTTGGTAGAACATTGGCACCTGATCCTAAATTCAGAATGACTTGATCCATCTCATAATCTCCAATTTTTGCAGTCAACCGCATCTCCTATCTATTTCTCTTCTTGTTCTTGTACACTTTATTTACTGCGTGTTGTTCCATATGCAACCTTTTCTTTCCAAAAAAGTTATCTATTATTTATTGCAACCCTTCTACAACCCTCTGGTCCCTCAACAATTTCATACATGTATGCAAGAAGGATGCCAAGATAGACTGATCCACTTCCTTTACTGTGGTCTTCTCCTTAGGCTTGTCATTCAATGGAAACAATTGTCTCTGCATGGTAGGTAGAAAAGCTTTAGGAGTCATAAATGTCTCACTTGATTCCATGAATGTATATTTCTCATGCTGCACATTGAGGCCAACAATTTTATCTTTTGCTTTCCTAGCCCATGTCTCTATCACAACCTTTCTTCCTTTTGTGTGGTCTCCTCTAGTATTCACACCATCGCGCATTACTACGTTAACACTTGGATCTGCAGGACACAGTTCAGTCCTCATCATTTGTATATTTTGAGCTGGCTGTTGGTTGTTATTCTCCTAAATTTTAGCTAAAAAAGTGGGACAATATTCAACTTCATGACCAAATTCTTGAAAATAATTACAAGAAAATGGAGTGGGATTCTAACAATCCTCGGAAAAATTTCTAGTTTTCTCACAATTGTAGCATATGATCTGACCTTGTCCACGACCTGCGCCTCCTCCTTGACCACACCCTTGGCCCAGGAAACCTCCTTGCATGGTCAGTGAACCTAAAGCTTCATGCCCTTATGCCTACATATGATACACACTAGGCATGTTCTGCATCATCGGGTCTTATCTCTTACAATGTTTTTCATCATGCCCTATTGAATTACAGAAGTTATAAAACAATTGCTTTAGAGATCTTACAAATTTGTGCAATAGATGAAAAAATTTCGTGGAATGTTTGCCTACAACTTCACAATGGCTACACCATACACTTGGCCATACGCTCAATCCATGCTTCAAGAGACTTGACATCCCAGCATTCAAATAGTCTCTATAAATAGGGCATTGTTCTTTATAGCGACCCTCTGCTTTGCATTTGATACACCATACCTTCGTTC
This sequence comes from Pinus albicaulis, assembly GCA_034641835.2. Taxonomy (NCBI): domain Eukaryota; kingdom Viridiplantae; phylum Streptophyta; class Pinopsida; order Pinales; family Pinaceae; genus Pinus; species Pinus albicaulis. The sequence continues at coordinate 3,537 of JAXQQM020080399.1, read as the reverse complement.
TCATCTCTGGGTGTACCTCCTTTCCCTTATTTAGATCCTGGAGCTCCATATGCAAGCTCACCAACTCAGTTTGAATCTATTGCACTCTTATACTTGTATCAGCTACGACGATGCTTCAAGCTTCATCGCAATCTCCAATGCTTCAGCCTGAGTTGCAATCTTCTGTTGAGACAATGGAAGTCTGAGATGTGGCAAGATTGCAACAATAAAACATTATATATGTTGTTCATCTCGGATCTTGAAACTAATTTGGCATAAAAACGTTTTAAATTTCTAATCTATCACCAATAAAGACTCGATAGTCAACTGCTTAATTTCTTTGATCTTTGTGATAAAATGGGACAATGAGTTTGGTTTCTTGAATTCAGCGTTCATTGCGGTATTTGTCTCAAAAAAATAGGAATTTTCATTCTTCGTAACATATACCAGGACAATGCTCTATCTTGCAGCATTGTAATCAGCTGTGCTTTATTCATGTTTTCATATTTTACATTATGCGAACTCCATACACTTCTACCACAAACTAGAATTGTTCGGGATCATCTACTCCCTTGAACACAGGCAAATTCTGAGGTTGGGCCATGGTGAATGGGGTAGTTGGAGGTGGAGTTCGAGGAACGTAATGGGATGGAGTGATGATGGGGGTGGAAGGCTAGTGAATTTCCTCATCACTTTGCATAGTTTCGGACCTCAACGACAAACTTCGCAGAGTAGCGAGGTTGCTTTCTCCTTTTTCAGATTCAAACAATGGTCTATAATCAATTTCAACATAACTACCCCAACCTATTCTAAATCTCTTACCGCTTCACATAGCACCCGGTTCTCTTTCTTCAAACATCAATCTAAGTGCATCCATAATATACCATTTTCACACAATAACATTTTAATCCAAAAATTCAGTGAATTTAGGTACTTACCTCTATGGTTTCTTAAGAACTTGCATTCTGCTTCGCTATAATATACATAGGTCTCGACCATGAACTAAGTAATGAGCCCTCTAAGGATACTATCTATCCAATAATCAGTAGCCCTCATGATCTTGTTATCAATCATTTTCAGCATCTCAATCAACTCTAAGTTCCACACAGTGGGCTTATTATTGAAATAATCCACCTGCACTGCTAGTCTTGATATCCACTCATACAAATCAATAGAAAATGATGTGAAAATATCTCGTACAAATATATATAAATATACTTGTGTAGCCAATTTTCAGTAGATATGCACGAAATTTTGTTTTATTTCACAACAAATTCATGTTCTTTTTTATCAACCCAATTTTCAATCTCTTCCTTAGACAGATCACACATCCATCTATCCCTCAGTCACATCTCGGTCCCATCAACATAACCACTTTTTGGCTTGCTGGGGTCTATACCCAGGTTCAATGTGACTGTCCAGTCTAACAAAACCCACTATTATCGGCCCTTACGAAAATGACCTACTTTCACAGATCGAAGTCTCACCTGAGGCAATATAGGGGGATGCTAGAACCAAGTTTCTACATCCAGAGGGACACTAGACAGTGGATTTATGGATTTTCCTTCTTAATAGATCTTCGCATGTGAGATCTATCATTAATACCAACATTTCTCAACCCATTTGTTGAACTTCCTCACAGGCTGCATGATCTTACTTATTCTTTCATTAAATAAAAGTAAATAATCATAAACATGACTATGTTACTTAGTTACATATCAAACCCCTTTTCAAAATAAATATTCAGAAACAATAAGTAAAAGAAAAACACATCAATATAACTCAGATATTTCTCAACAAGTCTTTCATTAATAGCCATATGCTTCTCATGCATTCAATTTCCACTTTGCACACACAACTGCAGGGGTCTACACACACAGTTGTAGACTTCCTAAGTTCTCTGTGCACACAACTTTAGGAGCCTTTTCCTCCAACCCAAAAATAGAATTTGACTCAAAACAATTGTATTGGTTTGTTTAGTACAAGAGTGTACGAAATGCACCGATGATTGGTAGGATTGTTTGCTAGCCTACAAGAAATGTCACAGGGAAAAAATGGGTTGCTAAATGATTAGTGAAGCATCATAAAATGTAGAAAAACTAGTTATAAAATATAACATTCTACGAAAGAGGAGGAAACAAGAAATTAAAAATACACATATAACACAAGCTCAATATCGAGTAAATGAACTAATAATACCAACAGAGAATGAATCCCCTTTTATTAGCCACTGGTGGTAAAAAAGAGGTAGAACGCTAAAACACTTGCAGTGAGTCCTTAGAGCTATGAAGCTCTAATACTCAAAGCAAGGAGGGCTCTTCCCTTAAGCTGTTTGTGAGCCTCTCTCTTCTCCTCGAATGAGTGATCAGATAACAGAAAACTGATGCACTTCTCCTTTGGGATTGAGATGTTGGATGAACAACAAATGAATCCCTTCACTACTTTTCTCCTTGGACAACACACTGTTGGTTTTATCATGGGAAATTTGGGCAGCATAACAATGTGTTCTAAATTTTTCTTCTCATGGTGGTATTTTATAGAAAAAATTAAAATCTTCTTCCCTCTCTCGGTACAATAATGGATAGTGACCCAAGAGTTGGTGGTTGATTCCATTGTGTGCTCTTTGTTAGCCCCCCTATGAAATTTCTGACAAGCAAATAGGGGGTTAAATTGTTGTTGAGTCTTCAAGGAATGCATTTCCCCTGAAAATACAGCCTCCTTGAAGCCTCTTTGTGCCCTTTATCCGTTGATGGTTTCCCTCTGCTGTTTCCCCTTTTAAAGCCTCTCTGCTGATGAAGAAATGCCCAAAGACCTCCTTCCCCCTTTATTTTTCCCTCATTTAACCTCTTTTTATCCCCCCTTTTCTCCCCTTCTATTTCCCCATTTACTCCTCAAATTCCCCCAAAAATCCCCTCAAAATCCCCTTAAAATTCTTTCCCCAACCTTCGTTGGCCTTTTTTCCCCTTTCTTCCTCTATCGTTACCCTTCCCGGCCCTCAAATTACATTAAAACGGGCCAAAAACCCACTTTCCGACCATGTTACAGGTCGTAGCCCCTTGCCGCAGGCCCCTTTCAAACCACTTCCCCACATGCCCCCGCACTGGGACCAAGTGCTTAAGTCCCCGGCGCTTATCGCAATCGGGTTGTTGGGCGGGTGCATTCCTTTGTTATAACGCAAAAGTCAGGCACGATCATTTTTAACACTTGATCTGCGATGAGTGCGGAGCCGTTGATCTGCTCGCCCCGATCGAACGGTTGGGCGCCCAATCGCAAAGCCCCTCTCGATCGCAAACCATTTCGTGTGACCCCAGATTGCGATTACGGTCATCTCGAGTCACTTTCATGCTGATCAGGGCGACCTTCTCAGCCATCCGATCCCCTGCGATTTTGTTCTCCATAGTTAGTCTTCCGATCGAGATCGACGGCCATTGTGTCATGGAAAGCCCCCTTTGATCGCAATCGTGAACCGCTTCGTCTGACGATTGCGATTGTGCGATAAATCTTTGTGTCCTTTCCTCAAAGATCGACGGTTTGTGTTTATTCCCCTCCACCTCCGGC
>JAXQQM020062207.1:0-234042 GCA_034641835.2 Pinus albicaulis | reverse complement strand
ACTGTTTCTGGGAAAATCACCCTAGAGGTTTGTTGGGTCAAAAACTCCACAGAGTAGGGCATGCCATTCAGAAGGACTCACACACAACCATACTTGAATTCAAAAAACTAGATAACAACGATAGCAGAACTCACCCGTAGTCCTACGTTCGATGTAGATCCCGCGGGGTCCAAACCCCAAGCAACCTTTCTTCCTCCTACAACCTGGAAAACAAGAAATAACATGCACGGAAACCTAGTTGTACAACATATATTTCTCCTAAACTTTAGTTTAATCCATGTGAACGATGATATAAACGATAATAACTGCTTAATAATCAATCTTTTCACATATACAAATAGATACCAACACAGAAGTTCAGGAACGAGATGGTTCTTCATTATTGTGAACAGCATGTACAGAAGTAAAGAGTGGAGAGATCACCTAAATCCTTCCACGATCTTTGAGTAGACCGTCGTCCGGATTCGTCTTGCCCTTGCCTCGCTAAGAAACTTTCAAGACTTGTCCACTCGAGATGGCATATAAATGGATGAACATCTCTAGGAAAAAAGGGTTTCCTGTATAAATCTGGGAAAGTGCAGGAGGCACGGGAAATCAGAATTGAATTAGGGATTCCAACAGAGTATAATGTCTATAAAATTTCTCTCTCCCTTAGGCCATGCACATGAGGGGCTTTTATACTCCCTCAAAGTAGTTTCAGTCAGTTGGAAACAGTTGGCCACGTACTGGGGTGGTTGAACTATTGGAGTAACCATCAACCCAGTCCGAAAATAGGGAATTTATATATTTTTTAATGGTTTTAATGGCATACGTGGAAAAGTACATGTGGACTTGCGTATACACGCGGAAAAGTCTGGGCATACCCGCGTATGGGAATTTTAACACTGTTTTTTAGTGAATTTGTTCAAGTCTGTAGGAATGGGTGCCCAAAGCCATAAAAGCAATCATGAATCATATGAAGGTGAAAAATGATGCTATAACAGATGCCTCCTAATATATGAGGTCAGAAGGGGTACATGATGGCCGAAATGTATTATGCACATAGAAAGAACTTCGCAAGGACAAGAGAGGACTTCACCAGATTTCAGCCTGCCAAAAACCAATGAAAGAAAACAGAGATTCAACTCATGCTGAGGCGGGCATACCCATGCTCAGTCAAAAAATACATCATATCGAAAGTACGGAATAGATCCAAAATGTATACAAGTATAGCTGAACTGAAAGTACACAATGAATCATCTGAGCATGGCCCGGAAGTACAAGTCTGAATCAATGTCCAAGTATCACATATAGAAAGCTGATCAATGATGCTGAAACTGGATGTCTGATCATATAAGTAACTGAATCTCCAAGTACCAAATCATAAGAGGTGGAACACATGGTACAATCACGCAACTCGGGAGCCAACATATAGGATGCTGCTGTACTGACACTGCAACATATAAGGGTGAACGGCATCACTGGCAGAAACTGAATGGACTGTCAAAAGTGAACCGAGAAATGTTGATGCAACCCGAGGTCTTCACCGATCACTATGGCACAATTCTACACAATGGGAATAAATGAGCTGAAGTCGACCATGTGAGAAATCGTTGGATTACCAGTCAATGATGTATACCGTTAACCAACGCGAGACAACCCACCGATAATGAAAATGAGTGTCAAGGTGCCCCAGTACAATCTAACAAGTGCGAATGAATGAGTTGAAGTCAAACACTTGAAAGAATCTACCAATCAGGAGGCAATGATGAATCCCCATTGTCGATAGCGAAGAGTCTGCCACTGATGACTGCAAACCCTAAGGTACTGACAAAAAGACTCTAGACCTTATTCCCAGAGCAATGAGTCAGATTCGATGGGAAAAGATCTGCTGGAAGGAAGGCATTAAGGCATCCCACATCAGTCCAGCGCGAGTGTAACCCGCAGGCCAAGATTTGGAAGGAATCGGACGAAGTAGAGTGATGGAACCAAACCGAAGTACGTTTCCAACATGCACAAGATGAAGCTAGCGCACGGAAGAAACCCTCTGAACCAACCAATAATGAAAGCTGACACAGAGGCGAGAAATCCACCGATAGGGTCAAATGGAAATCAAGGTACTCCACGAATCCCAAGTGTGATAATGTGTGCTGACGTCGAACACAGGGGAAACCACTCAGTCAAAGACCCATAATGATGATCAAATGCTGAGCACAAGGTCACCTATCAATGATGGAAATTGGGCCAGGGTGCGGCTCTAGGTTTTCTCTCAGAGCAATATGTCGTAGTCGATAAGAGACAAACCTGCCAGCAAGAAGTCAATGGAGACCCTCTCAAACCAGCACGAGCAGAAGACTAAAACATCTGATGTGATAGAACAAGATACTGACAAGACCGGGAAGGCCGACTGAATAATGAGTCAAGAGACACCGCAGAATGGCCGACTCTGGTTAGACTTCCCTTGAACAAAAGCACCACTCGTGATGACCATGGCAGTAAAAAGTGACACTGTATAAGTCTGTTATGCAGGAGGCAGAATAAACTCTCCATATGATTGGAAGACAACAATCGGAGATGACAAATCAGAAACAAGCTAAAAAAGATGAACCTAGGTCAAAAACTAAAACCATCCCAAATGAAGGAAATATATAACTGTATGTGTTTGTTCAAGGGCGACAAACTGATACTGTACTGCCATCAAATTATGAAGTAACATCTCGTTCCCGCTCTTTTTTTAATATTTGATTTTTTTTGTCTTTTTCATATAATAAGCACGAAGAATAAAAAAGAAATGCTATGGTACAATGGTAGAGCAGTATCGAGAAACGAGATGCATAAGTTCTTTGGGATTGGAATGTTCCTATGCTCAATGCAAGGTGGCGGAGAGCGCTGTGATACTTAGAGGTAATGTTCCATCCATAGGTAAAGGGGTGTCAAGTCGTGATAGCCAAGTGCATGCAATGGTTTAACTTGTACGGATATTCCAAGGTCAAAAGTTGGCTTAAACATTAAGTCCAAATGAAGCCGGCTAAAGGCCAGGATAAACAAGTAGCCAATATGCAATGCAGTAATACAACTCAACAACACCAGGGAGCCTCTAGGGTAATAGCCAGAAAAATAATAGTGAGGAAGAAGAAGAATGAAGCTTCAACACATAATTCATGGTGGGACTAAAGAGGACTCCCGAGCCTACATAAAACGCATCATGGGCAACAAGTGATAGCGAGGAACTAACTAAGAAACCCATGTAAAGGAAGGCTCTACCATCAAGTCCTGATTAAATAATCGGCGAGTGAAATGGGTGTAATACTCATGACCTGATGGGATCGACCCTATGTCAAGTGATCAGAATGGAGGCTAGTATGCAAAATGCAACGGAAAGTGGATTTCCTAACCTATATGCCAGTTTTAGTTTATAAAGAAGAGATTTCAAGAAGACTAATTTAACTATCAGGTAACTAAGTCAAACAAACTCTGAATTTCAAGTATAACTTCAACAAAATTCTCAAAGCCAACCATGCCACTCTCGCAGTGGGGCTTTATATGAGCAAAAAGGAAGACAAGAAACTCAATAAATCAACTTAGTACAATAGTATAAACTTGCAATAAAAAACTTCAAAGAATCAAAAAGAGACTCTTCGAAAATTGCAACAAAACTAGTCTATTGAACATCAAGGAAACCAAATGCACCAAATAGGTAAAAAATAAAAATGTGCAGCAATGCACAAGGAAAGAGTAAATGAGTAGTATCTATCTATTCTGATTAAGAAGAACAGCCAAGAATCTTCAAGAAAAGACCTTGGTACTCAAACCAAAATTGCAAAGGTAACAACCAAAAATTTCACCAACCAAGAGAGTCTTCACACAAAGGAGAGAGAAATAGACATATAAACACTTTAAACATAGTCCAGAGATTAAAAACCACTGTAGAAACATGTCACCACAGGCAGACAAGACCAGAAAAGCTAAAAACCAAAAATTTCAAAATTTTCCCCCAAGCATACGCGCTTTAACAATTTGCAACAGGCATGCATACGCGACTGTGGCAAAGGAAACTCGTGTATACACGACCATCTTTAACAGAAACATCGTGTATACGCGACTGTGCACAGACAAAACCGCGTATGCAAAAGAAAATAATGAAAAATAAAAAATATTAAGCCTGGATAAGGAACCAGGTCTTTAGTTTGACTGAGAAAGAGTTAACGGGACTGGAAATAATATTTAAAACTGTTGGAAACCTTTCAAACAACTGAAACCACCCAACAGGGGAATCACAAAAATATGGTCCCCAGTGGAGTCGCCAGTTCTGTTTCGGGGAAAATCACCCTAGAGGTTTGTTGGGTCAAAATCTCCACAGAGCAAGGCATGCCATTCAGAAGGATCACACACAACCATACTTGAATGCAAAAAACTAGATAACAATGATAGCAAAACTCACCCGTAGTCCTACGTTCGATGTAGATCCCGCGGGGTCCAAACCCCCAACAACCTTTCTTCCTCCTTCAACCTGGAAAACAAGAAAGAACATGCATGGAAACCTAGTTGTACAACATATATTTCTCCTAAACGTTAGTGTAATCCATGTGAAATATGATATAAACGATAATAATTACTTAATAATCAATATTTTCACATATACAAATAGATACTAACACAGAAGTTCAAGAACGAGATGGTTCTTCATTATTGTGAACAACATGTACAGAAGTAAAGAGTGGAGAGATCACCTGAATCCTTCCACGATCTTCGAGCAGACCGTCGTCCGGATTCGTCCCGCCCTTGCCTCGCTAAGAAACTTTCAAGACTTGTTCTCTCGAAATGGCATATAAATGGATGAACATCTCCATGAAACAAGGGTTTCCTGTATAAATCTGGGAAAGTGCAGGAGGCACGGGAAATCAGACTTGAATTAGGGATTCCAATAGAGTATAATGTCTATAAATTTCTCTCTCCCTTAGGCCATACACATGAGGGGCTTTTATACTCCCTCAAAGTAGTTTCAATCAGTTGGAAACAGTTGGCCACGTGCTGGGGTGGTTGAACTATTGGAGTAACCATCAACCCAGCCCGAAAATAGGGAATTTTTATATATTTTTTAATGGTTTTAATGGCATACGCGGAAAAGTACATGTGGACTCGCGTATACACGCGGAAAAGTCTGGGCATACCCGCGTATGGGAATTTTAACACTGTTTTTTAGTGAATTTGTTCAAGTTTGTAGGAATGGGTGCCCAAAGCCATAAATACAATCATGAATCACCTGAGGGTGAAAAATGATGCTATAACAGATGCCCCCTAATATATGAGGTCAGAAGGGGTACATGATGGCCGAAATGTATTATGCACATAGAAAGAACTTCGCAAGGACAAGAGAGGACTTCACTAGATTTCAGCCTGCCAAAAACCAATGAAAGAAAATAGAGAGTCAACTCATGCTGAGGCAGGCATACCCATGCTCAGTCAAAAATACATCATATGGAAAGTACATAATAGATCCAAAATGTATACAAGTATAGCTGAACTGAAAGTACACAATGAATCATCTGAGCATGGCCCGGAAGTACAAGTTTGAATCAATGTCCAAGTATCACATATATACAAAGCTGATCAATGATGCTGAAACTGGATGTCTGATCATATAAGTAACTGAATCTCCAAGTACCAAATCATAAGAGGTGGAACACATGGTACAATCACGCAACTCGAGAGCCAACATATAGGATGCTACTGTACTGACACTGCAACATATAAGGGTGAACGACATCACTGGCAAAAACTGAATGGACTGTCAAAATTGAACCGAGAAATGATTATGCAACCCGAGGTCTTCACCGATCACTATGGCACAATTCTACACAATGGGAATAAATGAGATGAAGTCGACCATGTGAGAAATCGTTGGATTACCGGTCAATGATGTATACCATTAACCAATGCGAGACAACCCACCAATAATGAAAATGAGTGTCAAGGTGCCCCAGTACAATCTAACAAGTGCGAATAAATGAGTTGAAGTCGAACACTTGAAATAATATACCAATCAGGAGGCAATGATGAATCCCCACTGTCGATAACGAAGATTCTGCCACTGATGACTGAAAACCCTAAGGTACTGACAAAAAGACTCTAGATCCTATTCCCAGAGCAATGAGTCAAAGTCGATGGGAAAAGATCTGTTGGAAGGAAGGCATTAAGGCATCCCACATCAGTCCAGTGCGAGTGTAACCCGAAGGCCAAGATTTGGAAGGAATCGGACGAAGTAGAGTGATGGAACCAAACCGAAGTACGTTTCCGACATGCAGACGATGAAGCTAGTGCACGGAAGAAACCCTTTGAACCAACCAATAATGAAAGCTGACACAGAGGCGAGATATCCACCGATAGGGTCTAATGGAAATCAAGGTACTGCACAAATCCCAAGTGTGATAATGTGTGTTGACGTCGAACACAGGGGAAACGACTCAGTCAAAGACCCATAATGATGATCAAATACTGAGCATAAGGTCACCTATAAATGATGGAAATAGGGCCAGGGGGGCGGCTCTAGGTTTTCTCTCAGAGCAATATGTCGTAGTCGATAAGAGACAAACCTGCCAGCAAGAAGTCAATGGAGACCTTCTCAAACCAGCACGAGCAGAAGACCAAAACATCTGATGTGATAGAACAATATACTGACAAGACCGGGAAGGCCGACTGAATAATGAGTCAAGAGACACTGTAGAATGGCCGACTCTGGTTAGACTTCCCTTGAACAAAAACACCACTTGTGATGACCATGGCAGTAAAAAGTGACACTGTATAAGTCTGTTATGCAGGAGGCAGAACAAACTCTGCATATGATTGGAAGAGATAACCAACCGGGGGAGGACTAACAAGTGAAACAAGGTAAAGGATGAACCTAGGTCAAAAATAAAACCATCCCAAATGTAGGAAATATATATAAGTATATGTGCTTTGTTCAAGGGCGACAAACTGACTCTGTACTGCCATCAAACAACGAAGTTACATCCCGTTCCTGCTCTTTTTGTTATATTTGATTTTTTTGTCTTTTCATATAATAAGCCTGAAAAAGAATAAAAGAATGCTATGGTACAATGGATAGAACGAGTATCAAGAAATAGATGCACTAGTTCCTGGGATTGGAACGATCCTATGCTCAATGCAAGGTGGCGGAAACTGGTAAGCGATACTCAGAGGAATGTTCCATCCATAGGTAAAAGGGGTGTCAAGTCGTGATAGCCAAGTGCATGCAATGGTTTAACGTGTACAGATAGTCAAGGTCAAAAGTTGGCTTAAACATTGAGTCCAAATGAAGCCAGCTAAAGGCCGGGATAAACAAGTAGCCAATATGCAATTCAGTAATACAACTCAACAACACCAGGGAGCCTCTAGGGTAATAGCCAGAAAAATGATAGTGAGGAAGAAGAAGAATGAAGCTTCAACACATAAGTCATGGCGGGACTAAAGAGGACTCCCGAGCCTACATAAAACGCAGCATGGGCAACAAGTGATGGCGAGGAACTAACTAAGAAGCCCATGTAAAGGAAGGCTCTACCATCAAGTCATGATTAAATAATCGGCGAGTGAAATGGGTGTAATACTCATGACCTGATGGGATCGACCCTATGGCAAGTGATCAGAATGGAGGCTAGTATGAAAAATGCAACAGAAAGTGGATTTCCTAACCTATATGCCAGTTTTAGTTTATAAAGAAGAGATTTCAAGAAGACCAATTGAACTGTCCGGTAACTAAGTCAAACAAACTCTGAATTTCAAGTATAACTTCAACAAAATGCTCAAAGCCAACCATGCCACTCTCGCAGCGGGGCTTTATACGAGCAAAAAGGAAGACAAGAAACTCAATAAATCAACTCAGTACAATAGTATAAACTTGCAATAAAAAAACTTCAAAGAATCAAAAAGAGACTCTTCGAAAATTGCAACAAAACTAGTCTACTGAACATCAAGGAAACCAAACGCACCAAATAGGTAAAAAATCAAAATGTGCAGCAACTCACAAGGAAAGAGTAAATGAGAAGGAGCTCTCTGTTCTGATTAAGCAGAACAACCAAGAATCTTCAAGAAAAGACCTTGGTACTCAAACCAAAATTGCAAAGGTAACAACCAAAAATTTCACCAACCAAGAGAGTATTCACACAAAGGAGAGAGAAATAGACATATAAACACTTTAAACACAGTCAAGAGATTAAAAACCACTGTAGAAACAGGTCACCACAGGTAGACAAGACCAGAAAAGCTAAAAACCAAAAATTTCAAAATTTTCCCCAAGGCATACGCGCTTTAACAATTTGCAACAGGCGTGCATACGTGACTGTGGCAAAGGAATCCCACGTATACGCGACCACCTTTAACAGAAACAGCATGTATACGCAACTGTGCACGGACAAAACCGCGTATGCAAAAGAAAATAATGAAAAATAAAAAATATTAAGCCTGGATAAGGAACCAGGTCTTTAGTCTGACTGAGAAAGAGTTAACTGGACTGGAAATAATAGTTAAAACTGTTGGAAACCTTTCAAACAGCTGAAACCACCCAACAAGGGAATCACAAATATGTGGTCCCTAGCAGATTCGCCAGTTCTGTTTCGAGGAAAAACACCCTAGAGGTTTTTTGGGTCAAAACCTCCACAGAGTAGGGCATGCCATTCAGAAGGACTCACACACAACCATACTTGAATGCAAAAAACTAGATAACAACGTTAGCAGAACTCACCCGTAGTCCTACGTTCGATGTAGATCCCGCGGGTTCCAAACCCCCAACAACCTTTCTTCCTCCTTCAACCTGGAAAAAAAGAAAGAACATGCACGGAAACCTAGTTGTACAACATATATTTCTCCTAAACTTTAGTGTAATCCATGTGAAATATGATATAAACGATAATAACTGCTTAATAATCAATCTTTTCACATATACAAATAGATACTAACACAGAAGTTCAGGAACAAGATGGTTCTTCATTATTGTGAATAGCATGTACAGAAGTAAAGAGTGGAGAGATCACCTGAATCCTTCCACAATCTTCGAGCAGACCGTCGTCCGGATTCGTCCCGCCCTTGCCTCGCTAAGAAACTTTCAAGACTTGTGCACTCGAGATGGCATATAAATGGATGAACATCTCCAGGAAACAAGGGTTTCCTGTATAAATCTGGGAAAGTGCAGGAGGCACGGAAATTCAGACTTGAATTGGGATTCCAACAGAGTATAATGTCTATAAAATTTCTCTCTCCCTTAGGCCATGCACATGAGGGGCTTTTATACTCCCTCAAAGTAGTGTCAGTCAGTTGGAAACAGTTGGCCACGTACTGGGGTGGTTGAACTACTGGAGTAACCATCAACCCAGTCCGAAAATAGGGAATTTATATATATTTTTAATGTTTTTAATGGCATACGCGGAAAAGTACATGTGGACTCGCGTATACACGCGGAAAAGTCTGGGCATACCCGCGTATGGGAATTTTAACACTGTTTTTTAATGAATTTTGTTCAAGTCTGTGGGAATGGGTGCCCAAAGCCATAAAGAAAATCATGAATCACCTGAGGGTGAAAAATGATGCTATAACAGATGCCCCCTAATATATGAGGTCAGAAGGGGTACATGATGGCCGAAATGTATTATGCACATAGAAAGAACTTTGCAAGGACAAGAGAGGACTTCACCAGATTTCAGCCTGCCAAAAACCAATGAAAGAAAACAGAGAGTCAACTCATGCTGAGGCGGGCATACCCATGCTCAGTCGAAAATACATCATATCGAAAGTACAGAGTGGATCCAAAATGTATACAAGTATAGCTGGACTGAAAGTACACAATGAATCATCTGAGCATGGCCCGGAAGTACAAGTCAGAATCAATGTCTAAGTATCACATATAGAAAGTTGATCAATGATGCTGAAACTGGATGTCTGATCATATAAGTAACTGAATCTCCAAGTACCAAATCATAAGAGGTGGAATAAATGGTACAATCATGCAACTCGGGAGCCAACATATAAGATGCTGCTGTACTGACACTGCAACATATAAGGGTGAACGACATCACTGGCAGAAACTGAATGGACTGTCAAAAGTGAACCGAGAAATGCTGATGCAACCCGAGGTCTTCACCGATCACTATGGCACAATTCTACACAATGGGAATAAATGAGCTGAAGTTGACCATGTGAGAAATCGTTGGATTACCGGTCAATGATGTATACCGTTAACCAATGCGAGACAACCCACCAATAATGAAAATGAGTGTCAAGGTGCCTCAGTACAATCTAACAAGTGTGAATAAATGAGTTGAAGTCAAACACTTGAAATAATCTACCAATCAGGAGGCAATGATGAATCCCCACTGTCGATAGCGAAGAGTCTGCCACTGATGACTGCAAACCCTAAGGTACTGACAAAAAGACTCTAGATCCTATTCCCAGAGCAATGAGTCGGAGTCGATGGGAAAATATCTGCTGGAAGGAAGGCATTAAGGCATCCCACATCAGTCCAGTGCGAGTGTAACCCGCAGGCCAAGATTTGGAAGGAATCAAACGAAGTAGAGTGATGGAACCAAACCGAAGTACATTTCCGACATGCACAAGATGAAGTTAGCGCACAGAAGAAACCCTCTGAACCAACCAATAATGAAAGCTGACACAGAGGCGAGATATCCACCGATAGGGTCAAATGGAAATCAAGGTACTGCACGAATCCCAAGTGTGATAATGTGTGCTGACATCGAACACAGGGGAAACCACTCAGTCAAATACCCATAATGATGATCAAATGCTGAGCATAAGGTCACCTATCAATGATGGAAATAGGGCCAGGGTGCGGCTCTAGGTTTGCTCTCAGAGCAATATGTCGTAGTCGATAAGAGACAAACCTGCCAGCAATAAGTCAATGGAGATCCTCTCAAACCAGCATGAGCAGAAGACTAAAACATCTGATGTGATAGAACAAGATACTGACAAGACCGGGAAGGCCGACTGAATAATGAGTCAAGAGACACCGCAGAATGGCCGACTTTGGTTAGACTTCCCTTGAACAAAAACACCACTCGTGATGACCATGGTAGTAAAAAGTGACACTGTATAAGTCTGTTATGCAGGAGACAGAACAAACTCTCCATATGATTGGAAGAGATAACCAACCGGGGGAGGACTGACAAGTGAAACAAGGTAAAGGCTGAACCTAGGTCAAAACTAAAACCATCCCAAATGTAGGAAATATATATAAGTATATGTGCTTTGTTCAAGGGCGACAAACTGACTCTGTACTGCCATCAAACAACGAAGTTACATCCCGTTCCTGCTCTTTTTGTTATATTTGATTTTTTTGTCTTTTTCATATAATAAGCCTGAAAAAGAATTAAAGAATTCTATGGTACAATGGATAGAACGAGTATCAAGAAACAAATGCACTAGTTCCTGGGATTGGAACGATCCTATACTCAATGCAAGGTGGCGGAAATTGGTAAGCGATACTCAGAGGAATGTTCCATCCATAGGTAAAAGGGGTGTCAAGTCGCAATAGCCAAGTGCATGCAATGGTTTAACTTGTACAGATAGTCAAGGTCAAAATTTGGCTTAAACATTGAGTCCAAATGAAGTCGGCTAAAGGCCAGGATAAACAAGTAGCCAATATGCAATGCAGTAATACAACTCAACAACACCAGGGAGCCTCTAGGGTAATAGTGATCCGGATTTTATGCAGGAACGCAACAGAATACAGATATAACCATAAATACAAAGATGCAGCGGAAATAGTGCTTCATTTTATTAATAAATGAATGACTGCAATAAGCTTACAAACATAATGGAAATAAGCTAGGGCGCTGGCAGCGTATCTCTGAGAAGAGATGTGGCGTACGCAGGCCTCTGAACTGTGTTACATTGAGGTTCGTAGGCCTATTATAGACATAATGGAAATAAATGAGCTAGGAAACTGGCATCGTATCCCTGAGAAGAGATGTGGCGGCTAGGAAACATGGGTCCATGGCGGCATGGAAACATGGGTGCATTTAAGTCATGGCGGGACTAAAGAGGACTCCCGAGCCTACATAAAATGCAGCATGGGCAACAAGTGATCGCGAGGAACTAACTAAGAATCCCATGTAAAGGAATGATCTACCATCAAGTCATGATTAAATAATCGGCGAGTGAAATGGGTGTAATACTCATGACCTGATGGGATCGACCCTATGGAAAGTGATCAGAATGGAGGCTAGTATGCAAAATGCAACGGAAAGTGGTTTTCCTAACCTATATGCCATTTTTAGTTTATAAAGAAGAGATTTCAAGAAGACCAATTGAAATATCCGGTAACTAAGTCAAACAAACTCCGAATTTCAAGTATAACTTCAACAAAATGCTAAAAGCCAACCATGCCACTCTCGCAGTGGGGCTTTATATGAGCAAAAAGGAAGAAAAGAAACTCAATAAATCAACTCAGTACAATAGTATAAACTTGCAATAAAAAACTTCAAAGAATCAAAAAGAGACTCTTCGAAAATTGCAAAAAAACTAGTCTACTGAACATCAAGGAAACCAAACGCACCAAATAGGTAAAAAATCAAAATGTGTAGAAATGCACAAGGAAAGAGTAAATGAGTAGGAGCTCTTTGTTCTGATTAAGCAGAATAGCCAAGAATCTTCAAGAAAAGGCCTTGGTACTCAAACCAAAATTGCAAAGGTAACAACCAAAAATTTCACCAACCAAGAGAGTCTGCACACAAAGGAGAGAGAAATAGAAATATAAATACTTTAAACACAGTCCAGAGATTAAAAACCACTGTAGAAACAGGTCACCACATGCAGACAAGACCAGAAAAGCTAAAAACCAAAAATTTCAAAATTTTCCCCCAGGCATACGCGCTTTAACAATTTGCAACAGGCGTGCATACGCGACTGTGGCAAAGGAAACCCGCGTATACGCGAGCACCTTTAACAGAAACAGCATGTATACGTGACTGTGCCCAGACAAAACCGCGTATGCAAAAGCAAATAATGAAAAATAAAAAAGATTAAGCTTGGATAAGGAACCAGGTCTTTAGTCTGATTGAGAAAGAGTTAACTGGACTGGAAATAATAGTTAAAACTGTTGGAAACCTTTCAAACAGCTGAAACCACCCAACAGGGGAATCAAAAAAATTTGGTCCCCAAAGGAGTTGCCAGTTCTGTTTCGGGGAAAATCACCCTAGAGGTTTGTTGGGTCAAAACCTTCACAGAGCAGGGCATGCCATTCAGAAGGACTCACACACAACCATACTTGAATGCAAAAAACTAGATAACAACGATAGCAGAACTCACCCGTAGTCCTACGTTTGATGTAGATCCCGCAGGGTCCAAACCCCCAGCAACCTTTCTTCCTCCTTCAACCTGGAAAACAAGAAATAACATGCACAGAAACCTAGTTGTACAACATATATTTCTCCTAAATGTTAGTGTAATCCATTTGAAATATGATATAAACGATAATAACTGCTTAATAATCAATCTTTTCACATATACAAATAGATATCAACACGTAGGTTTAGGAACAAGATGGTTCTTCATTATTATGAACAACATGTACAGAAGTAAAGAGTGGAGAGATCACCTGAATCCTTCCATGATCTTCGAGCAGACCGTCATCCGGATTCGTCCCGCGCTTGCCTCGCTAAGATACTTTCAATACTTGTGCACTCGAGATAGCTTATAAATGGATGAACATCTCTAGGAAACAAGGGTTTCCTGTTATAAATCCGAGAAAGTGCAAGAGGCACGGGAGTTCAGACTTGAATTGGGATTCTAACAGAGTATAATGTCTATAAAATTTCTCTCTCCCTTAGGACATGCACATGAGGGGCTTTTATACTCCCTCAAAGTAGTTTCAACTAGTTGGAAACAGTTGGCCACGTGGTCGGGTGGTTGAGCTACCAGAGTAACCATCAACCCAACCCGAAAATATGGAATTTTAATATATTTTTTAATTATTTTAATGGCATACGCGGAAAAGTACATATGGACTCGCGTATACACGCGAAAAAGTCTGGGCATAACCGCGTATGGGAATTTTAACACTGTTTTTTAGTGAATTTTGTTCAAGTCTATAGGAATGGGTGCCCAAAGCCATAAAAGCAATCATGAATCATATGAAGGTGAAAACTGATGCTATAACAGATTCCCCCTAATATATGAGGTCAGAAGGGGTACATGATGGCCGAAATGTATTATGCAGATAGAAAGAACTTCGGAAGGACAAGAGAGGACTTCACCAGATTTCAGCCTCCAAAAAACCAATGAAAGAAAACAGAGAGTCAACTCATGCTGAGGCGGGCATACCCATGCTCAGTCAAAAATACATCATATAGAAAGTACATAATAGATCCAAAATGTATATAAGTATAGCTGAACTGAAAGTACACAATGAATCATCTGAGCATGGCCCGGAAATATATGTCTGAATCAATGTCCAAGTATCACATATAGAAAGCTGAGCAATGATGCTGAAACTGGATGTCTGATCATATAAGTAACTGAATCTCCATGTACCAAATCGTAAAGGGTGGAACAAACGGTACAATCACGCAACTCGGGAGCCAACATATAAGATGTTGTTGTACTAAACTGCAACATATAAAGGTGAACGACATCACTGGCAGAAACTGAATGGACTATCGAAAGTGAACCGAGAAATGTTGATGCAACCCGAGGTCTTCACCGATCACTATGGCACAATTCTACACAATGGGAATAATTGAGCTGAAGTCGACCATGTGAGAAATCGTTGGATTACTGGTCAATGATGTATACCGTTAACGAATGCGAGACAACCCACCAATAATGAAAATGAGTGTCAAGGTGCCCCAGTACAATCTAACAAGTGCGAATGAATGAGTTGAAGTTGAACACTTGAAAGAATCTACCAATCAGGAGGCAATGATGAATCCCCACTGTTGATAGCGAAGAGTCTGCCACTGATGACTGCAAACCCTAAGGTACTAAAAAAAGACTCTAGACCTTATTCCCAGAGCAATGAGTCAGAGTTTATGGGAAAATATCTGTTGTAAGGAAGGCATTAACGCATCCCACATCAGTCCAGCGCGAGTGTAACCCGGAGGCCAAGATTTGGAAGGAATCAGACGAAGTAGAGTGACGGAACCAAACCGAAGTAAGTTTCCGACATGCACAAGATGAAGCTAGCGCATAGAAGAAACCCTCTGAACCAAACAATAATGAAAGCTGACACAGAGGCGAGAAATCCACTAATAGGGTCAAATGGAAATCAAGGTACTACACGAATCGCAAGTGTGATAATGTATGCTGACGTCGAACACAGGGGAAACCACTCAGTCAAAGACCCATGATGATGATGAAATGCTGAGCACAAGGTCATCTATCAATGATGGAAATAGGGCCAGGGTGCGGCTCTAGCTTTGCTCTCAGAGCAATGTGTTGTAGTCGATAAGAGACAAACCCGCCAGCAAGAATTCAATGGAGACCTTCTCAAACCAGCACGAGCAGAGGACCAAAACATCTGATGTGATAGAACAAGATACTGACAAGACCGAGAAGGCCGACTGAATAATGAGTCAAGAGACACTGCGGAATGGCCGACTCTGGTTAGACTTCCCTTGAACAAAAGCATGACTTGTGATGACCATGGTAGTAAAAAGTGACACTGTATAAGTCTGTTATGCAGCAGGCAAAACAAACTCTCCATATGATTGGAAGAGATAACCAACCAGGGGATAACTGACGAGTGAAACAAGGTAATGGCTGAACCTAGGTCAAAACTAAAACCATACAAAATGGAGGAAAGATATATAAGTGGTTATGTTTTGTTCAAGGGCGACAAACTGACACAATACTGCCATAAAAGTATGAAGTTACATCCCATTCTTGCTCTTTTTTTTATATTTGATTTTTTTTTCTTTTTCATATAATAAGCCTGAAAAAGAATAAAAGAATGCTATGGCACAATGGATAGAACGAGTATCAAGAAATAGATGCACTAGTTCCTGGGATTGGAGCGATCCTATGCTCAATGCAAGGTGGCGAAAACTGGTAAGCGATACTCAGAGGAATGTTCCATCCATGGGTAAAAAGGGTGTGAAGTCGCGATAGCTAAGTGCATGCAAGGGTTAACTTGTATATATAGACAAGGTAAAAATTTGGCTTAAACATCGAGTCCAAATGAAGCCGGCTAAACGCCAGGATAAACAAGCGGCCAATATGCAATGCAGTAATATAACTCACCAACACCAGGGAGCCTCTAGGGTAATAGCCAGAAAAATGATAGTGAGGAAGAAGAAGAATGAAGCGTCAACACATAAGTCATGGCGGAACTAAAGAGGACTCCCGAGCCTACATAAAACGGAGCATGGGAAACAAGTGATAGCGAGGAACTAACTAGGAAGCCCATGTAAAGGAAGGGTCTACCACCAAGTCATGATTAAATAAACGGCGAGTGAAATGGCTGTAATACTCATGACCTGATGGGATCGACCCTATGGCAAGTGATCAGAATGGAGGCTAGTATGAAAAATGCAGTGGAAAGTGGATTTCCTAACCTATATGCCAGTTTTAGTTTATAAAAAAGAGATTTCAAGAAGACTAATTGAACTATCCAGTAACTGAGTCAAACAAACTCTGAATTTCAAGTATAACTTCAACAAAATGCTCAAAGCCAACCATGCCACTCTCGCAGCGGGGCTTTATACAAAGAAAAGGGAAGACAAGAAAATCAATAAATCAACTCATTACAATAGTATAGACTTGCAATAAAAACTTCAAAGAATAAAAAAAAAACTCTTCGAAAGTTGCAAAAAAACTAGTCTACTGAACATCAAGGAAACCAAATGCACCAAATAGGTAAAAAATCAAAATGTGTAGCAACACACAAGGAAAGAGTAAATGAGCATGAGCCCTCTGTTTTGATTAAGCAGAACAACCAAGGATCTTCAAGAAAAGATCTTGGTACTCAAACCAAAATTGCAAACGTAACAACCAAAAATTTCACCAACTGAGAGAGTCTTCACACAAAGGAGAGAGAAATAGACATATAAACACTTTAAACACAGTCCAGAGATTAAAAAACAATGTAGAAATAGGTCACCACATACAGACAGGGCCAGAAAAGCTAAGAACCAAAATTTTCAAAATTTTCCCCCAGACATACGCGCTTTGACAGTTTAGCAACAAACATGCATATGCACCTGTGCTAAAGGAAACTCGCGTATACGCGAAACCCTTTAACAAAAACGGCATGTATATGTGACTGTGTGCGGATAAACCCGCGTATAAAAAGGTAAATAATGAAAAAATAAAAAAGATTAAGGCTGGATAAGGAACCAGGACTTCAGTCTGACTGAGAAAGAGTTAACTGGACTGGAAATAAAAGTTAAAATTGTTGGAAACCTATGAAACAGCTGAAACCACCCAACAGGGGAATCACAAGAATGTGTTCCCCAGCGGAGTCGCCAGTTCTGTTTCAGGGAAAATCACCCTAGAGGTTTGTTGGGTCAAAACCTCCACAGAGCAGGGCATGCTATTCAGAAGGACTCACACACAACCATGCTTGAATGCAAAAACTAGATAACAACGATAGCAGAACTTACTCGTAGTCCTACGTTCGATGTAGATCCTGCGGGGTCCAAACCCCCAGCAACCTTTCTTCCTCCTCCAACCTAGAAAACCAAGAAAGAACGTGCACGGAAACCAAGTTGTACAGCATATAATTCTTCTAAACGTTAGTGTAATCCATGTGAAACATTATATAAACCATAATAAATGTTCAAATGATAATATTTTCACATATACAAATAGATATCAACACGTAGGTTCAGGAACAAGATGGTTCTTCATTATTATGAATAGCATGTACAGAAGTAAAGAGTGGAGAGATCACCTCAATCCTTCCATGATTTTTGAGCATACCGTCGTCCGGATTCGTCCCTCCCTTGCCTCGCTAAGATACTTTCAAGACTTGTGCACTCGAGATGGCATATAAATGGATGAACATCTCAAGGAAACAAGGGTTTCCTGTTATAAATCTGGGAAAGTGCAGGAGGCACAGGAATTCAGACTTGAAAAGGGATTCCAATAGAGTATAATGTCTATAAAATTTCTCTCTCCCTTAGTCCACGCACATGAGGGGCTTTTATACTCCCTCAAAGTAGTTTCAACCAGTTGGAAACAGTTGTACACGTGCTGGGGTGGTTGAACTACCAGAGTAACCATCAACCCAGCCCAAAAATAGGGAATTTTAATATATTTTTTAATGCTTTTAATGGCATACGTGGAAAAGTACATATGGACTCGTGTATACACACGGAAAATTCTGGGCATAACTGCGTATGGGAATTTTAACACTGTTTTTTAGTGAATTTTGTTCAAGTCTGTAGGAATGGGTTCCCAAAGCCATAAAAGCAATCATGAATCATATGAAGGTGAAAAATGATGCTATAACATATGCCCCCTAATATATGAGGTCAGAAGGGGTACATGATGGCCTAAATGTATTATGCACATAGAAAGAACTTCGCAAGGACAAGAGAGGACTTCACCAGATTTCAGCCTGCCAAAAACCAATGAAAGAAAACAGAGAGTCAACTCATGCTGAGGCGGGCATACCCATGCTCAGTCAAAAATACATCGTATAGAAAGTACATAATAGATCCAAAATGTATACAAGTATAGCTGAACTGAAAGTACACAATGAATCATTTGAGCATGGCCCAGAAATATATGTCTGAATCAATGTCCAAGTATCACATATAGAAAGCTGAGCAATGATGCTGAAACTGGATGTCTGATCATATAAGTAACTGAATCTCCATGTACCAAATCATAAAGGGTGGAACAAACGGTACAATCACGCAAATCAGAAGCCAACATATAAGATGCTGCTTTACTGAATTGCAACATATAAAGGTGAACGACATCACTGGCAGAAACTGAATGGACTGTCAAAAGTGAACCGAGAAATGCTGATGCAACCCGAGGTCTTCACCGATCACTATGGCACAATTCTACACAATGGGAATAAATGAGCTGAAGTCGACCATGTGAGAAATCGTTGGATTACCGGTCAATGATGTATACCGTTAACCAATGAGAGACAACCCACCAATAATGAAAATGAGTGTCAAGGTGCCCCAATACAATCTAACAAGTATGAATGAATGAGTTGAAGTCGAACACTTGAAATAATCTACCAATCAAGAGGCAATGATGAATCCCCACTGTCGATAGTGAAGAGTGTGCCACAGATGACTGCAAACCCTAAGGTACTAACAAAAGAATCTAGACCTTATTCCCAGAGCAATGAGTCGGAGTCGATGAGAAAAGATCTGCTCGAAGGAAGGCATTAAGGCATCCCACATCAGTCCAGCGCGAGTGTAACCCGCAGGCCAAGATTTGGAAGTAATCGGATGAAGTAGAGTGACGGAACCAAACCGAAGTACGTTTTCGACATGCACAAGATTAAGCTAGCGCGCGGAAGAAACCCTATGAACCAAACAATAATGAAAGCTGACACAGAGGCGAGAAATCCACCGATAGGGTCAAATGGAAATCAAGGTACTGTACAAATCCCAAGTTTGATAATGTATGCTGACGTTGAACACAGGGGAAACCACTCAGTCAAAGACCCATAATGATGATCAAATGCTGAGCACAAGGTCACCTATCAATGATGGAAATAGGGCCACGGTGCGGCTCTAGGTTTGCTCTTAGAGGAATGTGTCGTAGTCAATAAGAGACAAACCCGCCAGCAAGAAGTCAATGGAGACCTTCTCAAACCAGCATGAGCAGAGGACCAAAACATCTGATGTGATAGAACAAGATACTGACAATACCGGGAAGGCCGACTGAATAATGAGTCAAGAGACACTGCAGAATGGCCGACTCTGGTTAGACTTCCCTTGAACAAAAGCATGACTTGTGATAACCATGGTAGTAAAAAGTGACACTGTATAAGTCTGTTATGCAGGAGGAAGAACAAACTCTCCATATGATTGGAAGAGATAACCAACCGGGGGAGAACTGACCAGTGAAACAAGGTAAAGGTTGAACCTAGGTCAAAACTAAAACCATCCCAAATGGAGGAAAGATATATAAGTGGTTATGCTTTGTTCAAGGGCGACAAACTGACACAATACTGCCATAAAAGTATGAAGTTACATCCCGTTCCCGTTCTTTTTGTTATATTTGATTTTTTTGTCTTTTTCATATAATAAGCCTGAAAAATAATAAAATAATGTTATGGAACAATGGATAGAACGAGTATCAAGAAACATATGCACTAGTTCCTGGGATTGGAGCGATCCTATGCTCAATGCAAGGTGGCGAAAACTGGTAAGCGATACTCAGAGGAATGTTCCATCCATGGGTAAAAAGTGTGTCAAGTCGCGATAGCTAAGTGCTTGCAATGGTTAACTTGTACAGATAGACAAGGTCAAAATTTGGCTTAAACATCGAGTCCAAATGAAGCCGGTTAAAGGCCAGGATAAACAAGCAGCCAATATGCAATGCAGTAATACAACTCAACAACACCAGGGAGCCTCTAGGGTAATAGCCAAAAAAATGATAGTGAGGAAGAAGAAGAATGAAGCTTCAACACATAAGTCATGGCGGAACTAAAGAGGACTCCCGAGCCTACATAAAACGCAGCATGGGCAACAAGTGACATCGAGGAACTAACTAGTAAGCCCATGTAAAGGAAGGCTCTACCACCAAGTCATGCTTAAATAAACGACGAGTGAAATGGGTGTAATACTCATGACCTGATGGGATCGACCCTATGGCAAGTGATCAGAATGGAGGCTAGTATGAAAAATGCAGTGGAAAGTGGATTTCCTAACCTATATGCCAGTTTTAGTTTATAAAAAAGATATTTCAAGAAGACTAATTGAACTATCCAGTAACTGAGTCAAACAAACTTTGAATTTCAAGTATAACTTCAACAAAATGCTCAAAGCCAACCATGCCACTCTGGCAGTGGGGCTTTATAGGAGCAAAAGGGAAGACAAGAATCTCAATAATTCAACTCAGTACAATAGTATAGACTTGCAATAAAAAACTTCAAAGAATAAAAAGAAAACTCTTCGAAAGTTGCAACAAAACTAGTCTACTGAACATCAAGGAAACCAAATGCACCAAATAGGTAAAAAATCAAATGTGCAGCAACACACAAGGAAAGAGTAAATGAGCATGAGCTCTCTGTTCTGATTAAGCAGAACAACCAAGGATCTTCAAGAAAATATCTTGGTACTCAAACCAAAATTGCAAACGTAACAACCAAAAATTTCACCAAATGAGAGAGTCTTCACACAAAGGAGAGAGAAATAGACATATAAACACTTTAAACACATTCCAGAGATTAAAAAACACTGTAGAAACAGGTCACCACAGGCAGACAGGGCCAGAAAAGCTAAAAACCAAAATTTTCAAAATTTTCCCCCAGGCATACGCGCTTTGACAGTTTAGCAACAAGCATGCATATGCGCCTATGCTAAAGGAAACTCGCGTATACGCGACTCCCTTTAACAAAAACATCATGTATACTCGACTGTGTGCAGACAAACCTGCGTATAAAAAGGTAAATAATGAAAAAATAAAAAAGATTAAGCCTGGATAAGGAACCAGGACTTTACTCTGACTGAGAAAGAGTTAACTGGACTGGAAATAAAAGTTAAAATTGTTGGAAACCTATCAAACAGCTGAAACCACCCAACAAGGGAATCACAAGAATGTGTTCCCCAGCGGAGTCGCCAGTTCTGTTTTGGGGAAAATCACCCTAGAGGTTTGTTGGGTCAAAACCTCCACAGAGTAGGGCATGCTATTCAGAAGGACTCACACACAACCATGCTTGAATGCAAAAACTAGATAACAACGATAGCAGAACTTACTCGTAGTCTTACATTCGATGTAGATCCCGTGGGGTCCAAACCCCCAGCAACCTTTCTTCCTCGTCCAACCTGGAAAACCGGGAAATAACGTGCACGGAAACCTAGTTGTACAGCATATACTTCTTCTAAACGTTAGTGTAATCCATGTGAAACATTATATAAACCATAATAAATGTTTAAATGATAATATTTTCACATATACAAATAGATATCAACACGTAGGTTCAGGAACAAGATGGTTCTTCATTATTACGAACAACATGTACAGAAGTAAAGAGTGGAGAGATCACCTGAATCCTTCCATGATCTTCGAGCAGACCGTCGTCCGGATCCGTCCCGCCCTTGCCTCACTAAGATACTTTCAAGACTTGTGCACTCGAGATGGCATATAAACGGATGAACATCTCCAGGAAACAAGGGTTTCCTGTATAAATCTGGGAAAGTGCAGGAGGCATGGGAATTCAGACTTGAATTGGGATTCCAACAGAGTATAATGTCTATAAAATTTCTCTCTCCCTTAGGCCATGCACATGAGGGGCTTTTATACTCCCTCAAAGTAGTTTCAATCAGTTGGAAACAGTTGGCCACATACTGGGGTGGTTGAACTACCAGAGTAACCATCAACCCAGCCCAAAAATAGGGATTTTTATATATTTTTTAATGATTTTAATGGCATAGGTGGAAAAGTACATGTGGACTCGTGTATACACGTGGAAAAGTCTGGGCATAACTGCGTATGGAAATTTTAACAATGTTTTTTAGTGAATTTTGTTCAAGTCTATAGGAATGGGTGCCCAAAGCCATAAAAGCAATCATGAATCATATGAAGGTGAAAAATGATGCTATAACAGATGCCCCCTAATATATGAGGTCAGAAGGGGTACATGATGGCCGAAATATATTATGCACATAGAAAGAACTTCACAAGGACAAGAGAGGACTTCACCAGATTTCAGCCTGCCAAAAACCAATGAAAGAAAACAGAGAGTCAACTCATGCTGAGGCGGGCATACCCATGCTCAGTCAAAAATACATCATATGGAAAGTACTGAAATAGATCCAACATGTATACAAGTATAGTTGAACTGAAAGTACACAATGAATCATCTGAGCATGGCCCGGAAATATAAGTCTGAATCAATGTCCAAGTATCACATATAGAAAGTTGATCAAGGATGGTAAAACTGGATGTCTGATCATATAAGTAACTGAATCTCCAAGTACCGAATCATAAGAGGTGGAAAAACCGGTACAATCACGCAACTCGGGAGCCAACATATAGGATGTTGTTGTACTGAACTGCAACATATAAGGGTGGATGACATCACTGGCAGAAACGGAATGGACTGTCAAAAGTGAACCGAAAAATGCTGATACAACCCGAGGTCTTCACCGATTACTATGGCACAATTCTACACAATGGGAATAAATGAGCTGAAGTCGACCATGTGAGAAATCGTTGGATTACCGGTCAATGATGTATACCGTTAACCAACGCGAGACAACCCACCAATAATGAAAATGAGTGTCAAGGTGCCCTAGTACAATCTAACAAGTGCGAATGAATGAGTTGAACTTGAACACTTGAAAGAATCTACCAATCAGGAGGCAATGATGAATTCCCACTATCGATAGCGAAGATTCTGCCTATGATGACTGCAAACCCTAAGGTACTAACAAAAGACTCTAGACCTTATTCCTGGATCAATGAGTCAGAGTCGATGAGAAAAGATCTGCTGGAAGGAAGGCATTAAAGCATCCCACATCAGTCCAGCACGAGTATAACCCGCAGGCCAAGATTTGGAAGGAATCGGACGAAGTAGAGTGACGGAACCAAACCGAACTACGTTTCCGACATGCACAAGATTAAGCTAGCGCATGGAAGAAACCCTCTGAACCAACCAATAATGAAAGCTGACACAGAGGCGAGAAATCCACCGATAGGGTCAAATGGAAATCAAGGTACTATACGAATCCCAAGTGTGATAATGTATTCTGACGTCGAACACAGGGGAAACCACTCAGTCAAAGACCCATAATGATGATCAAATGCTGAGCACAAGGTCACCTATCAATGATGGAAATAGGGCCAGGGTGCGGCTCTAGGTTTGCTCTCAGAGCAATGTGTCGTAGTCGATAAGAGACAAACCCGCCAACAAGAATTCAGTTGGAGACCTTCTCAAACCAGCATGAGCAGAGGACCAAAACATTTGATGTGATAGAACAAGATACTGACAAGACCAGGAAGGCCGACTGAATAATGAGTCAAGAGACACTGCAGAATGGCTGACTCTGGTTAGACTTCCCTTGAACAAAAGCATGACTTGTGATGACCATGGCAGTAAAAAGTGACACTGTATAAGTCTGTTATGCAGGAGGCAGAACAAACTCTCTATATGATTGGAAGAGATAACCAAACGGGGGAGAACTAACGAGTGAAATAAGGTAAAGGCTGAACCTAGGTCAAAACTAAAACCATCCCAAATGGAGGAAAGATATATAAGTGGTTATGCTTTGTTCAAGGGCGAAAAACTGACACAATACTGCCATAAAAGTATGAAATACATCTCGTTCCCGCTCTTTTTGTTATATTTTATTTTTTTGTCTTTTTCATATAATAAGCCTGAAAAAGAATAAAATAATGCTATGGCACAATGGATAGAACGAGTATCAAGAAATAGATGCACTAGTTCCTGGGATTGGATCGATCCTATGCTCAATGCAAGGTGGTGAAAACTGGTAAGCGATACTCAGAGGAATGTTCCATCCATGGGTAAAGAGGGTGTCAAGTTGCGATAGCTAAGTGCATGCAATGGTTAACTTGTATAGATAGAGAATGTCAAAATTTGGCTTAAACATCGAGTCCAAATGAAGCCGGCTAAAGGCCAGGATAAACAAGCGGCCAATATGCAATGCAGTAATACAACTCAACAACACCAGGGAGCCTCTAGGGTAATAGCCAGAAAAATGATAGTGAGGAAGAAGAAGAATGAAGCTTCAACACATAAGTCATGGCGGAACTAAAGAGGACTCCCGAGCCTACATAAAACACAGCATGGGCAACAAGTGATAGCGAGGAACTAACTAGGAAGCTCATGTAAAGGAAGGCTCTACCACCAAGTCATGATTAAATAAATGGCGAGTGAAATGGGTGTAATACTCATGACCTGATGGGATCGACCCTATGGAAAGTGATCAGAATGGAGGCTAGTATGAAAAATGCTGCGGAAAGTGGATTTCCTAACCTATATGCCAGTTTTAGTTTATAAAAAAGAGATTTCAAGAAGACTAATTGAACTATCAGGTAACTGAGTCAAACAAACTCTGACTTTCAAGTATAACTTCAACAAAATTCTCAAAGCCAACCATGCCACTCTCGCAGCGGGGCCTTATATGAGCAAAAGGGAAGACAAGAAACTCAGTAAATCAACTCAGTACAATAGTATAGACTTGCAATAAAAAACTTCAAAGAATAAAAAAAAAACTCTTCGAAAGTTGCAACAAAACTAGTCTACTGAAAATCAAGGAAACCAAACACACCAAATAGGTAAAAAAATCAAAATGCGCAGCAGCACACAAGGAAAGAGTAAATGAGCATGCGCTCTCTGTTCTGATTAAGCAAAACATCCAAGCAACTTCAAGAAAAGATCTTGGTACTCAAACCAAAATTACAAACGTAACAACCAAAAATTTCACCGACCGAGAGAGTCTTCACACAAAGGAGAGATAAATAGACATATAAACACTTTAAACATAGTCCAAAGATTAAAAAACACTGTAGAAATAGGTCACCACAGGCAGACAGGGCCAGAAAAGCTAAAAACCAAAATTTTCAAAATTTTCCCCCAGGCATACGCGCTTACACAGTTTAGCAACAAGCGTGCATATGCACCTGTGCTAAAGGAAACCCGCGTATGCACAACTCCCTTTAACAAAAACTACATGTATACATGACTGTGTGTAGACAAAACCACGTATAGAAAGGTAAATAATGAAAAAATAAAAAAGATTAAGCCTGGATAAGAAACCAGGACTTCAGTTTGACTGAGAAAGAGTTAACTGGACTGGAAATAAAAGTTAAAACTGTTGGAAACCTATGAAACAGCTGAAACCACCCAACAGGGGAATCACAAGAATGTGTTCCCTAGCGAAGTCGCCAGTTCTGTTTCAGGGAAAATCACCCTAGATGTTTGTTGGGTCGAAACCTCCACAGAGCAGGGCATGCTATTCAGAAGGACTCACACACAACCATGCTTGAATGCAAAAAATAGATAACAACGATAGCAGAACTTACTCATAGTCCTATGTTCGATGTAGATCCCGCGGGATCCAAACCCCCAACAACCTTTCTTCCTCCTTCAACCTGGAAAACCAAGAAATAACGTGCACGGAAACCTATTTGTACAGCATATACTTCTTCTAAACGTTAGTGTAATCCATGTGAAACATTATATAAACCATAATAAATGTTCAAATGATAATCTTTTCACATATACAAATAGATATCAACACATAGGTTCAAGAACAAGATGATTCTTCATTATTATGAACAGCATGTACAGAAGTAAAGAGTGGAGAGATCACCTGAATCCTTCCATGATCTTCGAGCAGACCATCATCCGGATTCATCCCGCCCTTGCCTCGCTAAGATACTTTCAAGACTTGTGCACTCAAGATGGCATATAAATGGATGAATATCTCCAGGAAACAAGGGTTTCCTGTTATAAATCTGTTAAAGTGCAGGAGGCATAAGAACTCAGACTTGAATTGGGATTCCAACAGAGTATAATGTCTATAAAATTTCTCTCTCCCTTAGGCCATGCACATGAGGGGTTTTTATACTCCCTCAATGTAGTTTCAACCAGTTGGAAATAGTTGGCCACGTGCTGGAGTTGTTGAACTACCAGAGTAACCATCAACCCAGCCCGAAAATAGGGAATTTTAATATATTTTTTAATGATTCTAATGGCATGCACAGAAAAGTACATATGGAATCGCATATACACGCGGAAAAGTCTGGGCATAAATGCGTATGGGAATTTTAACACTGTTTTTTAGTGAATTTTGTTCAAGTCTGTAGGAATGGGTTCCCAAAGCCATAAAAGCAATAATGAATCATATGAAGGTGAAAAATGATGCTATAACAATCACGAAATGGAGACACTTGTTGTATATTCTTCAAATTTTTCTTATGTAAAAAGGGAGGTATTCTTTACCAACCTGTACCACATAAAATTACTGATGCATTTTCAATTAGACAAATTAATCAATTTTCCTTCGACATGTTCAAGATTTTAAATCAAATGTCCAAGAGTGTACGTAAAAGCTGAAAATTTCAAATAGGCTTTAAGCTTTGTCATTGTAAACGAATTAAAATTCTTCTTAAGAAAGAGTTAGAGAATAGAGAAACTACATGGAAAGGATTCCTAAAGTCATTTCGGGTAAGGAGCACTATAAAAAGGGGCTCACGGAAATAATAAAGGAAGGGATGTAAAGGGCCCACTAAATCTAAGGATACCAGGTCTTGAAAGGAAGAAGTGGCCCGCGCCAGGAGGTGTCAATAACCAAAGTAAATCCAAGGCCACTAAACCCCACCCCACGAAGCGAGAAGATATGAAAAAAATAATGAAAAGGATAAACAATCTAATGGCGATGAGCAGTCTAGGAATCATAAATCGAGAAAGAGTGAAGAGTATAAGTTTGAATAGCAAAGATCATCTCGAAAGGTTTCTGAGGGATCAACTGAAAAGTTTCCACATGCATATTCGAAAAAATCCACCGATATGAGTTACTATAGTCGAGTGGCCGAATAATATGAATCTTCTCAAAAAAATTGTTCCTCTCCTAAAAACCCTCCAGTGGATATTTTAATAGAAACTATATCGGTACGGGATAACTTATCAATGTTAGCAAGAGTAGCAAAATTCGGTTCTTCAATTTTTAGCCCAACATATAACGAGAAGAGAGGATGATGTTCCTACAACATCTACGATGAAGAAATTTAGAAAAAGTAACCTGTGTACAAGAGGCGGATATGGAGGCAATGAAAGGAGATACATAAGAAAAACACGAGGACAACATTAGTTTAGGTCTAGAGGAACAAACTAAAGAGCGGGATAAGGAAGAGAAGAATGATGATGTTCCTCATAAATTAGTGGGAGAATAAGCAATAGTGCAATAATAGGCATTGAAAAAAATAATAAGGATTTTTTCCTTGGTAAGAATATGGAGTCAAACTAAATATTGAAGAAAAGAAATATGTAAGATTTGAAGTCTTAAACAAGTGCATAAAAGACCATAACATAGCACTTAAGAACATAAAAGGAGAGTTGATAATGACAATGTATGAGTTGAAAATACAAGAAATGGAAGTTCCATGCGGGCCACCTCGGAAGTTCGTGTTAAAAATTTTGGTAAAGTGCATAAGGAAGGCTCAGGTAATGATGAAGATTGAAGGCTTAGGAATCAACATTCAAATTTAGAAGTAAGGAGGAGTTTATATATAAAAGGTTAGTGGTTGTGTGAGGACACACAAAAATATGAGGTTAGGGGGATGTTGGTAAGTGAAATTGTCTTCTTTTACCTTATCCTTACCCTAAATTATCTTACCTTAACCCTGCCATTATACAACCTAAATGTAATATCCCAAAATGGGAATAAGCGACAATATTCAAAAACAACGCTAAGAGAAATAATACCGAACCAGTAAGTAAAGTAGGAGAGCCAATATGGGCTCCAAATTTACATATGTGACAAATCAGATTTACAATAAGGCCCATATAATGTATAATAGAAATAGAAGATTTAAACAAAAGAAACCTAAAAGCTGATGCTTTGCAATCACATATAATCAACGCAAGAGCTTCGACAACGATATTTTATAGAGCATACGATGGTGAAGATTAGAATTTATATCTAGAGCATATGAGTGCATAAAACATCATATGTATAACAGATCCATACACTATAGAGGCTCCTCTTTCAGTTCCCCTAAGATTTTTGAGGAAAAAACACCATGTAGATGAAGTAGATCTAAGATTCAAGTTACGGATACGTAGAAATATACGATTGATTCATAAATGTGCTTGATGTACATCAGATCTGATATAAACATGTATTATAACTTCTCCCAATAGATCTCAAAATATGATGGGAATATCCCCAAAACATGAAGCTTGACTCTCCAAATGGTGCGCTAAAACACCCTGCCAATAGTACCTACAATAAAAACACGGATCTAGAAAGAAAATATTTGGGTGAGCTTTAGTACATGTTTTAATTTGGAAACCAAGATATAAAAATGTAGCTCAAAGGTCAAATACACTCTTTCCAATGGGATAGAAGACTTTCCCGTTGAAAAGAGGCACTAAATATTCCTAGATCTCATTTAGATCTAGCCTCCACTTGTTATGACTTACAAGGACAACCAAACCATCGAATGTGTGTTGTAGTTGGAGAGGGTAAACAACCAAATGCCTAATAGTGGACAAGACAGAAAAATCTTCCAAGAGGCCTCTCAAGGAAAGAGGTGGGATTCTGATCGGGGAACACGCAATGCTAAAAAAACACTATTCTATGCTAAATAGCTAAGAGAATGATATATGTCTAAACGAAAAAATATATTCGAGAAAATGTAATCACATCAACCACCCTCTCCTATTGTCCTTGTCTTCCTTTTATAAGATAGAAATATTGCAAAACCCTAAACCATCTCAATGATTTGCTTCTTTCACATGTGCCACCTCCAACTAACCTTTGCTGTGCTGCATCAATAAGGAGTGCATCCCTTCCTGAGGACGTTGTTGGCTTTGATCTTGGTTCGGCCTAGTCAAATGTCTCAATCCCCTTTCACATATAAGGGTGTTTTATTAATATAGCCCAAATTTATATTTTTCATGTAGCATGATTTATTCACTATTTTAGGGTTTTTGTTGTCCTCCTTCACACATTTATTTATGAAAGAGAGGAAAATGAAACAAAATTGTATATTCCCCATTAGCTTCGGCTAATTGGGAATATTACATTCCCACCCTCCAAAATGTTTCTTGTCCTCGAAAACAGGCGATAAGGTGAGTATTGCAACACTTCTTCTCCTCCTTTGGTGACACCATCATGAATTAAGCTCCTTCATAAGCTAAGTGTTCACCAATCCAAACCTCCATGAATTTTCCTCCAAAGTCTTTATGAGATGTACATAGTCCATCCCACAAGGAGTCAAAAAATTAAATGATGGTTGAACCAATAGTTTCTGAAACATGTAGCATATGGTATATAGAGTTTCCATCCTATGTGGTACATACATGGCTCCCTCTCCTCTCTCCATACATCCCCATAAAAAGTACAAGTATACCATCGATGTGTGGAAGAAAAGAAATGTTCATACAAACATAAATTTGAGCATGAGGATGTGGGTCATAATCACGTATGAGACCAGCATAGTGCATCTCCCTTCTGTCTAAATTCAAGACATGGTAAGTGGTTTTCCCACCACTTACTTTTTGGCCAAGTGATCTCACAATTTCTAAAGTGACAGGATATATTTTGGTTCCTTGGGGAAGCACCCATCATGATGAAAAGTATCCCTTTGCTCATCGGTGGCCAAATTCGAAATTTTTGTGGCCCATTGTTTTCCATGACATCTAAAAGATGTATCACCCCTTATTGGGTCATGGCATGCATACAAATAGTGAAAGAATGCATCTGAAACATAAATGAAACATGTTTTACATATGTATTTTTTTCTTCACCAAAATTTCTTGTATACAAGTGGAGTGTTGTATGGATCTTTCTCCTCCTCCCAAGGCGGGAAGATATGCTTAAATAACTTTGTCATAGAGTCTTGTTGCTGACCCAACCCCACATACTTCATGAATTCTTGAAAATGATGATGTAGTTCTTGTTCAATCCTTGGAATCAAACCTTCTCATGATGATGTTGTGAATCCTCATGGAATACAAATAAACGAACTCTTCGTAGCTACTTCTTCTTGAGCTTGGAGGCTCTAGGCAAGAATATCCTACCATGATGATACATGGCTCCTCCTTGGACTAAATATCACTCTTCATGCGGCTAGACATCAAGTATCATACAAGTGTTAAGATATTTGGAATAATCCACCAACGATTTAGAGCTTCCGATACCGATCTATTTTGTCAACAATAGCGGTGATGATTCATCGGTGAAATGTATTTCATGTTGCTACTCCTCTCCTTGACATCTCCACTGCCAAGGTGTGTGTTGGAAGGTCACTCCTTACCTTATTCTCCTCGTAAAGCATTCCCATGCCAAAGGTGTATGATGGAAGGTTGGTATTCCTTTCTTGCTACCCTCTTTGGACATGCACATGCTCCAAATGAAGATGGAAGCTCTTGGAAGTTAGTCATCCATGGGAAGCTATAATATCCAAAAATCCTTGGCCTTGCAAAAATTATGCATGTGTGGCCACCATCTTCTATCATGTTGTAATATTCCAAATGCGGAATTTCTGTCCATCGAGAATATCTTGAGATATTGCCATTTTTTCCTTCTTCGGTGAGACAACGCAGGTCCATTTCAGATATTGAATATTGGGGAATTTACGAGGATATGTCTCCCTTCAAAATAAGGAGAGATCCTAACGCTAGCTAGCCCTTACATGAGACTCTATCTATGGATGGCTACAATATTCACCTCGAAATTTACGCTACGCGGGGTCCTTGAGGATGTTTAATAAGGAAGTTGCTCAAAAATAAAACCAAACCGGCACGGTATGCCTATAAAAATATCTAACTACAACTCCTATGTAGAATATGAGCCCAAATAAATAACTCTACATGGGTTATTCGGATCTCCCCCAATCTAGGTCTCTAAAACAATGCTCGATGAGAGCTTGCAACAACATAAGAACATGAACATTGAAATCTACAAATCCGAACATACCATAAGAGGGAAATGTATGCACCCATCAATATATGATTATATAAATGAAAATATACAAGAAATAGTTGAAGGACAAGCCACACAAACTTTGAAAAATATCAGTGAATAAACAATGAAATACATGAGTTAACAACTCTAAAATGCCGGAAGAGTAGTGAGTAGCATGGCAATGTATATCAAGGTATAAGCTACGAACATGAATAAAAAATACATATTATTTGGTTGAAGGAATACAAAAAATAACCCAATAATAGAGAAATGAGCTGAAATACAAGTTTTCTAGCCAATCTATGAAGGTGCTAGAAAGTAGGAGAAAACAAAATGTGACAAGCTGAGTTGTCACTACAAGCTGATACAAAATATGAATGAAAGCCATGTTATATATAGAAATGTATGTTACTCCTCTGATAATGTCTTCAATACAAAGGGTTGATCCCTTTGCCTCAAAAAAATCCTCCTTGAAGCTCAGGAAACCCCTCTCTCATTGCCCTCCTCCAAAATAGTACGAGTTTCCTCCATGGTGCTTGCCAGGTGGGAGATGATGGAGTGTGGCCTCATGCCAACTGATATAAAATAAATCCCACTTGAATCCTCCTCACAACCCCTCCAATGAATATATCACTCCTCCTTTGAAGAAAACAAGCTAAGATGACTCCACCAGGTTCCTCCTTTCTTTGTGACAACACAACATCCTCTCTGTTGTTGAAATATGCACAGCCAGCTAATGGTAGTAGCTATGGACAATGTTGGATTGAGGAAAATCAGCTCATTCCTCATCCTTCCTTGAGAAGAGATGGGGATTCCCGACCGAGAACACCCTGAGTGCTCGGGAGCACCATCACCTACTAAACGGCCCGGGGATGCAAGCTTCCAAACCCAAATGCAGAAACTCTAAACCATAACATTTCCAAATGGGCTACCATCTCCTCCTTATAAAAAAAGAACTCTCTTCTCCACCAAGGTCCCACCAATTGGGTTTCCACCCTCACGCAGGTGTCTTCCCTCCAAAACTACGCAACTTCTCTGGGAAGCCTCTTCCTCCTTGAAGCCTTGCTTCTGACTTTGAACAAAGGTGACTAATCAAGTGAGTTGGGTTCCATTCACACCCTTTGTGTTTATTTTTGCTGCTTTATTCTCACTCCTTTTCACATGAGGTGTTATTTCTTCATATAAAAGGAGCTAAGGTGTCTCCTTCCCCATTTTATTAAATAAAAATAAAATGTGCAACTATAATGTTCCATTTTAGCTTGAGGCTAAGGTGGGAACGTTACACATGTATGAACGATCTCTCTCTAGGTTAGATTATCTTCTTAGTCTTCATAGCCAAGTATATCTCTCCTTTCCCCATCATGGTGCTATCCTTCAATCTCATAACCTCTATTCTTAGCGCAATATCGAGATGAGAGAGTGGTCGATGGTGATAGTGGGGAAATATTTCCTCCTCCTTGACCTCCTCCAACACTCTCGGTGTTGTGTTGTTATGCTGTAATGCTCCCTTCCTCCTTGGACCCTTGAATGGAGCCTTGATATATGAGAAACATATTTCACTAGATACGAATCATGTGGTCTCCTGGGTGGTTTACCACAAGACAATAATGTCTCATGGTCCACCCTTGGATACCTATCACATGGGATCATCATATCCTTCTTCCAATATGAAATTTCAACTCTATTTTCTATGTGGAAGTCTCATGGCAATGTAGTATCACTCTTAAGGATTCAAGAGTGGTTATGATTGGAAAATTTTGCTCCATTCTCTCCTCCTAGCAATAGTGGATCGACTTATTCTATATGGGATTGGTGACCCCTCCTTTGTTCTTTCTCATTGTCTATTATCATATACGCATAGGGTGCTCATGTTATCCATATGTAAGATTCCTAGGAACTCCTTGCAAGATGTTAAGAGCCCCTCTAGTGGAAGAAATTGCTTCATGGTCTCCCAAAAAAATAGTTCTCTTCTATTTGTCCTGATGTTTTGAGGGAGATCTTCTCTGCTCTTTCATTCCTTATCCTCATCAATGGAGAATACCTCTTCATTTAGACACCCTTATATCTGATCTCCTCTTAAAGAAGGAACCCCCACGTCTTATTTGAGAAGAGGGTTCTTCTTTGAAGTGGGCCTTTCCTTTAGCAAATCATACATCGGGTCTTCAACCCTTGAAAAATGTTTAGAAATGAGTTCCTTTATGGATTCTCCCAACTAATACAAAGATTAAAATTTCTTAGGCTTGGTTTCTTCCTAAAGGAAGTTTCGAATGTCTCAAATCAAATATTTTCACCAACCTCCTAGTGAAATTTGCATAAGAAGAGATATTTACACTTTTCAAATAATAAGACTCCAATATCCACGAGGCATAAGCCTTACCTTGAAGATACAACGCTACTACTCTCCTTAGCTTCTTCTTCTTAGACTTGATGCAACTAGAAATATGTGTCAATATTCCTTACCCAAGGCGGGGTGATCTCTCGGGTGATCCATCAAAAGTAGGTAGATAGAACCTACCCAAAGTGTGCTACATGCACCTTCTTCTTATACTATAGTTGTTGGATCTTCTATCTTCTTTAAGTTGACAAAACTTTTAGAAACTAAGATGCTCCTTGAATATCTCTATTTGAGACTCATATTCTTGGAGATAATCACCCAAAACTTCTTCCTTTGAGTGTTCATCCTTTTCCTTCTTCCTTTGTGAAGAAAGTAGACATGCTACAACGTTGTGGATCGAGGTTGTGTGGCTAAATTCTCACAAACATACTAAAATATCATGAGGCTTCCTTTATGTGAAAATATTCTTGAGGGATCTACATGTGTTCCCACTCCTCATTCCTCATATTTCTCCTTTCGTCTCATGCATATCTTGAGAAAGAGTTTTAGAGAACTCTCCTTTCATCCTTCGAGATAAAGGGGTTTCACCCTTGTTTTATTTGTCTTTTGTGTAATCACATTTCTTTTGTCTTCTTCTTATATACCTCTCCTCTCTTGTCGATGAGAGTCTCTGCTCTTCTTCTAAAGACATAATAGCTTCTTAAGCACACGCCATACCAAGATTATTTCTCCAATACCACTATAATATCCCAAAATGGGAAAAAAGAAGCAATATTCAACAACATTTGCTCGGAAATAACATGAATTCGGAAAGAAGTAAGAGCAACATGCCAATATCAAGGCTTAAAATTTACATATACATCAGTGAGAATCATATTTACAATAAGGCCTATACCATGTATAATAGGAAATGGAGAAGATTTAAACAGAAGAAACCCTAAAAATTAGGTGTTGCAATCACATATAAACAACACCAAAAGGCTCAACGTCGTTATTTTATAGAGCATAAAATATTTGAATATTAAATTTAGGTCTAGATCATAGGAGAGCATAAAAAATCAGATCTACCAGCATATCCATACACTATAGAGTTCCTCTTTCAATTACCCTAGGAGTTTGAGAAAAATACCATGTACATGAGAAGTAGATCTAAGATTTGGGTTCTGAGACTGCGGAAATATGTAGTGATTCGAAAGTATACAGTATGCGGATCATATACATATAAACATGTATTATATCTTCTCCAATAAATATCAAAATATGATGGGCAGATCCCCAATTCATGAAGCCTAGCTCTCCAAATGGTGTGCTAAAACACCTTGCAACGGTACCTACAAGAAAAATGCGGATACGGAAAAACTACGTTGTGGGCTTTAGTACATGTTTGGCCTAATGCCAAGACATAAAAATGTAGCTCCAAAGTTCCAATACACTCTCTCTTGCCAATGGGATAGAATACTTTCCCACACTAAAAGAGAGCACTAGAATGGCCTAGATGCGAGTAGATCTAGCCTCCACTCTTCAGAAGCTTACAAGGACAACCAAACCTACGATCTACATTGTAGTTGGAAGATAGGCTTGGACAAATGCTGATAGTGGACAAGAAAAGCAAGACTCTTCCAAGAGGCCTCTCAAGGAAAGAGGTGGGATTAGATTAGGAACACCCAACACTAAACAACATTATTCTATGCTAAATAGCCAAGAGAATGATATGTATAACAGAGACAATATATTTAGAAAATGTAATCACATCAACCACCCCTCTCTTGTTTTCCTCCTCTTCCCTTTTATAAGATATAAATCTTGCAAAACCCTAAACCATCTCGGCCAGTTGACTTCTTTCACACGTGCCACCTCCAACTAAGGCGTATTTGTGCATCAATGAGGTTCATCCTTTCTAGACAATGTTTTTGATCTCGTTATGGTTGACCCGGTCAAATGTCTCAAATCCCTTTTTCACACATAAGGGTGTTTTATTAAGATAGCCTAGATTTTTCTCTTTTCACATGTGGCATTTTATTTATTCACAATTTTAGGAGTTTTATTTTTCCTCCTTTGCATTTATTCACGCAACGGAAAATGAAAAAAAATTGTATGTTCCCATTATCTTGGGCTAATTTGGAATATTACACTAAATTAAGGCTTTCACATATTTTTCTAGTTACTTTTAACGATTTTTTGGATATTGGTTATGTAAGGTTGTCATTGAGAAAAAGGGTTAAATAGGTTTATGATTCTTTCATGTAGCTCATTATTCACATTCGCCAACGGCTTGAAAAATAATAGTCATTAATAAAACTCAATATGATTGGTACGAGGATATCAACATTCTAATACTCACTATAGTTCCGACACCAAATTTGGACAACCAATCGATTTGGTAGATATTTTCTTCAAGTGCATTGTAGCTATCAAAGGAAATGACATGCCTTTATCATTGAATAATTTTCTCATTTTCTATATATGGGTTGAAGCGTTGTGAGGATTCCCGAATGTAGGTCAATCATAACTAGTGCATTTTTTTGTTAGCAAATCGATACGGTCAAGATCCAGTGAAAACATGTATAGTTTAGGGTTAAGCAATAGTATATGATTAACAATATTGTGTAATAATTTTTTCATTATTGTATATTTTTGAAGATTTGTATCGCAACGAACTTTTGGGGCTAGATCGATCCTTTTGTAATGTATACTTATGGAATCTTTTTTGTTTCCTTAATAATAAGGAGTTAATGCAAGTTTTTATATGTGTTCCTTTATTGTCTTGTAATGGTAATTTAACTCATATAAGTTTTAGCATTTCCTTAAAGGGAAACTAGGTGGTTGGACGAGGCCCAACCAACCCAAGCTGATTCTCTCCCAATTTCTAGTTGTATTTGTTCGGTACGAGAATGAATGGTGTGAAGATCATTTTTTAATGGTAATTGTGTAGGATTGGAAATTATCTTACATGTTTACTTTTCTTTCATCGAGTGATCTTAGATACGAGGGTTTGTGAGCATTGAGTGTGTTATCATTTATAACAAATAATTTTTGTTTATTTATTTAAAGCACATAAATATGTCTTTTATCTAAGAAGCTTCTTCTTGAATTGGTTTGAAATTTAATAATTAGGGTTGCGGGGTTTGAACATTCAAGTTATGTTTAAAGATCTATTTCTTTACAACCAAGCCTGCTACGGTGAATATACATATATTGTAACCATGGGAAGGCACTAATCCACATATGTAAACTATTACATTTACACCGCATTCCTTGCTTTTATATTCACTCTTTTACTAAAGTACACATATTATAGGAATCAACACAGTCATTTACTATCTAAATTGAGAATTGAAAACTAAATATTTTTTGTTTAATTTAGTTTTTATGTAGAGACATATTTAACATTGTGATAAAAGTTTTGAGAGGATATGAGTAAATAATACATTTAAGCGGTGATATTTTATTTAAATTCAAAATTTTATTATTTTCACTAAGATTGATAAATCTCCATTGACTTTGAGAATTTACATTCTCAAGTTAAAATTAATGTTTTTGGATTTATTACATTATTTCATGAGTTGAAGTTTTCCTTTCTACACTTTTTTTCATGCTTGATGACATGAAATTTTGGTTTATAGATTAAGGGATGTGTTAGGGTCCTATAATAATAGGATTCATAATTTTTTGAATTGACTATGATTGAAATGCACGTAATATTGTACATAGTTTTCTTTACGATTTTTTTTTCCCATATTAAAAAAAATGTAAGAAGATAAGTCTTATCAAAGGACTAAAAAAGAAAAAGATGAAAAAAAGAATACAGTATGAACCCCACCCAAAAAGGGATAGAAATAGATCCTGAAAGTCTTGTAGATTCAAATTCCTACCTTTCAATTTACTTTGCAAAAATAATATTCGCTGTGACTTGTCAAAATACACAATTCATGAGGATCAAGGGGTTAGTCTTGACTCATTCATGTTTTAAATTTCATGGTGATAGTTAGAGAAAATAAAGATCTAGCCAAACATTTAATCTTGGTAGATTAGTGGTTAGGTAGAAATAATAATGGCTCATTAGTTTAATCTAACCCATTGAAGTCATAAGGTTAAATTATATAGTTTTCTTATCAAAATAAAAACTAAAAGGTCGGTAGCTTAAATGCACCCCATAAATGAAGAATTTTTTTACTGGTAAATGATGATGAGTAGATTATAACGAGT
Source organism: Pinus albicaulis (assembly GCA_034641835.2). NCBI lineage: Eukaryota > Viridiplantae > Streptophyta > Pinopsida > Pinales > Pinaceae > Pinus > Pinus albicaulis. The sequence continues at coordinate 195,720 of JAXQQM020062207.1, read as the reverse complement.
AATGGAGAGCGAGAAATTGGTCATTTCATATCACTAATATCCCTCAAAAATCCCTTCCTTTTGTTAAAAACCCTATTTCCACTCTTAAAAAGAATTTTTCCCTTGTAAATACCCCTTCCCCTTCATACTAACCTTTTTCCCTTATTTCACTCATTTTCCTTTACTATAACCCCCTTTCCTAGTTAAAAAATACATTTTTTCTTTGAAAAAAGTAATTTCCCCTTACAAATTTCCCTTTCCCATTTGAAACACACTAAAATACACATGTATCCTAAGTTTTAAATGTTTTAAATATCGAGACCCATTACTAAATCTCTCCGGATGACATTTTAAAATTTATTCTTAGTTTAATTTTATATACGGAATATATATTTATTAACCTCCCTTTATATTTAACCACGGAATTTAATATATATAATTAAACCATTCATACTTTCTTATTTATACATATTATACTAACTGTCCCCACTTTTCAATAACCCGAATGTTCTTATTATGTTAAAGTCCCAACTCATATATATACCATGCTAACTTACTTTTATAATATAAAATCGGGTCCCACTTTACATAGCCACATTTTTATGTGTACTATCGATCCCATATATCATTAGCATATGTCTTATGTATAAACTTTCACATATAATGCCCATTGCATGAATTAAATATCGGTTCCGCTAAACAAAACACCGCCCTACTTTCATCGAGTCCAATCGGAGATTCGTCGGATTCTCTGACCAAAAGAACCTAGCACCCTCGATTGCCCAATATTTAGCATAAATGAGGGGTTGAAAAATTAGTGGTTTTGCAATCTCGCCCCACACTGTGTCAACCCTACATTTTATCATAATCCTGGAAGTCGAGAATACATAACTTTGTTTTTTAGTTACGATAGCTTACCATACTCCCATCTAGTTGTACAATGAAACTAATAACTATTTGGGGATTTAAGTCCATGCCCATATGATTAATAAATGTTGGTTAAAAAATAAGACCATCCCATTTTATGGTCTTTTCACAATTATTAAGCAAAGTTTGTGAAAAAGAGCCTCTGTCAACCTATTGTCAAGCCAAAAGATTTATGTGGACTATTTTGAGATAAAATTACATCGAAATTCAAACCTCTCACTACTAAAGCCCAGTGCGAACTAGTTTGAAGCCTTATAAAAACCATTGAAGCCTATTTCGACGCGAGGATAGCCTTCTGTATAAAATGTCTCTTATTAATTATAAATTGCCTTTTTCAGGGTATTCTAAGTGTTGGAAGGCATGTACTTAATCAAGAAATCAATAATTTAATCTATTGAACCGGTTTAAAGCTTCAAAGACCAAAATAAATCCATTGTTGCCTCAAAAATAATTTCTATGGAATAAAATAATCTTTTCGAGAGTATTCCTAAGGACACAATACTATTCTTGAGCTAGAGAGTAATAAATTGAATAAAATAAACCAATCTCCCGTCTTCCCAAGGCCTTTAAGTAGTCAATCCCCTACAACCTCTTGTTATTGATGTTGAACATACCCCATGAGATAAAGTCTTCAAAATACGGTGACAACATCACTAATTTTCAACCTCCTTGAGCTCCTTTGTTGGAGCCATGATAGGGTCATGGACTAGGTTGATGATATCCACCTTTTAGAATAGCTTTCCCAAATATATCTTTACGAGGACAACCCAATTACCTAAAAGTCATCACACTCTGTCCAAAATCAACTATATATGAAATGAAAGAGCGGTAATAAGCCACAACGAAAATTTCGTTCATGAATATTTGTTGAATCCATAAACCAAATTCTTCAAAAAATCTGACAAAGCACAGTTAAGCCCCTATGTCAGTTGAAATCCTCAACGAATTGTATCTCAAACTTCGACTTGGAAAATAGGTTCATATCTTCCAAAACTTCTTCACCTTCATTAATTGAAATCACAAAAAGTAACCCTCCCTATTTAACTCAACTTTCTCGGGAAAGAATAAGACAAATTATTTTACAATGTTGTCTTCTATTCTAGGCTATTTTTACGGATGAGTATCTATAGACGCTTCAATGCCATTTTCTATCTATTTTTTACCTAAGACAACCTTCATCATTCACATATAACTTTGCTCGTGTTGTCGGTGCCATCAAAGTAAACTTGTTAAATTACACAATTAAGTCTTTAAGTATTCATCTATGTTGTTTCATATGTCCTTATGTACAATACGAAAGGTTTGTAGTAAGCTTTCAGCTTTAAACCAACGAGGTAATCCACAATTAGTTTCTTTGGACTTCCTTAATGCGGAAATATTATTGCAATGTTTACCTACAACTTCATTGATTAAATTATCCATCCGGTTTCCAATATTCTAGCGGGTAGCATTGAACCTATGGTCAATGAGGAAATAAGAAAATAATATAGTTGCTGAACACAATAGAACAACAAGGCGGTATTTATACTAGAAACCACACTAAGATTAGGGTGTATGGATGTCAACTCACTCCTGCTAAGCTACCCGAATACCTCCCAATGAAGGTTATTTTCAACGGAATATATCGGGCGGATCCCTAAATTAGATGAAGTGAATTTCCTGTAAGAGCCTACGAGAAAACACGGTTTAATATCAAAAAATAGATTGGTCCTTTCATTTGCAACAATAGGGTGTTGGTAAACAATCAGAAAAGTGTTTATAGGAATTTAATTTCGGTGAAAGTTGCAAATTGAATTATGATCCTTTAGGAGTATCAATGTGAGAACTAATAGTAAAATTCAAATTAACTCCTTTTGTCATGAGTCCAAACCGAGAGATAGCTTCTCCAAATACTTAGAGTGGTTGGAGAATACTTTGAAATAAGTAGAGAAGCAAGGTGATACTAGTTCCATCTTCAAAACTCCAGCCATGCAAGATAGGAACTCCCAGGGAGCAAGAAGAAGGATTATATTCGACTCAAACTACTGCTGAAACTAAATTCAAACTAATGGACGGAAGAATCCCAAATAAATCTTAAATTAACAAGTTGAGACTATATAAAATTATTGATATGAACATAGTGGTTAAATAAAATGCACCTCCAGAGTTCCAAAGAAACACACCAGCCTTCAACATCTAATACTAAAATCATTCAAAAGCGTACGCCCAGGTATTAAAGTGTCTTCCATCGAGTAAACAAGAAGATAAAGAATATGATATAGTGAAGTACCAAAGGAAATCCAAACTACAAAGAATGGCGACATTAAAAGAAAACACTACTTATGCCCAATATTGGAAGAATACACCTAGTGACTAGAGCAGGTTGTTTTTGCATTTTATTACAAGACCAGAAGATGCGGAGATGACCTTCTTGTAGCAAAAAATACATCATCCAAATTAATAAATGGCTACATAAATACAACATTTGAATTTCAAGACAAAGATGTTCATCCTATAAACCAAATATAATTTCATAAACAATAAAATAATCACTGTGTTCTACCATGACCAATAAATCTGTGAGTGTACAAAAAGCTGCCAAAAACTCTAGAAAACATGAGAGGAGACCGAGTTAAAAGGCAGAGGAAGGCATCTTCACAAGATAAAGGACAAAAAAACCAAATCTTGGAATAATTGGTCATAGAGTTAGGATATGATCCCAATAACAGTAAATTTGTAGAAGAACTCATCAAGAAAAATAATGCATACATTGCTACACTGAAAAACACAACTGAAACTTCCTCTCTTGAACATCACAAAGAAAAAGAAGCTCTAGAGAATGCGGACCAAAATAGTAGGTAGGAATCATCATTCGATTGGTAGAGAATTGAAGATATGGAGAATGATATGGATAAATTGATGTTTGAGAAAAAATGTGACCACATGGAAGAAATCCTGTCACTACTATTCCTTGATTTACTACATGGGTTACTTCTAATTCAATAGCTCTAGTGGAAACAATAGTTCCAGGTGGCTAATGTTAGAACCCTATAAATGTAAGTTCATAATTTTGAATTGGCTCTGTTTAAATCTTGAAATATTGTACATACCTTTTCTTTACATAGGAAATGTATTCCCAAAATTAAAAAATGAAAATAGGGTATGTCCTAAAAGAACAATAAAAAGGACAAAAATTAACGAAAGATCAAAATAATATTAAATATGAACCCCATCAAAAATAGATCATGAAAGTGTTGCAAGTTTAAATACCACTACTTACAGTTTAATTTTACCAAATAAGATTGTGTAAACATGTTAAATTTCAAAATCCATGAGGTCAAACGACCGACTTGACCTCTCATGCTTTAAATTTCATGTTGATAGATAGAGAATAAAGATCTTGTCAAGCAATTCTAAACTTAGCGATCGGTGGTTAGGTAGAGAATAAATAAGGAGCTCAATAGTTTAATGAACACTTGGATTAAATAAGGTTAGACTTAGATAGCTTCTGACTAAAAAGAAAAATTAATAGGGGTTTGCAAGCTTAAATGCACCCATGCAAGTAAATTCACATGTTAAAATAATGATGGGTAGGTAGAAAGTAGTTTTGCAAGGCATGTAGTAAAGCACCATTGGAAAAAATTACTAATATCCCTTCCCCCATAATGATCCGGAAGTATTCAAAAACTTTCGATTAAAGAGGCTCGGAGCATTTCTTTGACTTAGGCAGGACCAAACCCCAAGGCTTAATAAGTGATTGGTAATAAGTATTGGATTCCCTTCATAAATCACATTTTCCTCGACATATTCACCCTTTTCCAAAACTATAATCCCTTTTTCCTAAGTAAAACACCTTTTTTCTTAGTGAAAGTAAAATCCCATCTTGGGTAATTTCATTTCAATAAAAACACTCAAAAACCATAAAATACATATTGCTCTAAGTTGTGTGTAAATATCAAAATGGGATAATTTAAAGTGCATATTTTACACACTTTACTTAAGTTAATTCTATGTATTTTCATTTTCATTACATTTCATTACATATTAATTTTTGACATAAAGTATTGGTTACATATAAAACCCTTTACGGTATATTTATTAATTCATTTTTATATAAAATATCCCAAAACCCATCATTTTATTTTAAACCTATGGTTTTAATTACCCCATGTGCCTAAATAAGCCTTCTCTTTCCCCATGAGATTTAAAACATTATATCTGCGTGCCATTGGTTATAATACATTCTTAAATGTTTTTATTCATCATATAAATATCACCCCACAAATCAAATAATACATTGATTTTATATTAAGAAACAAAGGTTTTTTAATATTAAAAAGCTATCCCGCCGCAACACAAGACTCATGCCCCACGTCCCACCAACTGACAGCTTCCCCATTTAATCACCACGGCTCGCATTGTCCCTTCCATATCCAACGACCATCTCGCCATATCACATTTTTTCGTTGCGTGATGATAACCCATATCAATCCATGTGGAATAGGTTGTTTCACCCTTTCCTCTCTCTCCTCCACATGACGATACTATTGGATTGCATCTGTCAACTAAACCCGTTACCCAAATCCCACTTTGTGATAACAACACAATTTGGTTTTTGCCTTGGCTTAAATACCACCAGTTTTCCTGATGTGATTGACATTAATGGTAGGCAGGTTTAAACCTAAATTGCTAAATAAACTGCGAAATTGAACCATTAATCCATTTTTCTATACTACCTCAACGTATTTTTCTCCACTAACAAAATGAAGCATGTGCCTTTGGTTATGCTCGGAACTAGTGGAAAAAGCCCGCATTTTACAGTGAAAGGTTGCTAAAAGACTCAAATTGATTCCGGAGACACGAAAAGATACCGAGATACCATTCAAGCACTATAAGGGACATATTTCCAAAGACCCATACATGCGTAAACAAGTATTTTTTCGAAGAAAAATGACGTATTATCATTTGAAAAGGAGTTTATGAAGAATTAAGCTGAAAAGGCAATTATCCATTGAAAAAAAGTTGATACACCCCAATTTTTGATACTACAAGTAGTTTTTAAATCAAAGCTGAAGAATTTTTAATCCTTTTCTAGGTTCTTAGGAAGCTCGAATAATTCTAAACCCTTTACGAATAATCAAAACCCATCTCTACCTTATTCTAGCACCTATGTGAAATTGCAGAAACCTATTTTATAGCTAGAATTCCCTTTCCATATATTCCTTGTTCTAAATTCATTATTGGCTTCCCTTTATAGCGAGTTTTTATTAACAAACGGTTTTATTTTTTGCGAGATTATTCCCCGAGAATATAGAAATTGGGCCAATAGTCTCAATGCTAGTTGTTAAACTTGTTGTCAGTGTAACTTTTTAATTCAAATAATTTCATTGAACAAAACGGTTTTTTGTATACGAAAAGAATTAAATAAAAGTTAGAGAGAGATAAAAAATATGAAATTACACGGTGAATGATAAAAAGTGAAATAATAATTCATAGTGGCATTTGAAAGGGTGATTAAAGAGCATCGGAGTTAAAGTGTATGAGTGAAAGTCAAAGAGTAAAGACGAACGTTGATGTAAAATAGTAAAAACAAACACGGAAGGAAGTAAATGGTAAATATGTCTTAAAAACACTTTCACCAACAACAATTAAGCTTATCCAGAAGTGAAAGTAAAAATAGTTAAAAGAACAATAAGGTTAAAAGATTAAGTATGGCTTGTGAAGGGACATTTTTTTACAACGTTACCATTTAAGTCATAGTTTTAAAACTATTGTGTCCAATCCAAAACAATTGCAAACCTCAAGGAGGTTTATGTTCCTAATATTCCAAGCTACAAAAATAATCTCACTTTGTGCGTTGTGTCTGAGAATAGAAGTACATGCACATCTTCCTACACTTATATTTTCGGTACATGTGATGTTATGTTTTAGACATCTTTTTGCGAGTCTATTGTAACATTTGGAAATGAATTTTTGAGAGCGAGAGAGGATTATTTCAATAAAATATTTATATAAGAAAAACTATTTCCATTTTTACATATCTATATCGAATTGATATATAAAAAGGTCTCATTGGACCCAGAATTTTAGGGATTTTTGGAACAAAATGCACAAGGAAGAAATTGTTAGTGACTTGGATGCCTCATCATCAACTTAGAGTTGATATAAAATTAAAAATTCTCTTCTTTGTCACCATAAATCCATAAGTATAGTTCCAAATAGATTCATTATTTTTTAGTGTCCTTTTATTAAGTTCTATTTGTAAAAAAACAATTTGAGATATTTGTAAACCAATCTTGATATTTTTTTTCAAGATATTTTCGCAGTTTAAATTTGTATAAATATGATATTTGAAGTATATTGTGGAATAAATTGTTGAAGATTTATATAGTAATTTTTGTTGGACTTGTAGAGAGCTTTTGTGTTGCAATTTTCAAGTGGCAGACATGATCGGATCAACTAGCATCATATTTCATGATTCATGGATGAGCTATTGAGTAGAAGTACTTTTCTATTTTTCATTGTTTATCTTATTTTTTCATGCATCCATATGTGTGTTCCAAATTTTAATGATAATTTAGGGTATTATTTCAAGTTTTGTTAAAATCACCCTGTATTTACTATTTATCATTTGTATGTTTCGGTACGATTTATGATGAAATTGCCCTTAATTTATCCCTCTTTCATTTTGACTATGTCACTATTTCCTTTTTCCATATCAAGAGCTTTCATCATTCTCTTATATCCAGATCATACCACTTCACCAAACGACTTTCCAAAATCTTCAAAGGCTTATGTATCTTTCCTTGAAAAAAAGTGGCTTTTTGACCTTGATCCTAATTTTGTCTACTTGACTTTTGACTCCTTACCCCAATGGACAAACGATTTCCCACTATCCATCTCATTAAGTGATTTTTCACACAAACCAAACGAAATCAAAAACAAATTTCATAATCATAACTAGCCTAATATCTTATAATCAAAACGAGAGTTAAATATTATCGAGAGAGCCCTCTAAACCTAGAAGGCTAGATCCTAGGTTTAACGTAGGTTTGTAGTTACCTTGGTGTTGGGCCATTAATATGCCATTATTATTATCATTTTTGAACACTTATTCCACCACATTTCTACTATCCTTCATCATGTCATTTATTATAATTTATTATATAAATCCATTTTATGATGATTTATGCTTAGCATGAATGAATATTATTTATTCTCCTTTATTTCTAATAAATTGATGACTATACATAGTTATCAATGATAGTTTTAATAAATCAGTTGTAACATTATTTACCATTTTTGGCCTCCAAAGATAATTTCCGGATTGAAGATTTGATCATTAAAAGTGACTAAATTCAGCCCGGAATAAGAAGTGACAGTTTCCTGCAGTTGAGATTTCCGAGCAAATGAAGCAGAATATGGAAAATCCGGAACATGTGGGTTTGACAAAACGGACCCGATTAACTTTCTGAAGCCGGGACTTTCCCAATTCGGCTTGTCTTGAGAGAAACAGAGTTCTTTGAGCATGATTTTCAGTTTTGTTGTTGTGGCCGTCCTCCAAATCTAAAAATTTAAATAAATTCATGTGTATTCTTGGTAAGTCAAATGGTTAGAAGCAAACCAATTTTGTAATAGAAATCATGTTATACTTATCTTGTTGTAACTTCTCTCTGATCTCTCTATTTAAATGAGAGATGGGAGATGGGGATGATTTGGGGATGAAAAGCCAGTGGAAAAATGATGAAGAATGATGGTGGATTATTCATGAGAGGATAAGGATGTGACTGCATCTGCACAACAATTCTCAAGCCTTTGTTGTTGTAATGATTCCACAATTTTAAAGTTATTACATGATTTCAGGAGTTCTTGTTCATTCTTTTCATTGCAAGTAACAGAAACAATCCATTGTGGTCTAGGCCAAGCCTAGGCCAGAATGTTGTTCTTCTTAATATGTCATATATTTACAGTTGTCACTGATGGTTTGATTTGTTCTATTATTTTGAATTGCATTATTTTACGGTTTCATGTTTTTATGTTAATATTTGTTAGAATATTTTATGGAATTATTTTATTGCTGATTGAGATTGAATGCGTGTGGTACATTCTTTCCATCATGACAGGAATTATTATCCTTTTCAACACTATGACTATACCTTCATTTCAAATGTAAAAACGACATTAAAACAGATTGTTGGTTATTCGATTCACACTAATTGTAGAGTTTGATGTTCGGATTGTTAAATATGATTCGTTGTTTAATTCCTTTAATTATAAGTTTGTTGTCCATTTACTCCCATTTTGTTTAGTTTGGTTGATTAATTGCAGTTTGCTTTTAAGGAGTTTTCCTGGTTACTGTTGTGACTTTAGTTTTAATTTCTATTTCCTTTTAATTTCTTTAGCGAGGACTCTCAGGTTGTAGAGAACATTGGTTATTGCTTCCTGCGTTCCTAGATTGATTGTCTTGTTACGGTTGATTTCAATTGCATCAATATCCGGAGGAATGAGTTATTGCTACGCTCTGTGATTGATGGTTCTTTGAGTGAATGATTTAGTTTAGAACATTTCAGTTTCTTCTTTGTTCCAATTAGATTTTGTTCATTTTTCATTGTATTTTTGCATTTTAAGCACTATCTTTTGTAGGCATTGCTCTTATGGTGAAATAGCACTTATCGGTAGTACACTCTTGAAATAAAAATTAGTCACACAGATTTAGTTTGATAATTAATGTGAAGGTAATTAGGAGTTAAAAAGACCATTTTTATCACTCCACATTTTGGCCTTAGTTAAAGTGAAGAGTGTAGCCATTTCTAAAGAGTAGTGTGTAGATAAGTAGTGCTGCTAGGGAAAAGTTGGTTAAAAAATGGAAGGTAAGAACACAACGTGCGGGCATGTAAAAGCCTGCTCCTTTGTCACTTTCTGTGATTTATTTTGTTGCTTTGTTCGGTGAGAAATAGATGTTTAGATTTTTGTGTGAATGACTAGAAAAAATATAGGGAAATTTTTAAAAAAGCAGGTAGCATGATTTCACTCAAGTGGTGATGTAAGCACCACCCATTTCACTAACTAATTGACGGGGAACATTTGAAGAAGGAGCCTCGAAAACACATAGAAAAACATCATATTGCCAATGAAAATGGCTCCAAACTTCTCTTTTGAATTTCCCTATCAAAAGATCTAGGAGGAGATGACACAAATGCACATAATTCCCCCATCTTTACTGAAAATTTTCATGGATTTAGCAAATGAAAGTCAGGATACATTCTTGGCTGGATTCAGAAAATACTTTGTAGGATATGATTATTGTACTAATGATCCAAATATTGAAAGTGTTTCCTCTTACTCTAAAAAGGAGCAGCTCTCCAGGATAGTTCATGAACCTAAGTGGGAGCAGCCAATCATGGGATGCCATAAGAACATATTCTTGAAGAAATGCAGAGACTATTGCAAATCCAATAGAATATTTTAGGTATGATACAAGGGAAGATGAGAGTTTGGAGACTATGTAGATCGATTTCATTATAACCTTCAAAAATCAGCATAAGCATTTGGAAAAAGAGATCTTAAACATATTCTTAAAGGAATCAAAGATGAATTTTTAAAAACTCTTAAATGCAGTAGGAAAAGGTGATGTTTTTAGAGTTATCATATGATGATGTTTGTGAGTTGTGCATAAGGTATTCAAGAGGAATCTCCAAGGTGGTAAGAATTCTAGAGATGTTTGTTCTTTCTTTTCCAAATACCCCGCTACCAAGAATAGAAGACATAAGAGCTAAAATCAATGATTTATTTGAAAATTTTAAAGTTGATTTTGTTAGCTCTCTAAGCTCAAAATTGGACGTTTTGCGAGTTCATAAAAATGAAGAATTTGATGAAGTGTTTTTCCCTCATGACCGAAAGGAAGCGAAGCCCATAGATGGTTACTCTTCCTTATCTAGGATGAGTATCATATCAAAAAGGTGAGGAAGCTATGACAAGGTCAAAACCATGGGAATCATGGCTACGGTGTAGTTCAAAACACTTCTCATTCTCTTACTTGCATAATCCATTATGGAATACTCATGTTCTAGGGCAGCCATGTCAATTTCAATATAACCACCAATCTTATCTACAAGTTTGGCATGGTTCACCCCTTATGATTATGACTACTCTAGCTCATCTTGTAGCACAAGCATTCTCCATATTCTCCACAAGCTCTTTCACAACATCCTTCTTGCATATCAAATTTATCCACTCAACCCAACCAACCACATCATCACAATGCTCCATTCATACACAATTTCTGCTCAACTAATTCCACCTCACCACAATAAACCAGTACAACATGCTTACAATGCTTCAGGCTGCCAAAATTATCATCCTTCCACATTCTATCTCACATGCCAATGGAAAAGGCATTACAATGAGATTGAGAATGTTTCAAATTCAAAAATTATGGCTTCTGGAAAGAAATGAGGTTTCTTTTTAGTGTGCATCAACAAGTCATTTTAAAAGCTCAAGAACTTCATGATATGATGGCTATGGGAAATCAAGAAAGTAAAGGATATATTGAATATTGGTTTTATTCCATCACTTGTTGTGACATCACTCTATACTTCAACAATTTTTGACAACATCTTTTCAAGGAAGTTGGCTTCTCATACTAATTTTATCCTTTGTTTTTCTAATTTAGAGTATACCATATTAAACCTTATTTGAAAATGGTTCCATTGGGCTACTCCTATACATAGTCATATTCATATTTCAATCAAAGTAGGTTAGTGAAAAAATAAGAGTAAAATAAAATAAGAACATAAATAAATGCACTTTGTTTTTTTGTAAAAATAGTTGTTTTTTTTGTTGCAACACGCTATAAGTCAACATCGGTGATAAATATTTAAATTTATTTGTGTATGTAGATGAATCATAATAGAAATAATAAGTTCTAAAAACACTCATTTTTCATTTTTTATCACCAATTTGAAAAAATGCTTGAATATCATTTTGGCTTGGGAGCTTGATAGACTTTACGGAAAAAACAGTCGGGACAGTCATGTTTTGAGGACCAAAAGTGAATATTTTTTAAAACCTGTTTCTACCCTAGGTAGCCCTTGATATCTACTTTCTAACCCAATTTGAATCAGTCAATTTGGATTTAGAAGCAACGAAAAAGTTAGAACCAAAACATTGACCGGCCGGATGTCTAGTGGGCAGCTAGAACGAGGTTGGGACGATCGAGTTTTGAAGCCTAAATGTTTGAATTTTTAAAACCTATTACTATGGTGGATTCCCATATGAATCTGGTTTACAATTCAATTGGAATCACTCATTTTTGATATCGTATGAAATTTATGGTCAAAATCTTGTTGTCTATACGATAATCAGCACCTTAAAAACTATGTCTTTCCATTTTGTTCCTTACAGTGTTTGACCTATCAATTCTTCTTGTCCTCAAAATCTGTTTCTGTTAGAAATAAATAAATGAATCTAATTTCATTTCCAATTTAAATCATTTAGATACGACATCAAACGAAAAAGTTACGCTTAAAACATTAGCTACATTGATGCGAAATTTGGGTAATTGAAAATGACTATGTTATGCAGGTTGTTCTAACTAAAATTGACATATCATATCATTGAATTTCTAAAACATGTTGCTACAGAATGTAAACCTTTGAATTAGCTCTCATTTGGCTTTGGAATCACTCGATTTCGATGAAAAACAAAGAAGTTGTGATTAAACAACTGTAGCACGGATAGTATGATGGAAATACTTTGCTCTCCCGCGAGGTGACAAATAAATTTTACTTTGTTATTTTCTCAATGGATTTGTTATATAGAGTAACTACTTGTTGTTTTTGCATCATTCTTGAATTAGGGAGCCGTCCACCTCTCTTTCTCCGTGATTTAATGTTTTATTGCGGGTAGACACTCGTTTTTTAACGGAGTCGATCCCGGTGGATATTGGTGGTCACCCGCCTATTCCACTTGGGGCTCCACCATTGTCTATTTCAGTTTTTAGGTTTCGCTTTGATTTACTATTTTTAGCAGTTTTTCGGGTCCTAAACTTAGGAGCACGTTTGAGGCCCTAAAGCATTTTTTTTGGGGAAAACGGAGGGCAACATGGGTCCGTAGATATTTGCCCATTCAGAATTTGTAGTCCTCGGATAGATCTTTCTAACGAGGTATGGTACGCGTCAAAAGGAGATGGTATGCCAAAGTTGCGCCCACTGAAATTGAAACACAATTTACCCAAACGGGGCCCATGGTTTTGAGCATTGTCTCCTGGGGTTGGGGTTTTGGTGTTTAGGATTTCCCATTGTTTCTAAATGATAAATGAGCCCTGTTCATTGTAACACGATTCGGTGCTGTGTCGCCACATCTCTTCCGAAGATAACTACCGATTACCAACTGGTTTATTTCCATTACGTACGTAGAAAAATTAGGTTCGTTGATATTAATGAAATGAAGTGTTATTTACGCTGCATCTCTATATTTATGTTTATATGCTTATTACATTGCGTTCTGTAAATTAGGATCAAGGTCACGAGAAAATAAAGAAGGTCAATTTATGGAGCGAGTGATTCTTGATTTAACGAAACAAAGAATTTCATCTAAGTCATTGCTGGCAATTACATAATAGAAGAAATGAAGAATTGATTTCGATTTGAGAATTCATGTCTTGTCACTGCTTTGCCAAAACATTCTTCAAAAAGATCATACATAATATCATAGTTGTTGTACTTAATTTACATATTGTTTTTAAATAAAATGTTGTTTCTTTTCTGTTCTCTTATATTTTTTTGTTTCAGGTGTTGCTTCATTCAAAGTGTAGCTCATCCTCGGCTTTATGTTTTGTGAACAATTTATTTTTGCATGTTTTGCATTTTATGATTATCCATTTGCTGTTCCTTTCCGAATGGAACAATGTACCACTTTTCGTTTTATTGTTCCTTTTTCAAAGGAACGACACTTGCGTTTTTTCTTTGTTCCTTTTTCCAAGGCTTGACATTTACATTTTCACATATGTGTATTTTTGCTTTTTTGGTGTGCATTTCCTTTGCTGTTCCCTACACGCAACACCACTTTTTGGTGTTTTTGTTGTTCCTTCAAAAGAGCAACCCTTTGGAGTATTTTTGAGAGCAACCTTTTCTTCCTCTTGTGGGACTATTCCTGGTTCATCTCAACATTCTTGGTCCCATTGTGGCATGAAGTACACTATTTTTTATAAGGACAGAGTGGATTCTATTGAAGCGAGTTAATATCATTCATATTGTGATCTTTAACGGAACCCAACTCCTTGATGATAGATTATTTTCAAAGGACACAATTATTTATATAACACTGTTGCGTTGTTTTCATATTGAACATGATATTGATTGATCATCTTAATGCCATCACAGTTCACATATACGGATTATAATAACCCTGCGTACGTAATAAATGAGATTATGGGTATATTTTTTTCTAACAACATGTGCTTATTTACCATCACTACCGCTCCTTACAATCTTGAGCCTCTCTTTTTATCATAAGAATTGTGTAATAACGACGAAATTTTGTTCACGGATGAGAGATCGGGGTCTCATTACGACCAGCCTACTGTGTTCTTAAGGTTGTGAAAACTGCTTGTTCCCATTATGGCCACCACACCAGGGTTATGATCCATTGGATAGTCAAATTATCCTTGGAACGAGGAGGTCTCATCACGGGCTTCATGCGATCACTTTTTTAACATCCCCGGTGAATGGCGGTGTGGTTATACGGTTACTGCCTTGACCTGTGATCTCATACTGTGAAACAACTGCTGTAACTCACTCATTTTATAAGTGAGATCCGCTCACCATAGATTTAAAAAGCAACCACATGCCCGAGGCTATGGACCTTTCTTTGGCAGTGACAGCTACTTGTGGTATTGAGATTATATCTTGTCGTCCAATTATTATTGTAATACCCTTTTCTTATTTTTTCTTTTTATCGGAAAGTTATTTCCTTAACTTTTTCCTGTTTTTGAACCTTTATGCATGAGAAATTGTTTTATGATCAATCGCATCATTTTTAGCTATCTTATCGATGTCTTTTTGGCATATTGTTGTTCTTTTTTTCTTTTTCATAACTTATCATCAATCAACGTATCTTTTATTCATAACTATCTTTACACACTATGCTCTCATTATAACCATAACTCTCCATTTGTCCTATCATTGATGTGTACTTTGCTTTAGCTTCTTTGCAATATTGTTCATTCCCTTGCCTTGCTCTCGTGCAACACCTCTCATACACTTTATCGTCATGGAATTCCTTTTCCAATTGGAGGGGGGTATATGCATTGTAAGATAGCAGACTAAAGGTTACTACACTCTTATATAACTTGTTGATTTGACAAAGTTTTTAAATTTGCAGTTTTGCATGCATCTTATCTATTTCTATTCAAAACTAACACTATGGATTCAAGAACATTGTGTAAAAAATAGTGCTTTGTTTACGGAGAACAACAGAAATGGGCGAGGAATTCTATTCACGACATGACCACACTATTGCAACTAACGAAGAGGCTCGAGCAACTCACGAACGTACTACAATTCTTCGACATGATGTGCTTTCAGATTCTACCTTTTGCATCACTTTCGCTTTCAGCACTGCTGCCTACATCGGCTTCAACACTGCCCGGTACATATATGTCATTTCCACATTTTTTGGAGGTAAAACTTGAGGTAAAAATCGCATAATTTTCGATTTATTACGAATTTAGGAGAAATTTCAAAAACGTCCATTTTGAGCATTATATATCATCCTTGGGTCCACATCATGCCACTTCCCATTTTTATTCGGTGGCATATCATCTTTCGGTTTGGGGGAGTGTCGCTTTCATCATTTCTTTCTTATGACTATGCCAAACCATATTCTTTATCATCCATTGCTATTCTTATTCATTCTCAACACCTCCTTATTCCTGTTGTTTCACCAAGAATAGAATTCAACTTATTTGTGTAACCACATCTATTTGTTTTCTAGCATCGCACCGAAGGGCATGCTAATTTTTTGAGAGGGGGAGGAGGGTACTCGCATGATGGATGTTTCAATTTTTCTTTCTCATTTAAGGCATACAATTTCGGTGCGGTCGTTCATAATATTTTTAAAACTATGAACTCAATTCTTGTGATTTTTGGAAAATGCGGACGTATCATTAGCTAAGCCAGTTAATTTCAAGAAATATTGGTTCATAAAATTTGGAAATCATGCATTCTAGGCTACGATCATTTTGTTTATATCTCACTTGATCCATGCATAAAGCAGTCTGAAAGTTTTTGGATCATAAAGGCATTCATATATTATAAATTTACTTGTAAATTTCAGCAAAAGGCTGGTTTGTAGTTTTTGAGAAAATGGTTAATGAAGTTTCTTTGTTACTTATATCATGTTTATTTTGCAACTTCATATATACATATAGTTGAATGTCAATATAAAAATTGTTATGCCTTCATCGAAAAGTTACTAAAAGTGAATATTCATTCATTAAGGAAGAATTCATTTGTTTTATCCATTTCATGAGCTGGGATGAACATATTTTTATTGCTTGGTTAACACATGGGTTTTTTGTCTTTGGGTTGCATGAGGACATACTGATATATTGATTTTTGTTGCATGAGGACATACGACATATTGAGTGTGGGGGTATGTTGGGTCGTTAATATGCCATTATTATTATCACTTTTGAACACTTATTCCACCCCATTTCTCTTCCTTATTCATCATGTGTCATTATTATAATTTATTATATAAATCCATTTTATGATGATTTGTCGCCCACATGAATGAATATTATTTATTCTCCTTTATTTCTAATAAATTGATGATTATGCATGATTTTATCGATGATAGTTTTAATAAATCAGTTGTAACATTATTCACCATTTTTAGCCTCCAAGATAATTTCCAGTTGAAGATTTGATCATTAAGTGCCAACTCGGAAATTCGCTGGAATAAGAAGTGATGGTTTTGCGGTTGACATTTCGAGCAAATGAAGCGAGAATCTGGAAAATGGGAACATGGGTTTTGTCCGAACGGACCCAATTAACACAACAAATAACGGTTTGCCCAGAATTGACATCTTGAGAGAAACGCGGGTTCTTTGAGCATGCTTTTCTCGGTTGTTGTTGCGGCCGTCCTCCAAATCTCGGTACTATGACAAATTCGCCTTGTTCTTGTTGATCAAATGATTTAGAAGCAAACCAATTTTGTAATAGAAATCATGTTATACTTATCTTTATTGTAACTATAGAGTCTCTCTCTGTTTAAATGAAAACGAGAGATCGAGAGATGGGGATCGTTTGGGGATGAAAAATGATGGAAAAATGATGAAGAATGATGGTGGATTATTCATGAGAGAATAGGGACCATTCCCATCTTTCAGCAATTCTCAAGACCTTTCTTGTTGTAATGATTCTGATTTCTTTGATTAATACATGATTTGGGAGTTAACATTCTGGTACTTTTCATTACGGAAAGTAACCCGGCGGCGTCTGCTTTGGCGGTAGGGCCCGACCTGCGGTGGAGGTACGTTGCGCACTGTGCTGTGTATCATATATTTACAATTATTAACTGTGTGATGGTTTGATTTATTTCCTATTCTTTTTGAATTGCATTATTTTACGGTTTCATGTTTTTATAGTGTCTTGTTAGAATGTTCTGGAATTATTTTATTGCACAAGTTGAGATTGAATACGTATGGGCTGTTCTTTTTCATCATAACGAGGATTATTATCCTTTTCAACTTATATTGTTATCTTGTTCATTTCAAATGTCTTAAAGTTTAAGCCCCATTCATTTAGGATTGTTGGTTATTCGATTCCACTAATTAGGTTTGTTGTTAGGTTATTAAATATGATTCGTTGTTTAATTCCTTTAATTATAAGTTTGTTGTCCATTTACTTCATTGTTTAGTTTGGTTGAAAGTTAATTGCAGAGTTTGCACGTTTAAGGGTTTTCTAGTTTACTTTCAATGGCGACTTTAGTTTAATTTCTATTTCCTTTTAATTGCTTTAAAGCAGGGACTCTCAGCGCCAGAGAACATTGGTTGTTGGCCATAGTTCCTAGATTGATTGTCTTGTTAGGTTTGATTTCAATTGCATCAATATCCCAGAAGACCAGGTTATTGCTCTTTGTGTCTTCGATTGATGGTTGTTTTAGTGAATGATTTAGTTTAGAACATTTCGAGTTTCTTGTTGTTCCAATTAGATTTTGTTTCTCGACTTTCATTTACTTTTGCATTTTAAGCACTATCTTTCGAAAACATATATGAGTAAATAGCGCCTCGGACGAGTACACTCTTGAAATAAAAAGTCGTCCTTGAGTTTGATAATTAATGTGAAGGTAATTAGGAGTTAAAAAGACCCTTTTTATTAAACTCCACCTTAGTGAGTTCTTTGCGCCTTTAACGAAATTCTTGTGAGTGATAAGTTATTCACAACTCCATTTGGGACACTAAAATTTTCTTGATATTTTACGGCTTCATATTTGATCTATGATAGTGGATAATGATCGGACACGAAGGTTAAAATCATCACGAGTGACTCCAAATCAATTTCACAATCAAAGACTCCCTTGGAGGAGCCATGAAAAAGAAAAATATGGAAAGACTGAAGCACCAGCCTCGATCTTAAATTTTTTCAATGTATATTGTATTTTAGAGAAGATATTAGATTAGTTTTTAATTATTTTCCTTTAAATATTGTAAATACTAATTCTCCTAATCCCCTTCAAGTAGCTTTCTTACGAATCTTATGATGATCATTTTCCAATTAAAAAGCCTCCAAATAATCAAGACCGATCT
Source organism: Pinus albicaulis (assembly GCA_034641835.2). Lineage (NCBI taxonomy): Eukaryota > Viridiplantae > Streptophyta > Pinopsida > Pinales > Pinaceae > Pinus > Pinus albicaulis. The sequence goes on along the minus strand of JAXQQM020062207.1, from coordinate 177,023 downwards.
TACAATTCCTATACATATTGTTGTGCCATATAAAGTTCCGGATAGATATAAACCTCTTATTTTACCTCCTACACTCCATGATTTCTACGATAATGACTACAAAACATCTTCCCTAAATTTTATGGAGAAGAGAGTAGTGTCACTAACCAAAAACATATTCAAGGTTTTGAAAATTATATCTAGATTTATTTGAAGTTAATGCATATGATCTTAGAATCGAGACTTTTTTTCTCTTTCTTTGCAAAATAGAATAAAGAGTTGGTTCAAGAATTTACCTAATACAAGCATCTCAAATTTCCGGAAAATTTGTCAAAAATTTTCTTGACGACTGAATAATTAAAATCGATATTTTTATGATCATGAAGAACATAATCAATTAAAAAGACATACAAATGAAACAATACAAAAATTTTCTAACATATTTAATCGATTTTATTGTTACGATGCCAAAAAATATAAGACCTCCTCATGATTCATCTCTCTTGAATTATCTAGAGTCTTGTTGATCCGAAGAAATATAATTTTAGTTAAAGAAAAGAGATATAGAGACACTTGTACGGATACGAACATTGAAGTTGGTGTAGAAGTTAAAAATACTTAAAATCAAAAACGAAAATTTGAAAATTGTGAAGAAGAAGAAAAACATTGAGAGATAAAACTTAGTCTTTTGGTAATAAAACTAGATGAAATCATCTGATCACTATGAAAGATGAATCTTTTTGGCTAAAAATCACCGTGAATAAATAGAGAGGTTGATAGCCATGAACAAATTCCTACTAATTCCAATTATCATGGCTCGGAAAGGGATTTACAAATCAATATGTATTGAGGAATCTACGATTTAATGTGTATGTTTGATGAAATTCATTCTTGATCATTTGCTAAGTATGATCATTATGATGATAGTTACTGTTCTCAAACTCAAGCTAACTTCATGAGCAATTTGAAGCTAGTTTGTGGGATGAGAAATTCATTTCTAAACCATTAGAATACGGATCGGCTATGAAAGTGAGGAAGAAAAGAGCATAAAATGTGGAATTAGGCAAAAAGATTACCTCTTTGTTTTGCTTCATTTTAGTTCATTAGGAACAACTTTCGCCTCAACAATCATCACACCAAGGGCTCGTAGAAACCCTTTGAGGATATTTCGGTTTCACAATTTCATTTATCATTTCCCATTGAAATACATGATCAAATAACACCGGAAGAATTCAATACCTACTATTTTTTGAATATTTCGGCTTTTAAAGGAAAGGTTGTATACCATATTTAAAGAAAAGGATGTGAAAATTGTTAAAATTTATGAAGTCCCAGAATCTATATGCAAAGGTTGTGACAATTTTTCCCAAGTTTTTCATGATCCAATAACAAATATGTTGGATAAAAGTCCATTTCAAAGCCTTTCTCCATTTATTGACTATGAGCTTCCGAATCAAGATGATAAAGTTTCCTCAAACAGAGACATTTTCATCGGTAGAAATATCATCACAAATCTGATACAGAAAGTTTTTCGGGGGAGATATAGATGAAAATAAAATTTCGAGTTTTATGGCATGGAGGCCATATCAAATAGACGACACCAATTATTTAGATCGGTTAAACATTGGTTTATATCTTGGAAGATCCTTTTGAAAATTTTCTAGAGGTAACAAAGGAAATCAAGTGTTCCTTGTGCTCATTTGTTGACAAGTTTCTAATAGGTTGCGGAATTACGGTTTTTAATAATCAACAATAAAATGTAGCAAAATATATCAACGTACACTTAATACTTGAATATGGTTGCATTGGTTGTTTTATTTTACTAACCAACGGTTGGATGGTTGATTAGGGTAAGTAGGTAGGACTTTATTTTATTTCAGTTTTTTAGTTTTTAACAAGTTTTGAGATAATTCATTAAGATTTGAAGCCAAGGAAAAGGGTACGTAAGATATTGATGATTTAAGTAGTTGGTTTAAAGGTTGTAGCACCTTATAGTGCGAGATGAGATGTCGGGTTTGCGAGAAAAAAGTGTAAATTCGGCTCGAGTTTTTTGATCTGACATATGTGTGTTTGGAATTGGCACACAATGGATAGAACTACTATTAGGTGGTGTTCTTGTCATCTCATAAGGAGATGTAATCCCATGTAAAACGGCAAATGAGTCCTATAAATATAGGATTCATGCTGCAAATTAATTCATTAAAATCTAGAAATATTGTACATACCTTTTCCTTTTGCAAATGTATTTAAATTAAAAATGAAAAAGGATGTCCTATAAAAGGAAAAAAAGATAAAAAAAGATAAAAAATAATATTAAATATAAACCCCCATCAAAAAATAGATCATGAAAGTGTTGCGAGTTTAAATGCTACTACTTTAGTTTACTTTTGCAAATAAGATTGCGTGCATCTTGTCTAATGTCACAATCCATGAGGTCAGACATCTTAAACTTGACCTCTCATGCTTTAAAATTCATGTTGATAGATAGAGAATAAAGATCTTGTCAAACGAGTTTAAGCTTGACGGATCAATGATTAGGTAGATAATAAATAAGGAGCTCGATAGTTTAATACGAGCCTTGCATGAAATAAGGTTAAATTATATAATTTCCTATTTTTAAAAGAAAAATGAATCGGGTTTGCAAGCTTAAATGCTACATGCAAATAAATTTAAAATGTTACAAAAATGATGGGTGAGTGAAAAAAGAGAGGTTGTGCAAGGCATGTAATAAAGCATCATCGGACAAATTACTAATATCTCTTCCCCCCATAATAATCCGGTGTTCGAAATTTTAGTTAAAGAGGCTCGAGCATTTCTTGGAATTTTTTTGAGATAGGACCCAAGGCTTAATAAGCGATAGGTAATAAGTATTGGATTCCCTTCATAAAATCCATTTTCCTCAGCATATTCACCCTTTTCCAAAACTATGATCTCTTTTCCTAAATACAACCACTTTTTTCATAGTGAAAGAAAGTAAATCCCCTCTTAAGTAATTTCATTTCATCCAAAAGCACTCAAAAACCATAAAAATGCATGTTATCCTAGGTTTAACTTGTAAATAAAAATAGGACAATTTCTATGATATTATTTACACTTTACTTAGGTCAATTCTATGTATTTTCATTTCATTACATATTAATTTTTACATAAAGTATTAATTCCCTATAAAACCCTTCATTATATTTTATTAATTCATTTTTATATAAAATATATAGGGTCCTTATATTTCTAGTATAGTCCCTTATTTTTTGTACCCTTGTAACCCCCATATTGTTATTATTGTGCCCTTAAATTATTATTGTTAGGTCGGCTAGGATTACATTGTGGCTCATGACTCCTATATACTAGAAAGAGGTTTTTTCATTTTTGTATCATACAAAAATTGTTCATTCATGTAATGTGTTGGAGGTTTACCCTCGAGTAGCTTGTTATAAGATGTTGATATCTATTTTCTTCTCTTTCTTGAAAAAATTGGTTTCACAACATTTGGTATCGAGAGGTTTGGATTCTAGTGTTTCGCTACACCAAACGAGGTAATCGTGGCATTTTCACTATAATGTTTTTTATACAAAGGTTCAGAAGCTGAAATTTTTATAGCGGGAAGCCGAAATCTGGAGGAAGATCATTGCAAAATTTTAGAGCTTTGTTCGCCATGCTGTTCGAGAGATATGATGTTTGTGGAAGGTATGTTGTTCTTGGGCTCTGAATTTCTCTCAAAGAAGGTGATCGTGGAAAATCTTCATAACTCTCTGCGAGCATCGGTTGAAATTTTGTAAAAAGGAAGTTGGAAGTACACATAATTTGGTTTCCTTTCTATCAATTTTAGAGCCGAAAGAGTAAACAATGACACGTGTCAAGTTGTACAAGTTTACTCTCTTTGAACGAGTCCATAATTGGGTCATTGTGGGGAGATTGGAAATAACTTTGCCTTGAAGAATCCAAAGCAAGTCGGACCTATGGCATTTGAAAGAGGATTCAAAGGGATACTGTAGGGCCCAATTTTAGATATTTAAGATCCGAAATCACGGAGATAATTGGTTTCAATATCGAGCTCCTAAAAAGCAAGAAAAAGGTGTGTGTATGAATTACATATGTCTTGTTTGAAAAAAATAGTTTGAATTTATTATGGGGGAATATTGAAGAATAGATATTGATATTTGGGTTCTAAAATCCCCCCTAAAAATAATTCAAAACCAATCAAGACTTCGAAGGCTCTACTATGACTCATGAAGACGAAGAAACCACAACATGAGATATCAAAATTACAAGAGCAAGTGCACCAAATTTCACTATTGCAAAGAGTGAAACAAATGCGATGGATGGTTTGAAGAAAGGCGTGGAAGCTAAGATGAATGTTTTGGAAGCTAATATTGATGTCATGGAAGTGGGCATGGAAGCTAATATGGATGCAATGGAAGCTAAGATGGATGACATGGAAAGCTAAGATCGATGAAAAAATGAAAAACAACATCGAAAACATGAAGAATGATTTGGAAAAGTTGATGTAAAAAATGTTTCCTAATGGTGAAAAGATAGACTGAAGAAACTCATGATGAGAATAAAATACATGTTAATCACGATTTCATAAAATCTAATTTTGGATTGAAGAACCACAATATTCCGAAGATGGATATGAGGAAGTTTGATGGCAAGAATCCCGTAATATGGATACTATAGATGGAGCAATATTTTGATCTCAATAATGTGCAAAACACACAAAGGTAATCATTGAAATTTTACATTTAGAACAAAATACATTTGTATGGTATGAAGAGCTTTTTTCTCCCATAAAAAAATTGTCACTTGGTCAATTTTTACGGAGGAAATGATAGCACATTATCGGGATACAAAGAGCAACACCTTCTTTATCCAATCGTCAATCTCAAACAAAAGGGTTTAATGGTGGAAAACGATGGGGACTTCCAAAAATTGAATATAACGATGGCTTGATATTCCAGGGAGAACACAAGATTGATTTCTTCATGACAGGGACTTTAAAGGATAGCATCCAACATGAACTTCATGTTTGAGTGCACAAGTTCATTGGAGAAGGAATTAAAGATTTGGCAAGAAATATTGAATGTAAAATTATGGTGAAAAGGAATCCTAGCACTCACAACTATAAATATGCAAGTGTTGCTACTCCTAGACTTCCACAACCTACAAGGTTGACATAAAAAAATTGGAAGAAAAAAGAGCAAAGAGCTTTGTCGGTTGTGATAGAAAATACACTAAAGGTCATAGAGTGCCTTTGAGAAGAAATTGTTGTAGATTGTGAAGAGGAAGAAGAAAAATAAGAAGAATCTTCAAAAGAAGAGGATATACACTAGTAACAAACCCTAGAAGAAGAATAATGAGTTACGGCCACATGTCATGTAATGCATTGACAAGAATTACTACTCCTCAAGCGCTCAAAATAGAAGGACATATCAAGAAAGAAGAAGGTAATAGTGTTGATACTACATAATTTTATTCATTGTAAGGTAGCCAAGGAATTGAATTGTTTCACACATGACACCGAATGTCAAGTGATGGTTGCAAATGGAGGAACCATAAATTGATCTAGAAAAATTCCATAATATCAACCTAGAAATGGGGGAGTATGTATTGAATAGTTCAATATTTTCCATCCCAATGGAAGGTGTTGATGTTGTACTAGGAGTAAAATGGTTACAATCTTTGGGGACGATAGCTTTTAATTTTCAAGAAATTTTCTTGAAATTTTTTTTGGAAGGAAAGAAATCAGAATTGGGGTATAACGAGGGAATACGGAAGATAATAAGCTCTAATGTCATGACAAGCTTAAGAAGAAAGAAAAAGTAAGGGCATAATTTCACAATTATGCTCACTAGAAAGTTCCAACATCAAAACCATCTGTTCTCCAGAGGGATATCCAAAAGGTCTTGGAAAATCATTCAAAGGTGTTTGATACTCCCCAGAGGACTCCCACTATTCATGATCATGATCATGCTACTCATTGATTCAAAATTTTTCATAAACATCAAAACGCAAGATATCCTTATGTCCAAAGGCGAAATTAGACATGTGATTGTAGAAATGTTAGATGTGGTGTAATTCAACCTAGTCAAAGTTCTTTCTACTCCCGGTGGTATTGGTGCACAGAAATATGGATCATGGTTCATGTGTCTGTATATTATGGGGAGCTCAATAAGCTCACTATTAAAATATAAATTCCATTCATACAGTTGATGAATTATTGGATGGTGCAGAGAAATTTATTTTGCAAGTTGGATCTTCATTCGGGATCATCAATTAGAATGAATGCGAAGATATTCCAAAAATAGCATTTCGAACTCATGATGGTCATTATGAATTTTTGGTCATGCCTTTTGACATACCAATGCACCTTATACATTTCAGAAATTTGATGAATTCCATTTTCAAACCATTCATAGAAAATTTGTGCTAGTATTTTTTTGATGATATACTAATCTACAATAGGTATTGGAAGGATCATGTTCTACATGTTGACACCGTTAACAAACTGTTGGAGGAGAAACAACCATATGCAAAAACATCAAAATGTTTCTTTGGAAGTCAGAAGGTGAAATATACGGAATTGTATTGTATCTCACAAGGGTATTTGAGTATTCATAAAATTAAGAAGCCATTAATGAATGGAAATTTCCCACAACCATAAAGCATTGCCTTTGATTTCTCAGAAGTTAGGGAGTATTATATAGGATTTGTTAAGAAATTATGGGAGAATAAAAAGCACCTCTAACAACATTATTGAAAGAAAGATTCATTTTCATGGACTCACGAAGCAACTAAGGCCTTCAAACATCTTAAGAGAGAAATGTGCCTAACACGAGTCTTAGCTATGCTAGACTTCACAAAAACCTTTATTGTGGAATGTGATGCCTCGGAAATGGAATTGGTGTTGATGCAATGCAATAAGAAGACCGAATTTCTTTTGAAAGTCGTTGATCAAAGGAAATTATTTACAAAAGGATATTTATGAGAAGGAAATGTTGGCAATACTACATGCTAAAGAAATGAAGACCTTACCTACGGGCGGACACTTCAAGGTAAAAATAGATCATGATAGTCTTAAAAAAAATTTTGGAACAAAGAATATCTTGAAAAGAGTAGAAGCCATGAGTCACAAGATGTTGGGTTATGACTTTGAAATGCGTCTACAAAAAATGGAAGCTAAATTTTCTTGGATGCACTCTCAAGAAAAGGATGAAGAGGTGGAAGCATTTCTTTGTACCATTTCGGGTTATCCAACTAGATTGGACTTGAAGCAAGGGTTAGTGGAAGAAGAATAGAAAGAAGTGTGGACATCTCATTCAAAAATTTGCAGCAAGATCCTATTACATCTAATACATTTAGTTGGAAAAATGATTCCTTATGGTAAAAATATTTCTTAAATATATGCAAAAATTCCCAACTAAAAACAAAATATTCTTTGGAATTTTACACTTCTCTTACACAAGGAGGACACTCGTATTTTTAAAAAATTACGATAGGGTGAATAAATAATTTATTTTGGGATAGCCTTAAATCTAATATTCAAAATTTTGTGGCGGAATGTTTTGGTTTTCCAAAAAAATAAGGTAAGAACGGGGTTAAGACCCCGGGTCTTCTACAACCTTTATCCATTCCCGGTCAACGTTGAGGGGAAGTTCCAATGGATTTTATCACATGTTTATCTAAGTCCAAAGGAAGGAGTGTCATCATCATGGAAGTTGATAGACTTATCAATTATGCACCTTTTTGTGAATTATCTCATCCATTAAAAACAGCACAATTACTACGTTTATGAAACAATTCAAAGCTATACCCGACCGAAGATTATTGTAAGTGATAGAGATCCCATTTTTAAAGGGATATTTTTTGACGGAAATTATTTTCTTCTATGAGTGCTCAACTAGCTCATAGCTCATCTTATCATCCTCAATCGGAGTAGTCCAAATAGAGATAGGGAATAAATGTTTGGAAGGATATCTTCGTTTTTTGTATGTAAGTAGAAAGCACAATGGGTAGTGGTTACCTCTGGTTGAATGGTGGTATGCTTGCTTCCTTCATCTTTGCCCAGCAAAGTGACCCCATTTATGGAACTTTATGGATATCATATACCATACATCACATATTCTTCGAAAAATTCTGGGATTGCATGATGAGGTCATCGAACATCAACAAGAAATTTCAACTCTTAAAGGATAACCTAAATTCGACACCAAATCAAATGAAACAATAGACATGTCGACATCATAGTGAAGAAGTTTTGATGTGGGAAATGGGTGTTTTTATGGCTAAACCATACAAATACATGTCCTTAATGACTAGAAGGATAAATTATCACCAAAATGCTATGGTCCTTACAAGGTTTGCAAAATATTGGTACTATGGCATACAAATTGAGTTTCTTTCTTCTTCATAAGTGCATACGATTTTCCATGTTTCATGCTTAAAAAGGGTTATGGGGAAAAAATTCCGGTTCAAGCAATGTTCTAGAATTGATGAGGAAGGAAAAGCCATATTCAGGAACTTTGAAGAAATCACGGAAACGAGAACTTAAAAACTACGAAATCGATCAATTTTAGATTATCTCATCAAATGGAGGAACTTACCATGAAAGCTTCTACATGGGAGGATGATAATTTTATATACAAAAAGAACAGTACTCAGCGTTCGGGGACAACTTTTTATTTTTGAAGGAGGAGAGATATTTAGGTCCTTCGTACAAGTATAGTCCCTCATTGTTGTTAGTGTAACTTGTATTGTTATTGGTGTACCCTGTAACTTCATATTGTTATTATTGTGCCATTAAATTATTATTTTTAGGTTGTGGGATTACATTGTCGCTAGGATTAAAAATTTCGGTTGTTTGAACGATACGGATCTGCGGTTACGATTTGATCTCCCATTTCTCAAAAGATGTAGAGATGCCCTCGGTCCCTCCTTCATTTTTCATCATTAACCACGATCTAGGGAACCCCGATCATGCATTTTCAACCGCTAGCCAAGTCCTTCTATGCTCCTAAATTAAGAAAATTTTCACTCAAATAAACTTGCTAAATAACAGGTTTAACCTCCACATCATTTTAGAAAACCACTTTTAAATCTGTGCTCTAGTCTAGGGTTGAGGAGTGCATTCATGATTTGAAATCTCTCAAATTCACAAAATTGAAAAAGGTTAAGAAATCGAAAATTTGATAAACCTAAGACAGAAACTCCCTAACCTCTCAATTTGTTCCCAATAAATAAAAATCATCTTCCTTACAAGTGAACTCCTCTCAAAAATAAGCCTGGGGCCAATTGTGTCTTGAATTCTCTAATTTCCAATATCTCCCTTCCTACAATGATAAGAAATGGGCACAAATTTGGACTACAAAAGACAATGTGATCTAAATAGGAATATACAATGATCTCAGTAATAAACTTTGTAGAATGAACATCGTTGAACCTTTGCTAAAGCATTTTTTAGACAAATCGCTATTTCTAAAGAACAATTTTTTGATGCCATAATCCACAACACTGTTGAACCTTGTCCCATCACAAAGTTTACGCAACAGTATGGCCAGTTATGTGAATCACATCACAAAAAACTGTAATCTTCGAACTTTGTAGTCGAACTAGTAGAAATCACGATGGGACAAGATAAATGTTGCGTTGGTGCTTTATTTTTCAGCAATACAAAAGGAAACCTTAGAAATTATGAAGCAAACCTCATAAATTATGATATAAAGCATACTGTGGAAGGTTAAACGAAAACACCATGGTTAGGCTTTGATATCAATGAAATCATAGTAGGAAATAAGTGTGGTTGGACTAAACACAATGGCTTCAATCACGAGCCTCACGATGATACATCGACAATACTCATCGCATCAACAACAAGATATAATTATGAAATTATGTCTAAGGCTGTTTTCATGGTAGGAAGCAAGAATATAAAGGAAAATATTTTTGGATCTCAACGAGCATGCGAATGAGAAAGAGACATCTCTGAGACACGCCTCCCATCACATCAACAACAAAGATATTAATTTGTCTAGCATATCGATTGACTCACCAACCATAAAAATTCTTAAAAAAGAGTTAAGCTATGCAATTTCTCTCACAAAATTCCCAAGAAAGATATCCTATGAAACATTGAATATGGTATTAAGAAGCTCGAGAAAATGTAAAATAGATCATTATACAAAATCTGCTCCGTCGTACGAGAAAGACAAACCTCCCAAAAGAAACATTTCTAAACAATAATTCACTTTGCTCTCAAATCTTTAAATCAAAATCCTAACATTTTTATACGAAGAAAAAACGGACAAAAATTGGAGCAAACTGTCATTGTAGACTCAAAATATTACGACAATAAGATGCTAGAACACCTTAACAACCTAGGGTTATTACATTAAATTTTTACCCTAAAAACAACCTCCTGAAATGTTCAAAACCTTCTAAAATACTACAATATACCTAATATCAAAAATCTTTTGGAAAATAACCCCTACACCCCACACCATCTCGCTGGGCCCAATATACACTAGGGATGGTATCCCCATAGGACCATTGTCAACACTATTGGAGGTCCACTTACCATCTTGCAAAACCGCTGCACCAAAAAACTCAAGACCTTAATTGGTAACTTTATGATCTTTGTCAAGATTCCTCATTTCATTAATGAAATCAAGAAATTACAACAGTATTACAATAAACGCCTAAACTTTTTACAAAGAAAAATATTAATATATTTAGAGGCATCTACGATTAATTAACTCATTAAATATATTTTTTTCCTTGATTAATTAATTAATTAATTTGATTTTCAAACTTTTTCGATCGACCTCCTTTCCCCCTCTTGCTAGTTCATTGTCCTCTTGTTTAGTCAATTTAATATCCTAAATTGTTAACATAAATTATCGACTAGGGCTAGTAAGCGATGAAGTGCAATGCCATGTGTGCCTAAGTGTCCTTTTTTCCTACTAAGGTTTTGTTGAAGTGTTTTTGGGAGTTTTTTAATATTTTGATCTTTAACATTATAACTAAACTAAAAATATGAGACTAATATATTTTAAAAAGGAAGAAATGGAAATGTTGTCAAATGAATTAAAGCAAAATTTTATTTTTAAGTTTTTAAGTCTATTTTCTAATTGAACGTTGAAAACTAAATCCTAATCCATGGATATTGTAAGCTTAATTTATAATTCAAGAAATGAAAACAACTAATAACTAGGCCATTACCATTTGAATCCAATTCATTCAGAATAATATTTATTGGAGAGCTTTTGAAAAAAGATTTATTGTGGTGTAATGAGGATCTCCTATGACATGAAATGAAAAGTTGGGAAATAACTAATAACTCAAACATTACAAGCGAATCCAATTCATTCGTTCAAGTTGTTCAGGAAAGATTTTGAAGAAAATTATTCGATTTAATAGGAATCTCCATAAATACTAAAATAAATTATAAAACAACTAGCATCTAACTCAGTATTCTGATGAGTCCAATTCATTCAATTAAAGATTTATTGGAAGAGCTTTTGAAAAAGATCAATTTGTAGTGTAATGAGGATCTCCTATGATATGAAATGAAATGTTGGACAATAACTATATATATATAAGTCACTAACCATTTTAATTTAAGATTTAAATGGTCTTTAGCAGTACGAGCACGATGCTTGTTAACTGCAGACAAAGAAATGAAACCTAGGCAATTCCTATTTTTGCGGTCACTTATCTATTATTCAATACCTTTTACTTATTTTTGATCCTTATTTTACAATTATGAAAGAAATAATTAAGAAAAAAGGAAAGAGAAATAATAAACAAAAAGCTGAAATAAACTTAGCTAGAAAATACATGAAACCTCCTTGAATAACGAACCTAATATACCAATTAGGTGTAATCCTTCATCTCCTTAAAATTGTAATTAGAAGAACGTCGAAATAATCTCTATTATTTTAATAGTACTTGAAAAATAAGTATCTTTTGTGATTAAACGTGTTGTCAACGTTCTTTATCGGTTCTACGAGAGCTTAATTTTATGTGAAAATTCATAATAATATATTGAACAAAAATAGGTACGAGTGTAATATTCTGGTCAAAAAATTGATAGGGGACTCTTTTGAGACTGGCGAGTTTACCAAAATCAAATCGGGGTCTAATTCTGGTAGAAAATAGTTTAACCACAGCTCTTGCTTTGACCATTGGATTAGACACCTCCGAAGGTGTCGATTCAATCTCATATAAGGAGAATCTCTGTTAGGGAATATTTGAAACTACCCATGTGCACCTTTTCTCCAGTCGCTTTGTCTTCTTAAACACAAAAACGATTTATGAGAATGCTTAACTTCAGCTACATAATACCCATGTTTTGTGGCTAAACTATTCAAAATTGACAAAATAGAAAAAATCGAAAATAAAACATGTTAATCATTTTGTATTTAACCTTTAAGCAATCTTAATCATTCTTCATTGATTTTTAGGCTTGTGAAGTGATAAATAAATGATGAAATGAAGTGAAGGTTTTCAAAAAGAGAAGTCGTTCTAGGGCTCAACATACCCCCAACTGCAAAACTTTTTCCATGTCTCCACAATTCACTTTCAAAAATTATTCCATGTACTCTGAAACCTTTGCTAGAAGATCCGGCCTTATCTTTTGCTTCTTTTGATGGTCGGTGTCATTACAGGCTTTCCTCATAAATAATTTGAACCTAAGATTTATGAGGGCTGTTAGGTTATTTCTCTTCTTTAACTTCTCTTTTTTCCTATGTGGTGTAGCCAATTAAGATGAGGTATCATTCATAGAATTCTTTAATTTAACTTGTTCTCTCGGAGATTTCATTCTCATTCTTGATATGTCCATTCGGTATCTCCAATTCATAATTATCTTTTCTTGGGGTTTCTGTTGGGTTCTTGCGATGAAGGCTCTTTCTTTATTTTCTAAGGCCTTTCTTTCCGAAATTCACATAATCATAAATTTCTGTTGAAATTTGGGTCTATGTCAAAGGTTGCTATTGTTAAGATGTTATGGTGATGTAAAGGAGAGGCACATTAGCGGGCTGTTTATAGTGAAGTTTCTACATCTTCAATATTTATAATTCTGTGTTGTAACCAGTATATTTTCCATTATCCCTTTGATTCTAGAACTTCTCTTCAACTTTGGTGGATATTCATTTTCTTCATTAGTATATTCACTTGTCATCTTCTCTTTTCTCTTACGACCCTAATATGTTTTTGAATCTTTGTCAACTTTTAGAAATCAATTCTTCACTCTCTTCTTGTGATGATGTTGAGCCTCAAAAGCCCCCGCTTGCACTGCTTCCCTCATTTACCTGTTCCTTGTCCATTTCTCTGTTAATTGATCAATAAATATAGTTAAAATTACTTCTAGAATGATTTACCTGGTAAACATTGAATTTTGTGATTTTTTTCCATTGTTAAGCATTTTGACGGAACTAGGCTGCCGGAATGCGGACGTTAGCTATTCTTCAGCGATTAAGCTAACTTCATGTTTGAGTATGTTTAGGGTGGCCTCTTGAGAAAAACGCATATGGGCACTGATCCACGTCATGTCTACATGGTTCGTTACTCATCATGGAGGAAGAAACGAATTACGAGTAGATTTTGAACGTAGAGACATTTATGAAGAAGACTCCTATTAAATTTGTCTGGGTCCGGATGTCTTTTCTTCTTCATGACCACTTCAAAGTTCTAACATGATTCGGATAAGGAAAGACATTGTTCCTAAATTGTTATGGTATTGTTACGATACCTTTTACTTTTATAAACTCTTCCAGAATGAGAGCTATGTTAGAGATTTTATGTTAAGATTCTTGCTGATTTTGTTTTCCAAGCCTAAACGATACATTCACGAAAAACGCGGTGTTGTGTTCAAACTATTGCATCGTTAAATGAACGATTCAAAGTTATTTTGAAGGCGTGATTTAATTTGGAGTTGAATACGTCAAGTGTGGTAGGCCCTGCCTCTTGTAGATTTATTTTGCGTAAATTAGATTAAGTTTTTCTAGTTGCCTTTACGTTTTGCATTGAATTGGTAGTTGTTTTGTTTTAGCTACGTAGTCGTATCCATTCTAGCTCTTCCATAAGAAGACACTCTTCCAACGGATTAAAATGATGAATGGACAATAAATATTATGAGTTAGAGTTGAATTTATAGTTGTTTGTATCTTATTAGTTATATTCGTTCCGGTTCTTCACGAAAGACACTCTTCAATAGATTATAATGATGAATGATGAATAGCTATAGTCTGTAGGAATTCGTTCATAGTTTTTGCATATTCACTATCCGGTCCACTTATTTCTAATCACTCTTCCACAAGAAGAAACTCTTCCAGAACTTCATCCTTAGAACTTCAAGACATGATTGTGATAATGAATGATTTAGTTGTGTGTTTTTACTAGTATCATCTCTTATTCTTGCTCTTAAACGCTTGCCCGAACATCATAATAACGGTAGGTATGGGTATGATAACAGTTTTTCATTTTCTTTCGGTCCATTTGCTTACAATTGCATTTAATTACACAATACGGAATTGTTCCCCTTCCAAAAGAAGAACTCTTCAAAATATCACTAATGATGAACAAGCAGTTATTGGTAACCATAGAATAATGCATGTTAGTATAGTTAGAATGTCTAGGGTTTTCATTGCATTTAATTCATGATTCGATTCTTTATTTTAAGTTTGATGATGACTTATAGTTCAACATTCTTTAGTTTAGTAGCATCTTAGGTTCATTTCTTAGATTAACTCATTTGCACTTGCATCTCATATTCCACATTGTATCCTTTGCCAATAGATTACTTTAGTTATTGGGATTAACAAGACAACACTTCATTATTCACAAACATGTTCTTGTTCTAAAAAACTATAAATGATCCATAGCCATAAGACGAGAGAGCAACATCACTATAGGGTATGAAATCTCTCTTAACAATCTCTTCATCATTTTATAAGCAAAGCTCTTCCTCAAAAGAAACTAATTTGAAAAAAAGGCAACTAACTCTTTGAAGGTAAAGGTTCTGTGATATTCAATTAAATTGTGAGAATAGAACTAGGAATTAGTCATAGAATAGATGAGCTTAGAACAAAATATTGCATCATGGTAAAATTAGTGTTTATTTGTTTAGTTAGAGGATTTGCATATTTAGTGATCATTTTTTTTCAAGTTTAGTTTGTGCTCTAATACCTTAAAAGTCATTATCAAGCTTTTGCTTTCATTTAGTCATAGTTCATATGCTGCTTGGTGTTTCCAATTGCATTTGCCATTCCACATTAGACTTAACTATTTGATCATAGCCTTTCTATTAGTTTTCTAGGCATTTTCATTGTGAACATAAAACACCAAAATACAAAAAACATCTTAAATCAACATAAAGACCAAAAACATCACAAAACACTACACACAACGCATTAGGAAACAAGCACCTAGGTACATATGGTACCGCCACGCCGGCCAGTTCCCAAATCTTGGAACAACAATTAAATGAGCTCGATTTGAGGACACTGAATTGAAGACCAAACATTTTGGCGCCGTTAACGAAGAAGTGAAAACTAGGTAACCTTTGTTTCTTAGCATCCCAACAATTTTGTGCGTGAGGAGAGATTCGAGGAAGATTTATAGCGATAGAGCGAGAAGTTTGATTTCTAGAACACCACTTGTTCATCTGGACGAGAACTAGTACACCTTCAACTCAAACCCATCTTCCATCCTTTACGGTCACCAGACTTCTGGCGAAATCTGGGTCACCCTGTTCCATTAGAGAAACCTTCCACTTCATCCACGCGGGCCTGCCATAGAGAAGAAAGGTCCAAAAAATCTTGTTGAGGATGGCTTCTTTCTACTTCCACAAGAGATTCAACCATGGCGGAAGAACGAGAGGAGGAGTTGCTAATGGAGAAACACACATTATTTGGAGAGAAGTAGAGGTGAAGAGTGAGGGGAGAAGGAGGAAGAGTAGAGAAGGAGGTAGAGAGGGTGAAGGAGGAAGAGGTAGAATAGGAAGCTCTTTTTGGGTTCCTACTTGATGAAGAAACCAATACAACCATGAAAAAAATTTCACCTTAAATATCACGAACTATGGACTTATTTGAGGATCTGAAACTTTCTTATTCAAATTTGAAGTCACGTAGAACTTATGACTATCTAAGATGCTCCAAAAAATTGAAATTGTTATTCAACTCTAAAAAGGGCCGGCATTGAAGTGGTTTATGAGTTTCGCAGTGTGGTTCTATTAGAACATGGGAAGACATGAAACAAGCATTTCTAGAAATCATGGATTATTATCTTAGGTTAATCATAAGGAAGAAGTGTTCAAGATGTTACAAAAAGAAGATGAAAACTTAGAATTTGTTGGAAAGATTTAAATACAACATAAAAAGAACTTCATTAAACTGGATGAAACCTTTAAAAGCTCTTTTGTTGAAAACAATTAGGGATGAATGGTTGGATATCCTTTCATGATGGGAAAAAGGATATATCACAACTCACATTACTTGAAATACTCTAAAGTTAACCTATCAACCTTTCCAGGAGAAATCTAAAGGCATCGAAGGTCCACGAGATCCTTGCTCTTGCAAGGAGCAGTAAATACCTTTTGGGACGATGGTAGATACGGAAATGGGACACATGTAGAAGTGATTTTAAATCTGACATCTTAGGGGTCTTAGTGAACAAATATCAAACACCTCGCGAATTAAAAACAACAAAAGCTGAATCGATGCCTTGGCAATCTTTTTGTCCCAAATGTGGGAAGAAACATGCCTTGAGAGAGTGTCCTCTACATGTAAAAGTTGTGAAGCTTTGTGTTATTTCGTGCCGAAAACATGAGACCAAGAATTTTCCTTCTCTTCACGGTCTCGAGGCTGTTTACCCCGAGAAGAAATTCCCTCGGTTCCCACGAGTCTCTTAATTTTGTATCTAGAAGACCTTGACTGGGACACAAGGATTCCATGATCAAATGTGGCTCGACCTCCACCTTGAAATTCTTGGCGACCTTGGCCCAATTTCCAAAATCAATCTCAAGCTTGGGCACAAGGATCACGAGGTCCCTATGGAAATGCTCTCCACCTTGTCGGTGTCCACCATCCTATTTCCTCACTTCATATCCCTTTTATCCTCAAAATTCCCAACAGAAATTTTCCTCAAAATCTTCCAATAAAATTTTTCAACAAAATCCTCAACAACATCATGAACCAACCACATCAAAATCAACCACTTCCATTACCATTCCCTCAAAAATCAATCAATTTCGACTCGGCCTATACCAAACACCAATAATAAGAACCTCGGAAATACATATATGATAGAAGGACAACAATTTCCAACTTGTTTAATTACTCCTCTAGACCTTCGTGATGTTCGACTTGGGTACGGAAGGATAACGAGAAGAAACCAACGATCATACAAGAACAAGACAATTCCAAGGGGAAGACTCCTTACGAGTTAATAAAAGTCTTGAGGAAGATACATCCTTTCAAGACCAAAACATTGAAAAGCCCGGAAACAAAAAAGATCCAATACGTCCAACTCCAAATTAGAGCAACCATCCACATCTCTTCTGTCCCTTTAGGAAAGACTACAAATTGATAAAGGTGTGAAAAACAAATAGTAGTTGCTAATTATGATTTCTTAGATGAATTGAGAAATATTTGTGTTAAAAATTCCCATTATTGCAATATCGAAGAAATCCCAATTTTAGCAAAAAACATCGAGAGTTGAGTATGAAGACAACAACGAAAAAAAGACAAAGAAACCAAGAAAATTCAGCTGACCAGGACAAATAGCGAGCATTATGATGGAGGTAAGATTACTATTCCAGTATCTTGACCCGGAAATCAGGTTGTCAAAATTCACATCAATGGAATTGAAATTCAAAACACACTCATTGGCTTGGAGATGAGCGTATCATGGTGAGAACGGATCATGGACAAGCGAAACTTCCTAATCTTCTCTTTGCACACCACATGATTACAATTTGAGATAGATATGTGATCGGACGGATGGGTTAATAGAAGACATTCCCGGTGTCCCTAGACTCTTGGGGAGTGCCATGGACCTCGCAGTCCTAACACCCAAGAATAATCTAGGAGGCCATCTTATTTATGCTAGGAAGACCTTGGTTTGGCTACGGTAAATGCTTTTATTAGTTGTAGGTACGATGATATGTATATTTATGATGGTAGTTCAACAAAGAAATTCACTTTATATCCTCCGAAGCTAGGACAATTGGGGTCTAGATGACACTCAATGGATAGAGGATGAGGAATATTTACAACCACTCTTCACAATTTCAGAAATTAGTGAAGGTAATCAAGTCTGAATATGAAAAAGTTTGATCCTCTCTGAAACATAAACATGAATCATTTCAAGAGGGATCCAATAACAGGTTCTTGTCAGCCACAAGCGGATGTCTCTTCATTCTGTGGACAAATTTGGCGACTCTACAAGTGAAATTTTTCCGGAAAACATCGGAACATAAACAAAAACCTAGAGAAAAATCTCAACAAGAAAGATTTAATTAGTGTTAAGAACGTTCATGCACGCCTTATGAGAATACTGTGACATGAAAGGGATGGTCCCAAGACATGCTCATCACACACATCTGCATATAGAGCAAATTGCAAACCAATCGAACCTAAGGCGGATGAATCCAAATCTTGGGAAATTGTCGAGGAAGAATTGGTGTTAAATGTTAACCATATCTATTTCGGATAGACGATGGGTTCTCCTTTAGTGATTGTGCCTAAGAAAAATGGAAAATGGAGGAAATTGTTGTGTTGTTAAGAGCTGAATACGCTTCTCTTAAAGACCATTTTCCCCTTTCGCTATGATCAAGTATTAGATACATTGCGCGGGTAAAGAGTACTTTTCATTCAGATGGGTTTAGTGGTTACAATCAAATCCAGTAGCATGAAGACAAGATAAAACCACATTTACTTGTCCTTGAGGTACCTATGCCTACCGAGTATTGCCATTTGGGTTGTGCAATGCACAGCATTCAAGGCGGTGTTGAATTTTTTACGATGCGATACATGGTACATTGTGGGGGTGTACATGTGATTTCACAGGTTTATGGGGATACATTTGAAGAGGCTTTAGAAAACTTGGAAAAGGTCTTAAAGATGTAAAGCAACCTTTCTTAGTCATGAAAAATGTTTTGTGATGTTCAGAGGGGTATTGTTTCGGTACATTAGGATGGTTCGAGTTGGTGAAATAATTGAGATTACTGCTATCATTAGTTGTCTGAAGATATTCAAATTTTTCAGTTCCCGAAGGTATGGAGTTACAACTTTAAATGTCTCTACTAGGTACTCTGGTGCAATTTAGTATGGACTTCGGATTTCCGATTGCTTTTGGGCTAGCTAATTTAAACCCTGGGGACCTAGCTGGGTATATCCAGATGTGGTCAAACAAGTGTTAGGGGAATGAGAAAAGATTTAATTCTATATTATAATTGCATTGTCTCGGTCTAATTATCTTATGTTAAAAAAAGTTTTTAGGCTGACATTATTCTTTTAAATGTAAGATTGTTGCTATATAACGAACAAACTTTATTAGCTGATCATTCGCAATTAGATATTTAATGAATAAATCAATTACTAATGGCGAGTTATAAGATGGTTGTTATTATTGCAAGAATTCAACATTATAAATGGGTACGGAAAACAAAACATTTTGTGGTGATTTCACTGGGTATAAATCTACGAATGACACTCCCGATTTGAAGAGATCCCGAATTTCTGGTGATCTCTTTTTGCAATCTCTCCTCTAATATGGTTTAAATGTATAATGTTAATTCAGAAGAATTTCCTTCAATTAGATACGAGGGATAAAGAAAAATCTTCAGCCAGTAGTGCAAGATATTCATGGGTAGCTAATAGGAGTTGTCACAATGAAGTCAGTTGATCATAATGAAGGTGGTAAGATGAGATGTGAAATTCTCAAGGCATGTCATGATATGAACCTTGTGGCGGACACTTTGAGACGAAGGACGACCTATCGGGTCACTTAATTTAGGATATTATTGGCCATCTTTGTTTAAGAATCACAAGGAGTATGTAAAAAGGTGTGACAGGTTCCAAGGGTAAGGAAACCTTCTCCTTAGAGTGAATGTCATTAACTTAAATTTGATGGAAGCCTTTTAGAAAAATGAGCTTTGGTTTTATAAGACCTATTCATTCTCATCAGACAAAAACCTGCTGTTTGTGATTGTGTTACTAAGTGGGTGAAAGCTAAGCAAATACAACATTGCTAATATTGAATCATACACTTTTCTTTTTAGGACATTCACACTAATTTTGGTGTCCAAAAATTATTCTGGAATCAAGGGCTCAATTTACATCAAGGCACAATGGAGAAAATGATGGAGAAATTAAAAGCAGGACACTAACATCTGCACTCATGTCATCCACAAACGAATAGTCGATGGAATCCACTAATAAAGTCATTGAAGGAATCCTAACAAAGAGCGTTTTCATCTACATAGAAGAATTGGGTAGATAGGCTTCACCAAGCCTTATGGGCCTATAGAACTACATGGAGAAACACAACGAGCCATACTCTTATGAGCTTGTTTATGGGAAGCAAGTTTTGTTTCTATAGAGTTCAAATTCAAACATTCAAGATGGCAGGTTCGTGGACTCCCGATACAACGGAGGCACAAGCATAGGCGGAGCAAATTAATGAGTTGGATGAGATCGGACAAGATGCGGTTCAGAAAACAAGTCTGAGTCAACGGCAAAGGCTAGATGACATGACAAGTACATCAAGGAAAATTCAAAGAAGGTGATGGGCTCTCTTGTTTGATTCAAATTAAAAAAGGATTTTCAAAGTGGGACACATTGGCTTGGGCCATATGAAATTGTTCGGGTGCAAAGTAATGGGGGCGGTAAAAAGTCGAACTATAGATGAAGAGGAAGTCACTTTTCTTGTGAATGGTCATGAACTGAAGCTATACCACAAAGCCACTCAAGAAGAAGAGTTTGTCAAGAAGTTCCAAGAAGACAATGATGTGAAAGTTAATGAAGAAGAGTCTCTTCTTCATCAACTTAGATTAAATTTTACGAAGCATTTCTATTTTGAAAAAAATAAAAAATATAAATAAATAAATAAATAAATAAAGGTATAAACATGAAAACCAATCATTGATTGGCATGTTTATACAGAAAAAGGTGGGGTGAAAATCGAGAGTCTCTCGACACTCTAACTTTTCCATTTTTGTTTTTATAATAATTATTATAAAAATCATAACTACTGATTCAATAGTGCTTATGATTCATTTCATCTCACTCCATTCACTTATCCATCCATACTCCATCTCATCCATCATTCATATTTCACTCCATTCCACATTTCATTCATCTCATTCCATCTTCATCCATCTCATTTTCATGACAAAAAACAAAAATTTGATATCTTGCGTAAGTGAATAAAATATGTCATGGATTACGAGAACAACCCTTATGTTCCTTCCATTTTCCATTTCATGAGCTAAGATCATTTCATTCCGTTATCCACTTCACACATATCACCAATCCATCATCCATTTCATTCATACTACCCAACATTCCACCCATACTCCAAAAACATTCCATTTTCATGATTAAAGTGTTCTACGAGAACATTCTGTGACTCGATGGACACGATACACGGTGGAAGTCGGCCTTTTCTGTGACCTTGGAATAGTCTTTCCCATGACTACAAATCCTGTGACATCGCTAACGGACGCCAGTGCAACAGTGACCCGGTGTGTTCATGAATCCGAAAGCATCGAAAAAAATTATGAAGATTCCTCCAAAGATGACGAGAAGACAAAGGCTACAAAAATCAAATAAAGGCGGTAACAAGTTTAAAATTACAATGGCATTTCATAAAAGTTTAGCATAGTTTAGTTATGGATTATTCGAAAAGATTATTTTAATTTTTTTTATTGATCAAACACCAACGACCCTCTACGGAATTTGGATTAAAATCTTCTCCATTTTCAAATTTCATGTCCGATGGCATTTAAGCGGTGAAATGGCCAAAGCATTTGAATTTTCCCGTCTCTTAATAGTCATTTAATGATGATGATTCCCTCTTGCCGTCATAAAATCCTCCGCCATCTCCTCAATCATTAATACAATCCTCACCTCACTCCACTATCACGTTCCGTGACCAACACATACATAACTAGGTAAAATAGTAGGTATTCCATTAAAAGACGGAGATATTGTTATCACTAGGAGCGAAACTAAAGGATATCGGTTGCGAATAACATTGAGCATTGTGACGCGAGGAGCGAGGAGCGAGGAAGGGTAAATTTGGGTATAACGATTGAGGACTTGAACGCCCGCAAGTCATTGGGCGGATAAAGCCCTCCTTTGTAGACGGAAGTTTGAAGCATGCCATTTGCTACAGAGACGAGGTGTTGCGGTGATTAAGTTTGAAGCATACCATTTTGCTACGGGGCAGAGGTGTTGCGATGATTGAGTTTGAAGTCTTTTTGTTACCAAAAGACAGAGGTGTTGCGGTGTTAAAACCGAAACCATTTGCTACTAAAGGCAGTGTTGCACAAAAAGAAATTTGAAGCCATCTCTCACTATCTATCGGAGACATATCGATTTCGAAATTTGAAACTACTTTCATGATCAAATAGAGGCATATCGGCCCAGGAGGTTTGAATACATTGCCACTATAAATCAGAGGTATGTCATTCCAAAATTGAAGCCATTTTCATTTAGAGCTTGAAGCCATTTCAATGAAAGTGAAAGTCATTGTTTTGTGGGTAGAAGAGTGTTAATTTGATATTTGAAAAATCATGGGTTTCATCGTGAAATTGGTTTATAATGAGTTCAAAAATATTTGAGAAAGGTTACCACAATGCCAAAGAGTATTTAACAAATAGGATGGCTTCAATTTTGGAAAAAATTTAATGGCTTCCATAAGGAAGTCACTAAAACATTTGCAAGATCATTTCAAGGAACCGAAGTTGAAGTAGGGGATGTCAAGTTCACTGATAACGAGTTTTTATTAGAGGCTACGGATTGCTCGGAAGCTGGAGAGATGGTTTAAAAATAGGAATTCATGGTATCACAGGCAAATTTTTAAAATCACCAAATGTGGATGTTAGTGTATTCAAGAAAGGAATTCGATCTTTTGCATTGAAAAACAAATGGGAGAAACATACTACTTCTTTTACAAAAATTTGTTACATGTGAGGGGTAGATATGGGACATTTTATGTCTACCACATCGGACTAATGATGCATTTCTAGGAAGACATAAACCTACCATATTTCTTGCTTCAAAGTGCGAAGAAGATGGCTTCTGTGTTAGAGAATAGTTCAATTTTTAGAGACAACCTGTATCATCATGGTTTGGTCAAAATTTTGATTGAGCATCATCTAGCTAAAATAAATGATACATGGGATGATTTCCTAATAAGAAATCATTTTGAAGAAGCAAAAGAACCATCACTGAACCAAAGCCTACAAAGAGAAGTAGGAAATGGAGGGCTTCAAAAGTTAAAAAATTGACAAACCGAGTTCAAGGAAAACGTTAATCATTTCCAAGTTGACTCGAATCAGAGGCAACTTAAGGAAAAGGAAGATAATCGAGAATGCGCAGGATAAAAGGAGAGGGATCCTCTCGGCTTAGGAGAAGCCACAGTTAAAGGAAAAGGCGGAAAAACACCAATCAAACAAACGGGGGTAATCAATATGAAGATGAAGAAACACTCATTGAAGGATGATGAAAGAGGATTTTTAACGAAGGAACCCACAGAGTCAGTCTGTCAACGAAATTTATGACTATGTGGAAACCTTAGAGAGGGCGACCGAGAAAGCGAGGAGAAAGAACCCCCGGGTCCTCCCTTTATACCGAAATAGATATATTAAGAAGGGATAGGTATGAGTTGGAATTACTAAATAGACACATCAAAAATGAGAATGAAATTCTCAAAGATCAAATCAAGCTCAAAGGCGAGTATGAACTCAACCTTATCCACTGCATATAGACAAAGTGGATAGGACCAATGAGAAGTTGAAACAAGGAACAAAAAGCTAATCGGAGCACTCACCAACCTCGAGGTTCAAACTTGTTATCAGGAAACCCGAAGACCTCTAGCTTCCAGGACAAAGGAGAAGAAGGGGATTAGATGTCCTTACGGAAACCTGCGAATTCACGGATAATTTAAATAGGAGACATGCAAAGAGACGAGCGTTGGGGGTATGTTGAGCCTCAAAAGCTATGCTTTCCTTACCTCCAGTTTTACCTCATTTTCCCTTGTCCATTTCTATCTTAAGCCCAATTGATCAATAAATATAGTTAAGGTACTTCTAGAATGATTTACATGAGCCGGCTTGTTGAATTTTGACGATTTTTGCCATTGTTAAGCATTTTGGCCAAGAACTAGCTGCAGGCCAGAACGTTAGCTATTCTTGGGTGATTCTGCGATTTTGCCTTGTTTGAGTATGTTCCAGAGTGGCCTCTTGATAAAAACCGCATGGGCATGATCCACGTCATGTATACATGGACCGTTGTACTCATCATGGAGGAAGAAACGAGTGCAGGTAAGGTTTTGAACGTGAGGAACACGATTGTGAGAGAACTCCTATTAGGGCTTGTCTCGGTCCGGATGTCTTTTCTTCTTCACGCGTACTTCAAAGAGTTCTAACGTGATTCGGATAAGGAAAGACATTGTTCCTAAATTGTTTTAATTATTGTTACGTGCATTGCTTTATAAACTCTTGGGAGACGAAACTATATGTTAGAATTTTTATGTTGAATTCGTGCTAGATTTTGTTCCAAACTATTTTGTGATACATTCACGAAAACGCGGTGTTATGTTCAAACTATTGCATCGTTAATGGAGCAGACAAAGTTATTTTGAAGGCGTGATTTAATTTGGAGTTGAATGCGTCAAGTGGTAGGGCCACAACACTCTTGCACGGATTTATTTTACGTAAATTAGATAAGTTTTTCTAGGTTGCCCTTTACGTTTTGCATTTTTAATTGTTAGTTGTTTTGTTTTAGCTCTTGTAGTCGTATCCATTCTAGCTCTTCTGAGACACTCTTCCAACAGTTAAAATGAATGTTGAATGACTATGGTATTGTAGGATTAGGAGTTGAATTTATAGTTGTTTTAACTAGCTACGTAATTATGTTTGTTCCGGTTCTTCACAAGAAGACACTCTTCCAACGATTATAATGATGAATGATGAATAGCTGTAGTCTTTGTAGAAATTAGTTGTAGTTTGCTATTCACTATCACGGTTACACTTGTTCTAATCACTCTTCCACAAGAAGAAACTCTTCGAAGACATCCTTAAAGTTGAACATGATTGTGATAATGAATGATTTAGTTGTGTGTTTTACTAAGTATCATCTATTGTTCTTGCTCTTAAACGCTTGCCAAGACATCATAATAACGAGTAGGGTATGGGTATGATAACTTAGTTTTTCATTTGCTTTCAGGTCTATTTGCTTACAATTGCATTTAATTACCACCAGTGAGAATTGTTCTACCCCTTCCAAAAGAAGGAACTCTTCCAAAATATCACTAATAGTGAACAAACGATTGTGTAACTTCATAGAATAATGCATGTTAGTATAGTTAGAATGCTCCGGAGTTTCATTGCATTTAATTCATGATTCGAGTTACTTTGTTTCAAGTTTGATGATGACTTATAGTTCAGCATTGTTCTAGTTTAGTAGCATCTTAGCTTCATTCTTAGATTAACTCATTGCACTTGCATCTCATATTCACATTGTCATCCTTTGCAATAGATTACCCCTTTAGTTGTTAGGATTAACAAGACAGCAACCATTATTCACAAACATCTTCTTGTTCTAAAAACTACAAATGATCCATAGCCATAGGAACGAAGAAGACAACATCACTATAAGGTACGAAATCTCTACGCAATCTATCATGTTTTTATAAAAACCTGGCTCTTCCTCAAAGAACTGCTTTGAAAAAAAGAAACCAATAACTCTTTGGGCATTAAGGTTAACGATATTAAATAAATTACAGAATGAACTAGATTAGTCATAAAATAGATGAGCTTAGAACAAAATGTTGCATCATGGTAAGATTAGTGTTTAAGTTTGTTTAGTTAGAGAAGTTTGCATATTTAGTGATCATCAAGTTTAGTTTGTGTCATGCAACCCAGAAATCATTATCAATCTTTTGCTTTCATTTGGTCATAGTTCAGATTCTGCTTCGATGTTTCCAATTGCATTTGCCATTCCACACATTAGACTTAACTGTTTTGATCACCAACTTGCTATTAGTTTTCCTGAGCATTTTCATTGTGAACATAAAACACCAAAAGACCAAAAACATCATAAATCAACATAAAAGACCAAAAACATCACAAAACACTACACACAAACGCATTAGGAAACAAGCACCTAGGTACATATGGTACACTTCACTTCGACGGTTTACAAATCCTGGTTGACAATTAAATGAGCTCGAGTTTAGGAGACTAGATTGAGACCAAACGAGATGTATCATGTTTATTTTGGACAACTTTATATTTTTTTTCTTCTTGTTTCTTCTAACGATTATCTTCTTTATATGATGTTTCCTCTAGCTCTTGAAAAAATATTTCCTAAAAGAAACTCTTCCCAATTATCTCTATTTTCTTCAAATGAAATTCCAACGAACTTTAACTAAACCATGGTGGTATAAAGTAGTTCTAGGAAATTGTGCTCTTTGCTGAACATTGAAGCCATTCTTTTCGACTACTAATCGACAAGAATGGTAGATTTATTTTTCCATCATTTAATAAATTCATTAACAACTTTGATATGATAAACATACATTGTACAAATCTACCTTCACATGTTATAATTTTTTGCAAAATTAATAACATATTTCTCCATTTAATTTTTAAAGTTGTGCTTGGAATTCCTTTTCTAAATATGGTAACATCCATACTCGGATTATTTAGCATTTGTTTCCAAGACTCATTACAAGCTCCTTATTCTTGAACGGCGTTCTCCTTGTGTTGAAAATTCTGTGGCTTCAACCATAAATGACTCTATTGGTAAACTTAATGTCTCCAATTTCCACTTTTGATCCGTCAAACCAGTCTGAAAAAATGGTTTGTAGTTGTTGTGGAACCCATTTAATTTTTCTACAAAACTCAACCACCCAACTTGCTGTAATAGCCCCTTAACTTGTGGGTATCCTTCTAAGTACTTGACTCCAATTGGTTATGTTCTCACAATTAACCCCATTTATTTTCTTAGTTGTGAGGTCGATGCTTTATTTACGATCCCGCATCTAAAGAAAGAGTAATTGATGAAGGATGTGTCACCCTTAAAATGACTTCTCCTAATCGTAGATGAATTGGCTATAGAATGTGCTTGTAGTGAGTGAATGAGGTGGTGAACGAACAAGGTGATGGGCAAATGATGAAATTAATTTGAGGTTTGATATGGAATGAGATAGGCGTGAAGAGATTTATGATGATATTTGGAATCATAACTAAGTGATAGGATCTTTTTAAAGACGTGGCCTAATAGATCACATCTAAGATTCTCACCATTAGTCACTTAATTAATGATGAACCGTTATGGAGCATAGAATAAGGGATATGGTCGAGGTGTTTTATGATAAAGTAAGATCCAATTCGAATGATAGATTTACTTAGCATACATATGATTAATCATATTGTATCTTTTTCATGTTTTTGTATTTTTTCTATCAAAATAACTTTGATTTATAGGACCTTCTTGACTTTGTTGCTTGTTATGTTTGTGCTTTATTTGTGGAATGTTGATCTTTTAAGCTCCATATAATACTTTGACTATCATCCTTTGTTTATTGAAGTGGGATACGAGTCAAAATTAGTTCGGAAGCAAAGGAATTGGCTACGAACGGATCCTTTCTTAGAATGTGCACCATCAGATTGTGAAATATGGATATGGGATGGAATGAGATACAACATCATGAAGTATGGAATGGAAGGCAGAAATGGAAGCATGAAATGGAATGAAATATGAGTATGGGATGGAATTAAATGTGAATGACATGAAGTATGGAGTGATAAATGGACCTACAAATTTGTAATTTTATGAATATTTAGGCACGAGAAAAAGAAAAATTGAGAGTATAGGGTGTCATAAAAATTCTGATTTTTCCTGCACTAGCATAAATATACCAATCACTCATTGGTTTTCATGTTTATAGTTTATTATTTTTAATGAGATATATATATATATATAAGATTAATGTTGAAAAAAATACAAACTAAAGATTCCATAGTGAAGGAAAAGAGTTTTTCTTCACTAGCTTCATGTCATTGTTATCTTGGAATTTTCTAACAAATTCTTCTCTTGAAAGTAGTTTATGTGATACAATTTCAATCTATTCCCATTTACAAGAAATGCTACCCTCCCTTCATCTATTGTTACTGATCTTTGTTTCTCCCATTTTCAAATATTTTCTCAATTTCATACTTGCTTCCAAGCCAATAGGTTTTACAGAAATTTGCAAAGAAAAATCCTTGAATTTTGAATCGAAGCAAGGAGTGCCCGGTCACCTTCTTTAGAATTTATTTTCTTTGATATAATTTTTGTGCCATTTAGTCCTTTGTTGTTGGAATATGTTTGTTCTTTGGACTACATCTTTCCTTGAAATCTCATCCATTTCATTGATTTTCTCTAATCTGTATACCATGCTTTTCTCAAATCAAGTCCTAGTTGGACTTCCATTTTTAAAAGTTTGGATCTAAAACTCTATTGGAAACGAAATTTTTTCTATAAATATGTTCATAAGGAGTGTGTCACATTGTGTTTCTCCATGTGGTTGCAACAGGCCCATAAGTCTTCAAGAAACCTTTCTTCCCAATCTCCTCTATGTAAATGAATATTCTTTTAAGAATCCTTCAAAATGTACCATTGGTAGATTCCACTTGGCCATTTTCTTGTGGATGGTAGGGAGTAGATTTGTTGGCCACGATTTTGTACTTCTCTACCATTTTCTATAACATGTTTAAGGTGAATTAAGATGCTTGATCTATGAAAATTTCTCTTGGGACACCAAAACGAGTAAAAATATCCTCAAAGAAAATTAACTACAAATGTTTCATTAGCAAGGTAATTCTTGACTACTACCCCATTTAGTGATATAATCGATTGCAAAGCGAGGATATACTTCTTTTGTTTTGATGGAGGATTAACGGGTCTAAAATCTAAAGCCCATTTCTCAAAAGGTTCAGCTTATGTACAGGGTTGTAATGACATTTCACTTGAAGGAAGGTTTCCCTACCCTTTGTGAGATGTCATACCATTTTACATATTCTTTAGCATCTTTAACTATGAATTGTTAATAATACTCCTAGATGAAGGATCTTATAAGTTGTTCTTTAGTGTTAAAATTTCCACAAAAGTTCTTTGACATGCCTTAAGAATCTAGGGCATCTCTGTCTTCCCAAACACATCTTTTGATAATAAATTCTGGACTGTCTGTATAGTTCATTATCAATCCATGAAAATTTTTCACTTTCACAAATGATTCTTCTTTATATCTTGCATTCATAATTGAAGGAAATTTTTATGGAAGCAAATAATTGGAAATATACCTTGCGACGAGGAGTTTGAGTAGTTGTGCAAAGAGATATTCATCGGGGGAATTTATCTTCAAGTGGTGTATTGTCTTCATTATTTTAGTCTAGATACGAAATCGTACCTATATTTTGTTTTCCCCTACCTACCTAGAATGTTGATGTTAAATTCTTGTAAAAGAAATAACCATATTATGACTATCGCAAAGCTAGTGATTGATTTGTCATTAATACCTAATTACAAAGTGATCTATATGAACAAAGGTTTCCATGCTTTGTTATATAATATCTAGATTTATTTATAGCATGACCAACAACTAAAAATTGTTTTTCAGTTACGGTATAATTCAACTTTGAAGAGTCAATTTTTTACTTATATAATAGATGGCATAAGGGATCGGTATTTTTTTGTCCCAACACATCCCCTAGGGTTTTATCGAAGGAATCTGTTGCTTCGAGATATGAAAAGGCAATTTCTAGTTAGGTCCCCTTAAAATAGGTGTGACTATTTTTGTTTTTGAGGTTTCAAATGCTAACTCGTAGTTAGAATTCCATTTGAATTCATAGTCTTTGGTGAGTAGTTTGAAAAGCGAGAGATGCTACCTTGGTAAAGTTTTCTGTAAATCTTCTGTGGTATCATATCGTCCTAGAAAACTCTAACATGTTTTTGACAACTTGGAACTAATAGTACAAGAGATGACTTCAACTTTTGACTCATCAACTCTAATCTACCTCCTGAGATATGATGTCCTAGAACAATCCCTTGATAAACATCTGAAAAAAATTTCATGAATTAATGAAATTTTTCGCTAACTACACCTTTTTATAACTTTTTCCAAGTTTTTCTAAGGATTCTTCAAATGTGTTACCATAGTGAAAATCATCCATATATGCTTCTACACGATCATGTATTAAATGCGGAAAAGATTCCCAGCCACTGCCCCTTTGAGATGTTGCGGTGCATTGCACAATCTCAGTAATACTCAATAGTATAAGTTTCCCAAGAATAGGGTAAATGTGGTTTTATCTTAGAGTCCTTAAGTGGAACTTGAAAATTTTATTATAACCTTATAAAACCATCCAAAAATAGAAAGTACTTTTTGCACTGCTAATGTATCCTAACACCTTATCTATAAAAGGTAAAGAAAAATTATCTTTAAGAGTAGATTTGTTTAATTCTCGGTAGTGAATGCATACCCTCCATTTACCATTTTTCTTAGGTACAATCACCAAAGGAGAAACCCACTAACTATCTGAAATAGGATAAATAAAATTGACATTTAACAATTTATACAACTCTTCTTTAACAATCTCCCTAAGGTTTGGATTCATCCTTCTTGAGTTGTCTCATTGGTTCAGAATTTTCCTCTATATAGATATGATGAGTGCAGTTTTAGGGTTAATCCCTTTCATATTAGTGTATTCCCATGCATATGCGAGGAGGAATGTCTCTTTGTAAAATTTTTGACTAGCTTCACTTGTTGAGATTTTTACTGTGTTTTTATTTATGTTTAAGGTTTTTCTTGGAAATATTTCAATTGTAGAGCTCCCAAATTATTCCATGGAGTAAAGAGACATTTTGTCGTGATGAAAAAAAATTGTGTTGGTTTCTTCTTGGAAATTGTTCATGTTTGTATTAAGAAGGATTCATGATTTTATAGAACATTTAGAATCATATTATCTTCACTAATTTTTGAAATAGCGAAGAGGTTGTATATCTTCTTCATCATCAATCTGTTGATTATAATCTATTGATGTGATTATTCTTCTTGGAGGATACAAAGTAAATTTTTTGGTTGAACTACCATCAAAGATGTACATATCCTTGGATCTACGGCTAAGGAAGGCATCAGCACTTAGCTAACCAAGGTCTTCCTAATATGTAGCATATACCTCCTAGATCATTTATAGGAGTTAGGATCATAGAAATCCGAGTTACTCTAAGATCTAAGGACAACGAAATATCTTCTAATACCCCATCTCGTTTGATTGTAGATCTATCTTCTAACTATAGTAATGTGGGTGTATAAAAGAAGATTAGGAAGCTTTAATTTTTCTGTTTTGTATTACTCATGATGTTTATTATTTGCTCCTAGATCAATTAATGTGTTTGGTATTTCAATTTCACATTGATATGTTTTTTATTAATGGACTTCCGGGATCTAGATATTTTGGAATAGCCAATCTTCCCCATCATTATGCCTATTATTTTTCCTTCCTATTGTATTCTCTTTATCTCTTTTATTTTTCTTCTGGTTTTTTATTACTCAACTCCTTTATTTTTTGCTAAGATATGGATGTCCTTTTTGGCTTGTAATAATGTAATCTCAATACAAAAATTTCCTGGGTTCATCTAGGAAATCATGAATTGAGCATCATAATTCATTTCTCTACACCTTTATAATTTCGTAATATTTTTAGGAAAAGGAGGTTTAGTAGTAGATGTTGAAGGGATTTCTAACATAAGTTGAAATCATTTCCAATTTCTTCTTTTCTTTTTCTTTTTCAATATTTTTGGTTTTGAAGAGATGTGATTTCTTCAAAACTTTTATTCACTGTTGAAATCTTCCTCGGAATTATTTTTTTTCTTGTATAATTATAGAGAACTTCCTTTTTTCAAGTATTCTTCCAAACCTAAGTTGGACATCATTAAGGTCTAAAGGATTAATCAAATAATCTACAAATTGTTATCCTTCTATCATATGTGTAATAGGGATTTTATTATTGGGTTTTGGTATTGGGCCGGGTAGGTAACTATTTTTGGTTTACGGGAAATGGTAATGAAGTGGTGGATTTTGATTTGTTTTTTAGGTTGGATTATAACTTTAGAAATTTTGCAGGGAAGATTTGGATATGATGGATAATATGGATAAGATGGTGGATATTGATAATACGAAGAACCTACCACAAGTATTTTGTGCTCCTTGGGCCCAAGAATGATATTGATTTTGAAATTGGGGCAAAGGTTGCGCCGAAATTCCAATTTGATGGGGGTTGATTATACATGTGATTATTAAACCCTTGTGTTTGAGGGTCTGCCAAGGTCTTCTAGAAACAAAATTAAGAATTCTGTGGAATTTGTGGTTCTTTCTTCTGGAAATACATGTCTAAGGCTAGGGATTGAAGGACAATTATTGGTCTCATGATTTTACGAACAAATTGCACGAGTCTCTATTACATTTTCATCAATAGGACAATCTCTTCGTGTGCTTCTTTATACATTTGGGACAAAAAGATTGCTAAGGCATCGATTTCGGATTACCTTGTTTTCTTTTAAAGGTATCTATTTGTTCACTAAGACTCCCTAGAATATCGGGTTTTGAATTCTCAAGCACATATTTCCTATTTATTGTCCTACTTATATTTAGAATTTTACGATTTGTTTTCCTACAAGGCAGGGTCTCTTGGTCACATAAGATTTTATATTCTCCTCTTAAGAATTAATACATGGTTATTACTATAAGGTAATGGAATTTGAGATATATCTCTTTTCCCCATCATGATAAGGATTGTTGAAAAAAATACGAAAGGGGGGTGGGGGTGAATCAATATTTAGAGCTTATAACTTGACTTTAACTTTTCTTTTCGGTGCATACACGGCTTTTATGAGCGAACTCACGTATACACGCAAATATACGAAAAGAAACTCCGCATTATCTTGATATAAATTTATAGTTTATAAAGTATCTCCTAGAAATATTTTAAAATATATTTGGAACACATAAAGGTTCATCGCGCAGAAATATGTGCGATCGCAGGCGGTATAAAAATCACACAAGTGGAACACACATGAGCACCGATATTTAAGTGATGAAATTAGGAAAACCCACCATTTACATTGTACATATATTTAATATTTATTATGTGGAAAACTCTTTAAAACATTGTGCGGTACGGACTCATGTCAATATGGGGCTTATACTATGAAGGCTGGAGACGCCCTTTCATTCGCTACTATAGAAGGGCTCCAACCCTGGTCTCGTTTGACCCTGCGGAAGGGAGCTTGACCACAGACATAACACAGCACTATACGGCAGAAGCTTCCCTGCTTCCATGTTAAACTTCAACCTTGGGACCCAACGAGACCACATTTCATCAATTTTAATTGTGGATCAGCAGCTTATTAACTTTATCAACGGTATAAGAAAATTTTTAACTTGCCAATTAGAACGATTTGAAAATACGCCGAGCGAACTTTAGAAATAACCCAGGACTTCGGAAAAATATGTCTGGAGATGCAAACTCAACTAAACGGTCATTGATTCAAATAGAATATTCTGCTTTTCTTCATTGAAGCCACGTACATACGCGCTTTCACCTTTGTCAACTTGGTATACTTACCATTTATTTTATTCTTAATAAAACCTAACTTTACATACACACTTTTCACGTGGCCCCCTTGTATATGTGCTTTTTTTGAAACCAACTAGCGTATAGATACGTAAAAAATAAATTTTGTGAAAAGACTGGATGTAAAAATTGCAGTTGTTATTTTCTTCGGTAGAATTGCAGTTCTTCATCATTCCTTTAGTAGGTCATTCTAGAGATTCATCTGTCATCGGATCTAGAATCTTGAACCATCATTATATCCTTGAGTGCATGTAGATTTAGATCTATCAATTAAGAACGTAGTTCATCCATGCGGATATTCCTTAGAGAAATTTATTCATAAACAACCCTTACACATGCACACTTAGCACTATGACCTTCCTCTCCTTATATAGATTTGGCTTTTACCAATACCATGAGTCAAAGAAAACCACTCAATTGTTGATGTTATTCTTGGACGGAATCAAATAGACAATGCAATGCTAAATCAGCCAGCAGAGCTAATACCATGGTAATGCCTCTTGGTATTATAATTTTCGACACAAAAAAGCACTACAACGACTTGGAACGTCGTTTCTGCGTGTATACGCAACCTCTTCATAAAAATTTGTATGTACTAACCTTGAATGTGTCATTGGGTTTCATGCAAAAGTAGCATATACATTGAGACATATTATATTTGTCATTTCTGCGGCACTTATGAAATTATTTTTCTCTTTCAAATCTGAACTGATGTGGAGCTAGGTGTGTACCATATTTTAAAAATAAGTTGTGATAAAAAGGAAACTCATCAAGTAGGTTTCATCAAGGACTCTTCTGACTATATATTATGGTCTGTGGACTTGGTAGCACTGTGATCAATGTTTGGTCATAGGTAATTACATAATCATAACCATTATTCAAACGCCATGATACTCTCCCCTTTGAAATCAAGGAAAAAGGGCGGACTAAAAAAGAAGTTTTCTCTTCCCTTGTGAAAGATGAGCATGAATTCGATGTGTGCTGAATTGACCATGCTCCCCCTCGGTTCATGCTAAATTTTCGGACAAATTTTTCAGCTGATACATGACTCTTTAACTCAACTAAGAGTATGACCTTTCTCACCAGAGACTCGAGACTTACATCTACATTGATCCTTGGTGGAATTACATGTTTTGATCAACTACAGCAGTTTAGTTTCATTTATTTGATCATATGAACCAATACTAACAGTTACCATTTCAGTCTCAACACGTATATAATAAATGAATTTTTATAAGCAAGATAATGAATATCAATCATGAAGATCAAACATATAAACACTTATAATTCCAGCAATATATTTATAAGAAAAGTATACCTCAGCTGTGCATCCTAAACACTTTCAACAAAAAATCATCAAAACATCTTTATCAACAATACTATTCAGACAATAAAACATATGTTAATGAAACATCACTAAGTACCAACATAGCATTGCAACTCTTCACAAAAATTCCTTCAATAGTGCTAGAAAAAAACCCATCTAAATGGTTTTATATTTCATATATATACGCATACTCCTTTATAGTCACATATGTTAATTTTCTGATTTAAGCATATCTGATCTTTTGATGTGGCAGAGACAATTCCCAACTTTTTGTACGAGATATTGAGAGGCTTCCCTAGGAAGGGTTTGGTAAATATGTCATAAACTTGTTCTTTGGAGGGTACATACTCCAATTTCACCTTTTGTTCAAGAACCTATTCACATAAGAAGTGATATATTTTATGGGGATGGCAGATATTGGAATGCACTGTAAGATTCTTTAAAGATACTTGAAACTTGTATTTATCACATAATAGATGTGGTAGGTGAACATGTCTTCTTCAGTATGTATAAGAGGTCTACATCATCCAAAGAAAGTTGCTGTTGAAGCATACAGTGCACAAACCCATATTCCTCTGCTGTTGTAGATAGACGAATGTTTTCTTCTTGTAAGACCAAGATACTGATTATTGAGCCCATATAAGTGCACACTGGTATATCGTTAATAACCTTTCATTGATAAGATACGTATGACATGAAGAGTAGAATCAGTATTTGGATACACGCAATAAAAGTCTTTAGGTTCTTGTAGATATTTGAATATTATTTTGATAGCAGAGGTGAGACTCTTTTGGATTGGCTTGGAATCTTCAAAAATTCCAACTATTTGTGCATAATAATACCTAAGACAGAGTAGAAAATGCTCCCTTCAGTCATGAATCCATACCAGTTGATTCCTACTAAGAAGAATGTCTCATGTGAGCGAGGTTACATCAAGTTATCATTGACATGATTTACAGGTCTTCCTCCCATACTTCAAAATTTGCTTTAAGGTATTTTTCATGAGATAAAAATATTCCATAGGTTTGCTTGTTACACTTGTAAGCCAAGAAAAAATGTTAGCTCCCCAAGTAAACACATTTCAAATTCTTGCTTTGTGCATAACGAAGCAAATTTTTGACTCATGGACTCTTTATTAATTCAAAAAATGATGCCATCAACATATAAAACCACAATCAATAGTTTATCATTTTTCAATTTTGTGTATAAGTTGCTAACGACCAAAACCCTTTGAAATCCTTGTTGATGAAGATATTTGTGAAGATGAAATTAAATACCATGCCCTTGGAGCTTGTTTGAGACCATATAAATCCTTTTTAAGTTTACAAGCAATTTTTTCCATCATTTCTCAAAATGAATCCTTACGGTTGTTCTATGTGAACTTCTTCTTCTAGATCTTAAGTAAGGAAAAAAATTTAACATCATTGTTCAACTTTGATTTGTTGAAAGCTTGAAAAAGCAAGCTTATACATTAAACTTCAAGTCTAGCTACGGAGAAAATGTTTCTTGAAAGTCTATACCTTCTTGTTGAGCATTCCCTTTAAAAACAAGTCGAGCCTTGTTTCTAATAACATATCCATTTTCATTTAACTTGCTTTTGAATATCCATTTTGTTCCAATAACATTTTTATCTGTGAGGTCTTACCGTTCCGTTCCCAAGTATGATTCTTTTCAATTTGATCAAGTTCTTTGTTCATGGCTTCAATCCAACATTTTTATCTTTTCTGACTTGATTGATACTGTGGTTCAATAGTGGATAAAAATTCAAGATAGCTAGTAGACCCTACAAGAGTTCTTCTTGTTTGGACACTTGATCCCTTTTCTCCCAAGAATTTTAGATTAAGGATGATTATTTTGAACATACCTTGATGGAGCCTTTGTGGATAGCTCTTCTTCTCTTGCTTCATTTGGACGTTCACCTTCTATATTATAGCTATTATGTGAGAAAATACATCATCATCATCTTCATTTGTTGTTTGAATTTCCCCTTTTGGGTGAGAAAGTTCATAAATTACAATCAATGCATTCAACAATCTTACGAGGTATTTTATTGTAACATTTATATGCTTTAATTATAGAAGAGTAGCTAAGAAATATTCCTTCATCTACTTTAGGTTCAAACTTTCCAAGCTTTTTTATCATTGTTCTTGATAAAACATTTGCTTCCAAAAAGAATTAAATTAATACCAATGGGAAGATTACCATGCAGGAGCTCATGTATAAGGTTTTTATCGTTGTTTACACGAACTTGTGTGCTTTATTGAAATATTTCTTTTAAATATACACGCTACAGTATCATATTACGAGTCATCAAGCTGCTTGAACTGTTGTTGAACTATTATATTCATTCTTTTCTTGCTACTCCATTTTTTTGTGGGTTGCCGGCTATAGAAAATTGCCTTTTTTATGCCATGTTGTTCACGAGAAATTATTCATTTGATATATATTCACCTCCATGATCGGATCTAAGACACTTGATTTTTAGATCTAATTAATTTCTCAACCAATACTTTGAAGATCTTAAATTTTTCGAATGCTTCATCTTTGTGCTTTAGCAACCCAATCCAACACATTCTAGAGAAATCATCGGTAACTTGAGAATATAGTATTGTTCTCCACGAGTTGACCTTTTTCTCATGGGTCCACATATCACTATGAATGAGTTCAGAAACTTACTTATGATGTCTTCATCGCGTCGGAAATTTACTCTTTGGTTTGCTAGTGTGATTTTTATATGGTACTTTCACGTGAGAGTAATATTGGGAAGATCACAAACAACTTTGAAATTGCCAGATTTGTTGATTTGAGAGAAGCTCAAATGCCCCAATCTTCTACGCCATAAACAATTTTCTAAATATTTACTAAGTATCATTTTCTTTACAACTTTTCAATACACCCTAGTGCTTGGTGTTCTATTTCCTTTTATGATTGTTTTTCTGTGTCTAGATCATGTACCACACATTGCCAGGCTAAAGACAACTTAGGTTCCTTGATTGCACATTTACTTACACTTATGAGGTTATGCTTTAATCCATCCACACATATGAAATTGTTAGCTTTCACATTTTCTTTTAGAAAGGTAGAACCTTTTCACTTAATGACAAAAGATATCATTTCCAAAAGTAACATTCTTTTCTCTTTCTAGGGGTGTATGCAAAAGTTTATTTTACTGTCTTTTTGTCATGTGCTTTGACATCCACTATAAATTTACCATTCATTTTCTTCTCCTTCTACAAATAATATATACACGATTCTCAACTTGTAATTCCTTCTTTCTCCATACTTTTAGAATTTGATGGTATATACTATTTTGGTTGAAATTTTATCCTACTGTTAAATTCTTCATGACAAAGTTATTGCAATATTTTGTTCCCAGTTTTGTTGAAGAGAAAGGTTGTTATATTATTATTAACTGTTAGGTGTCAATGTGTTCTTTCTTTCTCTAGTGTTGTTGATTTTGTATACAGCAGTTGAACAACTTTGCAATAAAATAGTGACATGAAAAAACATTGTCCATTGAAGAAGAAATTTTTTGTGATCATTGAACCTTCTATTTGTGTTTACCCGGTTGGTTGGTATTTCTCTTAAAGGTATTCACCATTAATGTTCTTTGTATTGAGGTGGTCATGCTTTGTAAAGTTTCTTTGTTCCTTGTTGAGTGGCGAATATTGTGAGGTGCTATAGCTTCTTTTAGATAGTTTGGTTAAGAAATTTGAGAAGATTCTACGACATATCCAAGACACTGTCTTTATAAGAGGAGAACATTGTGCAGCAGTAATTTTATCTAAGGTTTAGGATCCTTTAGCAAATCAAATATTCAAAGTCTTTACTCTCTCAATTTCTTTTCTTAGACTTACTACTGACATTCTAATTTCTCATTGTGTTTCTCTCTTTTTATTCAAGCTGATTTTTTTAGAGTTTCTATGGATATTTTGTTTTCTTCAAAAAATATTTTGAGTTGATTGATTTCTTCGATAAAAATCATTGCCTTCTAGAGCATCCATAAAAGTATCATTTTCTTCTCTAGACTCTTTTTCAAATTCATGAGAAGTCTAAGATCTTGATCGATTCTTCCTCACTGTCATTAACCCATCACTATATTCATGAGTATAATAACCATTTCTAGTGCTAATTGATTCTTATTTCTTCTTGCTACTTATTTTCCTTTTTCATGTGTTTCTTTGTGGAGACACTTAGCATCATATTCAACTCTTCCTGAGAAAAACATTTGAAAGGAAAGCTTAGCTCTAAACCTTCCGATTACCAAGTTGGAGCTTCTTTATAAAAATTTCCTCATCTTCTTCTAAAATATACTGATGCTTTGTTTCTTTTAATTCTTTTCCTTTTGTAGAGCCTCTAAAGAGGCCTCTTTCGCTTACCAAAAAGATCCTCCTTTTTCTCATTTCACATGCGATTCTGAGAATCCCATGAAGTTGGACAATAGCTTAAGACTTTGAAGATCTGTTTCTCTTCAATAGCATACACTTTGGTGAAGCTAGAGATCTTAAAACCTTTCAACTACGATAGTATCGGTTATGGTTTCACCCAATTTCTCCACCGATTTACAATATCATCTAGGCATAAATAGAAAATTGTAATGCTCTCCTCATTATGCATCCTTATATTTTCATATTGAATTAAGGAGTTTGGGTTAGCACTTTTTACCTTTGTCACCTTCATAGCTTAGAATTATTTTGTCCCATATTTCCTTTGTTGTGCTCATTTATGACCATGAAAAATTACGATTCGGTTAGGTAACTCCCAATAGTGTATTGACCTCCTTTCATTGTTTCATAGTTCTTTATTGTCGTTGCATTTGTTGGAGCGAAATTTTGAATGTTGATAACTTCGGCAAAAATAGCCAGGATATGCTGCTCAAGGGGCGAAGATAGGATCTTATGTGTGTTTCTAGAAGATTAAATTTTTTACCATTCCAAAAGTGGAGGCACAGTAGATGTTGTCCCATCTTGATTTCTCATCTTGGCTAATATTCCTTCTGTGATTCAATGCTACCGAAGACGTCCTATGATCTTGGGTTGTTGGGGAAAACTACGAGAGGAGGGGGCGGGGGGTGAATCGATGTTGAAGCTTATGCTTGACTTTAAATTTTCTTTTTGTAGAATTGCATGTCTGAGCTTTTATAGTGAACTCGCATATACACGTAAATATGTTGAGAAACTCTAGTATCTAAAATATAAATTTCTAGATTACAAAGTATCTCGAAAATAGAATTTAAAATAGATTTCATTTATGCATCCAAGTTAGATAAACGGGAAATATGTGCGATAACAACGATGCAAAAATCACACAAGTGGAACACACATGAAGGCAGGTATTTAAAAATTTGGAAACCCAATTTGGTAGAAAACAACCGTTGTTGTACGTCTTTGTCTTCAATATTTATTATATGAAGAATTATTTAACGGTATGCTGATGTGAGCTGTATCGATGCGCGAGGCTTCTACCTACGAAGGGTTACAGCCTTTCACTTGTTTACTAACTACTAATATAATGGATATCCAACCCCATGATCTCATTTACCGGTCACTCACAGAGGGAAACCTTTGAACATAAAACCGACATGCGGCGAAATCTTCTGCTTAGTGAAGGATTCAACCTTCGGACTCACCTACGACCATGTTTCATCAATTTTCATCTTTGGATCAAAACGACTTCAACCCTTTATCGACAATTATAAAAATTTTCCCAACACTTCAATTAAAATAGTGGAAACACTGTGACGAAATTTCAAAAATAACCCGGACTTAGAAAAGATATTGTAGATACAAACTCAACCTTGAACAATCATTGATTCAAATAGCATATGTTACTTTTCTTCTTTGAAGCCGCATACATATGTGCTCGACACATCAACACATGCTACTTTTGTGTGTTTTGTTACGGAAAACCCTAATTACCATACGTGCTTTTCTTGAAGCGAACCCACGTATATATGCACTTTTGTTGAAACCAACTAGCATGTAAATTTGTAAAAAATAATTTTTTTAGAAACAGGACTAGATCTATAAAACTTACCCATATTTATTCATTTTCTTAAATGGAACTTGTGCAGGTTCTTCATCATTCCTTGATGTTTCATTCTATGAATTCATCATCATCAAATCTATAGATATTTACCCATCATTATATCCATGGGTGCATCATGAATTCATATCTATCGATTAATAATAGAGTTCATCTATGCAAATATTCCTTACGAATTTATTCATCAACGATTGTTACACATGCACACTTAGCACTATGATCTTCTTCTCCTTGCTGCTAGATTTAGCTTTTACCAATACCATAGGTCAAAGCCACTCAAGCTGTGATAGTGATCTTGGATGGAATCAAATAGACAATGCAACATGACAACATGAAGCTATTCTGCAATGGCTTCTCTTGGTATTATAATTTCAGAAACTAAAGGAATAACGAAAACTTCGGCCATTCATTTCCACCTCTATGTGTAACTTCTCTTCATAAAAATTGGAAGTATGCTAACCACAGATATTATACGCGTTTCCTTCCTGATAAATGTATACATTGTCAACTCTGCAATTTCCTTGGAAAATAGGCGTATGTTAGTTATATATTTATGTTCTCACCACAGCACACGCAGAATTTTATTTTCTCGTCACATCTAAGGCGGTACGTGAATACATCATTCTTCATATTTAACAAATAGGTTGCTATGAAAGGCAACTCATCAAGTAGGTTTTCATCGGAGGTAATGAAAGTTGAGATATTTCTCCTATCCCGTCATATTGGGGATATCTATCCAGTCATCCATAATTGTTTTCAACAAAGAGCTTTCAAAAGTGTCTTGATCTAGATTTTTGCATTTTTTCCCCTTTTAATATTTATAGTTAAATCTTTCAAGTAAATCTTCCAAATGCCTGTCCTCTTTTTGCACATCATTTTGAACACTTCCTCATATGGTTGGTAGTGTATAGTAATATGGAGTATCTATCTATAAATTTCGCCTCATATCATTCACATGTCTGTTATTGATGATTAGACTCATAAACCATTTTATTATTTTCCTTTCAATTTTGAAGGAAACAATTTAGGGTTTTTGAGCATCACGGTATCATAAGTTATGCATAGAACTTTAAATTCAAATAAGAATGTCTCAAAATCACTTTTTAGTCCATGAAAATTTAAAAGAACGGTGCGATATTTTTCATGTTAGCATTTCGACTATTCATCTGTTATAGGGAATCCAAGGAGCGCAATTCCCCTTCTACCTCTACTATCCTTCTACATTTCCTCTACCTACTGGCTCCTTTTGCATTTTCTCTTCCTCTTCCTCTATCTCCTTCTCTACCTCTACCTCCTCCAAATACCAATTTTTCTCCACTAAATATTTCTCCTTCCCCCTTGTCTTCTTCTCCCCTTGCTACCTTGATGAGTTCTTGAACTAATATAAGGTTCGGTGTGGAAACTAAGTTTCTTCGGATTTTCTTCTATCAAGGGTATATTGAAAGAAAAGATTCTTCCTCTTCCTCTTCACTAGGGATTTGTAATTCTTCTGTGAGGAATATGTTCTCCTGACAGAGTGAAAAAGGTTATTCCTCCTGTGGAGTCCTTGGATCTTCTTCCTCTAGAATTTCTTCGATTGGATGAAGTGAGGAGATCTTCCACAGTTGGATATATGATCTTGAAAATTAAGGAAGCCTATGACAGTATAGTATGGAATATGGGTTTGTGTTGGAGGTGTGCTACTTCTTGGTCTTGGTGAAGTGAGTGGTGTTGTGGGAATTAAACTTCCGCCTCTTATAAATACCCTTGGAGTCTCTTTCTCTACGCATGTAATTGTTTTTGGGATGTAAGAAATAAGGCTACCCTCGTTACACTTCATGGAAAGTATTTAATAGTTAGTGTCCCAAATTGTTAACATAAATTATCAACCGAAATTAATACAGCGTGATGAAGTGTAATTGCCTTTATGTGCCTAAGTGTCCCTTTTTCTCCCTCTCTTCATTGTTTAGTTTCATTGATTTTTTTGAGTTTTTATATTTTGATCCTTAGGATTCTATTATAAACTAAAAATATGAGATCAAATCTATTTAAAAAGGAATAGAAAATGTTGTCGAATGAATTAAAGCGATTTTTATTTACAAGTTTTTGGAGTCTATTTTCTAATTAAGAAATGATGAAAACTAAATCCTAATCCATGGATATTGAAACAATTTAGAATTCAAGGAAATGAAAACAACTAATAACTCAAACATTACAAACTGAATCCAATTCATTCAATTAAGATTTATCGGAAGAGGTTTTGAAAAATATTAATTGTGGTGTAGTGAGGATCTCCTATGACATGAAATGAAATGCTAAAAACAACTAATAACTCAAACATTACAAGTACGAGATCCAATTCATTCAATTATGGTTTCTTGGAGAATGTTTTGAAAAATAATAATTCTAGTGTAATGAGGATCTCCTATGATATATGAAATAAAATGTTTCGAAACAACTAATAGCACAAACATTACAAGTAAGATCAATTCGTTCAATTAAGATTTTTTTGAAGAGCTTTTGAAAAAGATCAATTGTGGTGTAATGAGGATACGCTGTGATATGAAATTAAGTTACGGACAATTCTACATCATATATAAGTCACTAACCATTTTAATTTAAGATTTAAAATGGTCTTTGCTTGATTGAACGATGCTTCTGGTAACTACGAAGACAAAAAATGGAACCTAGGAAATCACTATTATTATAATTCATATATATTATTCAACAACTTTTACTTCGTTTGATCCACTTCGATTAAAAATTATGAAATTAATAACTAAAAAAATGTAAAGAAATACTAAACAAAACTGAAATAAACTTGGCTACAAACACATCAAACCTCCTCGAATAGGGGCCCTGCGCTACCAATTGATGTAATCCTTGACTCCTTAAAT
Organism: Pinus albicaulis; assembly: GCA_034641835.2. Classification (NCBI taxonomy): domain Eukaryota; kingdom Viridiplantae; phylum Streptophyta; class Pinopsida; order Pinales; family Pinaceae; genus Pinus; species Pinus albicaulis. The sequence goes on along the minus strand of JAXQQM020062207.1, from coordinate 132,892 downwards.
TTGTAATCATAACAACATTGAGGCTAATCTCATTTTATTAAAAACGGTTCTTGAGTATCCTTTACGATTCCAAATGTGTTATCAGCTTGTCCTTTATCGGTTCTACAAAGCTTAATTTGTATGAAAATTCATAACTAATGTTGAACAAAATTAGGTACGGTGTAACCTTCTAGTCGAAATTCATTTGAGACTCTTTTCGGTTCGTGACTTGTTGTAAAGCAAATCGCAGGTCTAATTCTGTAGAAAACGATTTCTTTGTTCTTTCTTTGACCATTGGATTAATTCCCTCCTGATTTCGATTCAATCCTTGTGGATAAGGAAAAGAATCATGTGGGGAAGATTTGAGAACTACCCATAGGTGCCTTTTTAACCAATTGACACATGCATCATGCTTAAACACAAAAAAAACTGGCCTGAAATGTGATTGGCTATAGAATTCTGTATTATGTGATGAAAACTTTTCAAATTTATTAAAGCAGCCAAAAATCACGAAAATACATCATGTTAATCATTTGTATGTAACATTTTAAGCAATATTAATCATTCTTTATTTATTTTTTAGGCTTATGAAGCGTAAAGAAATGATGAAATGAAGTGAAGATTTGCAAAAGAGAATTCAATGATAGGGCTGTTTCCTCTCTCACATATGTATACCTTGCTTACATGAGAGATCAATATTTCTCATGGATCTTTTCTAAAGATGAACCACGGTGGCTTGGTCAAAACTTTAGTTTTATCAATAGTAGTTAGATTAATCTACAAAATCATATCTGCACATTATTTTATCATCATAAGGTTAGAATCACAATTTGTGGTATTCGTTTCACAGATTTTGTAGAAAATCCTTTTCATCATTTTGTTCCTAAGGTTCAAATTTTGGAAAGACCTTTATGAGTTTATTCAATATCAACACATTTCAAAAAAACTTGAATATATTTCTGGTTATTTAACTAATCATGTTTTAAATAAAATTTGTATAGTATGAATATTTATTCTAAGTGTACGAAAAAAGACACGCTGACCGCATAACTTATAGCCTAATAGCGAAAATAATTGCTAATATCTTCGAATCTAGATGATCAAGACAAATCTTTGTAAAAATATAGATCTGTGCATTTATAAGAAATTAAACGGTAGAAAAATGACATTTTAATCCATGGATCCAATAGACTAGAATGACATCTATCCAATGAATATTTTTGTTAATCGCACCTAAGGAGGGGAAAACACGAGGAGGGTGTTCTGTTCTATCAATAGGATGAAGTTCTTGTGAGTCCTCGACACTTCCGATTTAGAACTTCTCTCTCTTGATGGTGTAGAAAAAACAAACAAAAATGGAAAAGTATGGCTATGATTATGGGATCAATAGCCGGACCAAGTGTTGAGATCTAGGTGATCTTTTGGGCTTAGCAAAAGGTGATAAATGAATGGGAAAACCCTTCCCTATTTATAACAAAATATTGAGTTAGTCTAGATCTTGGTGCATAATTAAATTGTATGCTTAAATATAGATCAACTTTGATGGAATATTTTATTATATTTTTTGGAGGAAAAAGGTATTTGACTTGGTCAAACCCCTTATTTGTAAATAATAAGTAAATAAATGATTTATTTATTATTTTAAGGAATGTATGGTCTAATAATAATAAAATAAATATTGATTTGTTTATCATTTTAAGGATATGGTTGAGTAATAATCAAATCGTAATGATTTAATTATTATTTAAATAAGATTAAAACAATTATTCTTTAGAAAATAATAAAAGATAAATAACAAATTATCTTAAGATTAATTTCATTTTTTTGGGTTAAATATATTCGGAAATATTCATTAAACTATTGTTTAACTAATTATTTCTTGAGAAAATCAAACAAATTTATATTTATTTAATATTTCCTTATGGGGTTTCCTATTTACACCATAAAGAGAACTTAATAAAGGTGATTTACTAAGTTGTTCTCATAGCGAAAGCAATTTTTACTTTGAAGTAAAATTGTTCTTACATGATGTACTTGGGTCCATCTAATGATATTACGTTAGATGACCAAAAAATGGTGTAACAGATTGTGGGTGTGCATGCATTAGGAGTGAATCATATGGTGAGAAGTGCGTTGTGAAACTCAATCACTAGACATCAAGGGGAAGTCAAATAGAGAAGTATAAGGCAAACAAAAGTGCTAAAGAACTAGACAACTGAGGAGACACAGTGCTACAGAGTCTTTACCCCAGTGAGTGATGCTGCTATGAGCAGCGGGGAAGGCATACCTATGCCTAGCAAGGCAATAGTACAAACGATAAGGCGCACAGAAAACCACGAACACAATAATAAAGAATATGATGGCCTAAACATGGGCAGGATAAATAACATGATAATGAATCCCACATACATATTGTGCATGGGATAACATACAAGGCTGTGTACAATAATATCTAAGTACATGAGATATAAATACAATCCATACACGAAAACAGGGAAAAGGCTCTGCAAAAATCTATTTGATACATGCAAACAAAGATGTGTTGCAGGTAGGTAAAGGCGGGTATCATCAATCTGTGGAGCTACATAGAAGGCTATGATGAAAGGAGTCATTCGAGTGTGCGAGGAAGCTACCTGTGAGGCCACCCCCTCATGGGGATGAAACATATCACACACACTCGCACGAATCGTCAATGTTGGGCGCTGCATCCTTGAACACGCCAGTATACGGATCTAGGTCATGATGAAAAGGAGGGCCGGAGCTGAAAACAATCAAGTCGAGAGGAAAATAACGAGTCCCGCTGGCAGTCTAAGGCACCAAACCGAAGTGTGGCTTGAACGAGTGCACCACCATCTTGACCTCTCCTTGCGGAATGAATGAGCTGATGTCGGTAAGAAGGAGGTCCACCATAGGTGAGGCAATAAGGGATCCTCAACTAGGGCCGAGGAAAATAGTAGAGTGGTGATGAGTGACACCAATGATGATGACGAAATGGGAGGAGCCCAGATAGTGAATAGAAAATTTCCCTTTTTAGAGCATCAAAGGCATGGATGACCGGCGGCAAGCTGACACAACATCATGAGGGATGAGGACGGTGGAGTGAAGGCCATAAGATGTGACACGAGAGAAGGGACCAAGCAACTGAATGATGGACGACTATAGCGGGATGCGAAAGGGGGATAGACTCCATGAATGCAATGATGACTCAACTCGAGATGCTCTAAACAATGGTGACTGCGATGGAGCTACCACATATGTAAAAGTTCTAATGGGGACGTTAAGTAGAGTACGAGATGGTAACTCATGGCAAAAGTCGACATGAGCATGGACAAGTATGAAGGCAACATGGTGCCCTTGTGGTACAAGTGTTGCAAGTAGAAAGTCGATTTTTTGAGGAAGGTGAAGTGATGCTTCTTGGAAAAAAATGTCCACCGGTGAGTATCAAATCAAAAAAGCTAATAGATACCCATTTGAGGGCTTGTTGAGATCTTTCCAATGGTATATATGGTTCGTTAAATTGAGCTACGTTTTGGTCGCGATGGCGAAAGAAAAATCGGGGGTTTTTCTTTTAATAAGGAATTTTCCTTCCCGATTCACTTATTTTTTGGTGGAGTTGTGGTGAATGTCATGAGGAGAGGAGGCCTTAAAGCACGAAAATTGTGGTCGATGGCAAGTAGCTGTAATTTGAGATATATCAGTTGTAGATAAAAGGCCTAATCCTACTCTTTAATTTCAACGGATTGAGGACGGTTAGGTACACGGACTCTATACGGGCGGTCACACTTTTTGGGGTTTGTTTTTGTGCTGCACAGGTAGCGGTACTAGGTATAAAGCTGGCTTTATGCTGTAATGATCCTTTTTTAGGAAATTCAACAAGGTGCTCAAGAGAAACACTGTGTAAGTAAAACTGTCCAAAAATAATGCAGATCCAGACTTGGTTCCTCTTATTTATGTTTTATGGGACTTATATATGGAATTTCATCTAAAACAAATCATTTTGATACATTAAACAGATCTCCCAAACACTAGACTAGCTAAAATGCACCCAAAGAGGGAGGCTGCAGCCAAATGCAAACTCTGCTTCAGAAATTATGTAGTTTTATAAGATGTTCAGTGGGGATTAGCAAGGGGGTTTATATTTCAGTAATACAACAGAAAATTGGCATTAAGATTAAGTTCTTTCACTCTAAAGTAGAATTCATGAGACAATACAACAAGAATCTTAAGAAAAGAGAGCTTTAACATATGTACATTTGCAGAAATGGCTCAACAGCATTATTTTTAAGGAGCTTCGACAACTTGAAGTTACAACTCAGATCTAGGATATATTTGTGGACAAAAATTTAGATCTATTTCAAATATGTAAGCTAGATAGTCTCCTCTTCAAGATCCACTTAGAATTTTGGAAAAAGCATGCATAAATAAGAGTAGATTTGAGAAACAAGTTGTAGATATAACAATTGCTACAGTAAATTTCCAAATATAAAATTTCATTACAATGGATCAGATCTAAATAGAACATAGATCAGAAATCTAATCCATGGATCACCAAGTGGAAGGCAAAGCCCAACACAAGAGATCTCTGATCTAAACTATGAGCAAGACACCATGAAAACCCTCATACAGAAATAATGCACGTTTAGTCATGGGAACGATTAACCCATAGCTCAAACCTAGCCTTTGAAAAATACGTAAAATTTTGATCAATAAAAAACTGAGATGTTAGTATGAATCTTTGACAAAGTGTATGAAAAAAGACAACACAACTACGCATGACACTGCTTCAACATCCAAATATTCTTAATATCTTAGGATACGTAGTTAGTTGATCAAGACAAGTGCGCAAAAAACTAGATCTATGCATATATACATTAAGTAGTAAAAATGAGGTTTTTCTCCATACATCAATAGACAAGACAAGAACAATTTTTGAAAGAATTTTTTGTGTTAAGGGCACACAGGAGGAAAACAAGAAGGTGTTTCCAATTCTCCTCAATGGGATGGGTTCTTGGAAGTCCTAGAAGCACTTGAATCTAGCAGTTCTCTCTCACATTGGTGTGAAAACCCAGGACAAAGATAGAACTCAAGAGAACTCACACAACAAATAATGGAAAATATGACAATGATAATAGCTCCAAAAGTTAGACCAGGTTTAGATCCCGAGGAGTGATATAATAGGCAACAAAAGGTGAAGAATGGTAGGGAAAAACCCTCCTATTTATAACGAAATATTGGGTCACTCTAGATCTTGGTGCATGATTAAAATAACATTAACCAAATCTAGATCCACCTTTTATGGAATATTTTATTATATTTGTTAGAGGGAAAAAGTATTTGACTTGGGTCAAATCCCTTTGTTGTGAATAATAAATAAATAAATGATTTATTTATCATTTGAGAGGGTAGTTAAAAGATAATCAAATAAATAATGATTTGTTTAATTATTTGTGGGTGATTTAGTCATATTTAACAAAATATTATTTAAATACGGTTTAAATAATTATTCCTAGAAAATAATAAGATAAATAAAGATTTATCTAATTAATTTCTTTGTTTTAGGTTAAACATGACCAGGAAAATCAAACAAATATAGGTTTGTTTAATATTTCCTTTTGGGGTTTCCTGTTTAGACCATAAACAACCTAATAAATGTGTTTTATTAAAGTTATTTTACATAGTGAAGGCAATTTTACTTGGGTAAAATTGGTCTTGTAGTATACTTGGGTCCATCTAATGATAGTAGGTTATATGACCAAAAAATGGTGTAAAAGATTGCCCCCAGTGTGCGAGTGTTGTTAGGAGAAAATCGTATGACCGAAGTACATTGTAGAGAACTCAATCACAGGGCATAAAAGTCGAGAGAGAGAAATGTGAGTAGACTAATGTGCGAAGAACTAGGCCCTGAGGAGATGAGACTTACAAGTGTAGCAAGTCTCTTTTTGTGAGAGGAGTACGTGCTAAAGGCGGCGGGGGGAGGCATGCCTATGCCCGCCGAGAGAGAGTACAAAAGAATAGTGTGTCCGATGAACAAGGGACCGAACCATAAATTACAACCCGATCATAAACATGAACGGGATAGAAATACAATGAGGGAACCCCCACATACATACACGTGGGATAACAACAAGGACTTATACAATAATATACCAGGTACATGAGATACAAATACAACCCAAATTCTCCCTAAAATATGGGAAAGGGCTGTAAAAATGCGAGTGATACATGTGATCAAAGAGAAGTGTTGCAGGTAGCTAAGGCCGACATCATCAAATATGTGGAGCTGCATCAAAGGTTTGTAATATGGAAAGAGGTCATCAAGGCATGTGGGGAAGCCCTGCCCGAGCCCACCCCTCATGGTGAGACATCTCACACGCCGAGAATCACAAGAGCTGCTCTTTTGCATCCTTTGAACAATCAAGTATACGGATCTCGATCATGTTGAAAGGGCTAGAGCTAAGAAAAAAATCAAGTCAAGGTAATGAGAAATCCTTTGCTGATGCGAAACCTTAGAACAAGAGTGGAAGAAATTTCCAGAACCAAGAGTACACGCCCTCTAGACCTATGCAGAATGAAGGAGTTGATGTCGACAGGAAGAGGTCACGCCATGGGTGAGGCAACGAGAAGATTCTCAACTAAAGCATGAGAGAAAATAGTGGAAGTGGTGAAAGGGCCAATACCAATGATGATGGAAATGGAGGGGCCCAGGTAGTGAATGGACGACTTCCTTGTTAGAGCATAAAGGGCAAGAATGACATGGTAGCGGCGACACGGTATCATGAGGGATAGGGGACGGTGGAGTGGCCATAATGTGCGACACAAGAGAGGACCAAGCAATGAAGGATGGAGGACTATGGTGGGATACAAAGGACTGCGGTTGAACTCCCACGAATGCGATGATGACTCAACTCGGATGCTCTAAAAAAGGGCGACTCGATGGTGCTACCACACAGTAAAGGTCCAATGGGGGACCATAAAAACATGAGTTCAAGATGGTATCTCATGATGAAAATCAAAACAAACAAAGGCGAGTAAGGAGGCAAAGTGGTGCCCCAAGTACAAGTATCGTTAGTGAAGAAATTCGATTTTGGGAAGGGTTATGGTTGAGAGGCATAGGTGCGCCCAAGCATGGTGTGGTCATGCCAAAATATATTTTAGAAAAAGAATCTAAACATATTTTAATGATGTGGTGCACCATTTGTTTCGTTATGGGTATCTGGGTTGAGAATTGGAATGGAGGATTACCAATCTCTTTTGATACGCATATAGGAATCAAGTGGACTTTAAGTTTCCGGGGTAGCATACACAGTGTCACTATCCCAAAGAGAGGATTTGGAATAATGAGCGATGTCTCGTAGAAAAGCATAGGTTGGTCAACAACAATGTCTGAAGACGGAGTTGATGATGTAAGATGAAGAAACGATAAAGGGTATCATCCCTAAAAGTGATGCGAAAGTGATATGGGACTCTAGAGGTTCTTCTAAATGTGGAAGAATAATGGTACTAAGAAATTGGCACGACCGAGGATACACTAGAGAAGTTGTGAAATTGCTTCTCCTTGGTCTCTCAAATGTGGGTGCCCTTACTAAACATTGGGTTTCATTGTAATAACACAAGGTGTGTGGTGTGATAAACGGGTTCGATGTAACGGGGGAATAGGCCGAAGTCGAGGTGATGCGGTTTATGCGGGGGAAGCACGCAGACAAGCTTCACTAACCATAAATACGAAGATACGACGGAAATAACACTTCATTTCATTAATATCAAAAGGCGAAATTTGCTTACGGACAATGGAAATAAACTAGCTGAGGTCTTTTGGTAGCTATCTGCGAAGAGATGTGGTGGCTACGAGACCTGCGAACTGCCCCACAATGAGAGGCGCGAGGACTATTTGACGAAACAATGGAGAACCTTAAACATCCCAAAAACTAACCTAGGAGATGAAGCGCCATTATGGGCCACAGATTTGGGTAAATTGGTGTTTCTTCCAGAACGTATTTTGGCATACTATCTCCGTTGGCCTTGTATGTGATACATCATTAGAAAATTGTCAGGGACTACGGTACAATAAGGACGGAATTTTATCAAAAAATTCGCTGGCGCTAAATGCCAAAAAACGTCGTTTAGGGCCTCAAAACGGCTCCGGAAGTTGAGGACCGCTTCTTTAAAAATAGTAAGTTGTGCCAAAACGGAAAAGGCGAAAGAGACAATGGTGGGGGCCCAAGTGGAATAGGCGGGTGCATCCACCAATACTGGGTCATTCCTCCCCCTTGGGAAGCAATGGTCCCCATTGCGTTAAGTTCCTCCATGAGATGAGGAAATTTACTGCTTTGAACTTGGTCCTGGTGGCCGACCACTTTCCTTGGTGCGAGAGTTGGCCGAAGCTTTGACAACCCGATACGATTGGATGCTGACGAGTGTTCTTGATTTGCATGTCCATGATACGATATTGTGGTGGCACAGAGCATAAAGCACGTTTGGGTTTAACTATTGTTGGTGAGTTGATACCCCGCAATGTCCCAGGAGTGTCCGGCGGTGGAGAAAGTAAGGACGAACGATCCACATTGAGGGCGGGGTGCGAGACCAGGGAATGGTGGAATACTAAGCTCGAAAGCATTGTTAAGACGACCTTGGTGATGGTGTGCGGCCCGTATCGGGTGGGCGAAGCTTGCGGAGGTCCGCGGAGGCGCTCCTTCGCAAATGTAGCCATACTTTGTCGCCCACCTCGGGAAGTGGTGTGGCACCCTAAGGATCATGGCGCCTGTACTTCGCATCGTTCCGTCCAATATATCATGAACCTCGTTGGCGGATGTGTTGAATGCGCCCGATGAAGCTACTTGCTTGGTCAACTTCGACCGGACATGAGCTGAATCGGCCTCGAGCACCGCAACGGCATGGCTATGTCAATGGGACATAGTGGTTGGAATCCCAAGCCCACCGAAAGGGGCTATGGCCAATTGAACCGTGGAGAGCCCGTTATAACCGTGTTGTACATAGGGGAGGCTCTCGTCCCATGTGCGTGGATGCTTTGAGTTGTACATGCGTTGCACGTGTACAATCATTCCGTTGACGACCTCCGTCCGGCCATCCGTTTGGGGATGGAAAGCCGTGGACTTGGTGAGATTTGTGTCCAACATCGACTCGAGGCCGGACCAAAATGTGCCGAGGAACCCGTTATCTCGATCCGATATGATAGACCGTGGATCCCAAAGTGCACCTACCGCTCAAAGAAGGCTTGTTGGCTTCGCCGTGATATTCTTCTTATTAAAAGCCGCCATGATGGCCATCTTCGAGAATCCGTCAACGACCACGAAAACACAGCCATTTACTCTAAGTAGAAGGCAAGCTCAAGACAATCCATGGAGATGGATTCCCACGGCCGACTAGGTAGGTAGTGGAGTATATGTGCCTTGCTTCGATGGTCGGTTTGGCAATGGCACAAGCAAGCAGATCCGATGCTTCTCGACATCCTTTCGAAGGTTAGGCCAATAGAAATAGAGGTATTGCTACCGTTTCGACCCCAAAATGCCCGCCGACTCGATCGTAGTGTGCTTCCCATATCATCTTGGCACGCTCGCTGAAGGAACACAAAGGTGTCCTGTGTGACATAAAAGTGCATCTTGGAGGTGAAAATTTGGAACTTGCGTGTCTCCCAAGAGTGCCTTGTAAGTGTGGCCGAATTTCGGGTCACTCTCATAGAGAAGCGCTCAATCGTAAGTCTCGTGCCCACAAGAGTTGAGCACGTGGTGAGCGCCACGATCGTGGCTCCGCCGAGGCAAGCCTCGCAACATTATTAAAAGCATCTCTTCTTGTACTTGATGTTCAAATGAAACCGTTGGCAACATATGTGGACCACTTCTCCGATGGCGATCATTCCGCAACTTCCTGTGTCTCTGCATGAACCGCAGGGGCCGGTGGTCTCGTGTGGATGATTGTTTCCTTTCCCCAAAATGTAATGCGTTTCCATTGTCGCATGTGCTTGCACAATGGAATGCATTTCTTTGTCATAGGTGGGATACTTGCGAACCGCGTTCCCCGTACAATGTCTCACTCGTGATATGCCACCGGGATGTCTCGGCGGAGTAAGAATCGCCCAATAGCATAGTCGAGGCATCTTTCGATCTCAAATGGTCGCCGCAAGTCTCGGTAAGGTGAGCATCGGGGCAGTAACAAGAGGCGATTTTTCAATTCTTTGAACGCCTTCTGTTGAGGTTCCGACCAAAAGAATTTTGCTCGCTCCTCCTTTGGTGACTTGACTCAAGGGCCAAGTGATATGAGAGAATCCCCCAAAGACGAATCTACTTCGTAGAAATTAGCAAGACCCGGTAAAGCCGCGAAGCTCGTTATAGTAGTCGGGGCCGGCCAATCCCGAATGACTTGGATCTTGGCTGGATCCACATGCACCCCCCTTTCATCAATAATGTATCCCGCATATTGAACTCGGGTCATGCCAAACGTGCACTTCTCCAAATTGGCACACAACTTGTAAGTCGTCGTTGTTGTTTGGAGGACTCGGCTTGATGCGATGAAGGTGCTCTTCCCAAGTCTTCGAAGATCGAATGTCATCCAAGTACACCACTACGAATGAGTTGGTGAATGGCCGCAAAGATGTCGTCCATCATCCTCATGAAGGTTGCGGAGCATTCGTCAACCCGAAAGGCATGACCGCCACCATTCAAAAAGGCCTTCCTTAGCTTTGAAGGCGCCTTCCACACATCGCAGGGTTCAATTGCACTGTGATACCTGCATTTCAAACGTCGATCTTACCGAAATATTTTGCACCTTGGAGTTGGTCCAAGGTCATCAATCCGTGGGATTGGGTACCTATTCCGGACAAAGTGATCTTGTTCGCCGGAAATAACACTTCATTTCATTAATATCAAAGAACTCAAATTTTCTTACGTACAATGGAAAGAAATTAGCGGTGGTAATCGGTAGCTATCTCTCGAGAAGAGATGTGGTGGCTATGCACTTCCGAACTACTTTACAATGAGGCGCGAGGGCCTATTTATTATTGAGAAACAATGGAGAACCTAAACATCCCAAAAACCTAACTCCTAGGAGATGAAGCGCCAAAACTATGGGCCCCGTTTGGGTAAATTGGTGTTTCAACTTCCGTGACGTAACTTTGGCATACTATCTCCGTTCGACGCATATGATACATCATTAGAAAGCTCTATCCGAGGACTACACTGTCAGACGAATTTTATCGTAAAATTCGCCGGCGCTTTCGTACCCAAAACGTCTAGGGGGCCTCAAAACGGCTCCGGAAGTTCAGGACCCGAAAAACTGCTAAAAATAGTAAGTTATGCCAAAACGGAAAAACTGAAAGAGACAATGGTGGGGGCCCAAGTGGAATAGGCGGGTGGCCACCAATACCTGGATCATCAGGGGTGGGGTTTTTTTCCATAATGTCATCATCGTGATAGAAGATGGGGTGACTGGTGGAAGAAAGACCACCTGACGTGGTGAAGCTACCTGAATCATCATCATGAGAAGAGAGGTTCACATGCGCATCGTCACAAGGGGTGACAGAAGAGTAAGTTGGTAAAGGATCTACCGATGTTGAGCCCAAGGTGATCACTGAAGGAAGGTCAAGCGAAACAATCGTGGAGGATTCGTAGGACTCAAGCCTCGAGGGTCTCATGGATGATAATAGGTAGAAAATGCGTCGGATGAAGGCTCTATCATCTCGACATCAGGAGGGGGAATGTCAATGGGAGCAAATACAAATCGGTAGTTCGTCAAAGAAAAATGTGCAAATAGAGGAGAGGTGGACCTACTGTGCTTGGCCTCGAATTGCGTACCGCGGCTAGAGAGGTGCGGAAGTCCTGGAGGTAGGATAAAGGTGGGTGTAATGGCGTCATGGAGATCACACAAAGCATAGGAGTGGTTGGTGTGAATAGTCTTTGGGGTTTTGGTCGCGGTCGCGAAGGAAATCGCAGGCTTCCGAGACCGTGACCCGTGGAACGCGACATGAACCATGGGCTTGAGATGAAGCAATTCAGAATAGGTATGGGAGGTGTGATCGACAAAATCACACAAAGCACACTGGATGGTATGATTTGGAGGCCAAGGAGGGGTGGTTTGTCAGGGCACTTTGTCCTTTGATTCCCCCTCAAGGAAGCTTTTTCCCTTCTTACCCGAAGGCCGCAATGTGAGGTGGTTCCCGTTGAGGTGACCCGAGGCACCGTTGCAACAGTGAGAGGTCATGGGGACCGGTTGAACCGGGGTCAAAGAAATATAAGGTTTAGGCTGGGACTGTGCTGGTTGCGCTAGAGGATCAAGGTACCGTACTAGAATCCCAAGGGTTAGGTTCTAAGAGAGAGGGTGGCCATGACAGTACCGCGTACACCCTCGGTGGGGGAGCTAGGAACGGTATCTCGACTGTGTGAGGGGTAATGGCCAGGTGGGATGGATCCTAAATGGCTAATGCTTGGAGGAACCGTTCTAGGAGGATAAAGAGGCTCAGGACTACCAACACAGGTGAAGGGCTAGGAGCAAAGCCACGCGGAGAGCGTAGTTGCCGACTAGCCGAAGCAAGTTTCTTGGAGAGCAAATTTCTGAGATGATTGCATCATGTAAACATTCGATGAGTCACAGAGACAGGAGGAGGAGGAAGCACCTTGGAAGGTTCCAAGCAAAGAGGAGTCTTTGTGAGACGGCATTAGAGCATAATCGGTCAAAGAATCGACATTGGTTGATTGGCTACAAGGAGATGGTCAATTCGTGGAGGCTCCGAGATTTTGGCTCATGATACGTCAACTAGTCAATGGTGACTATCTTTCCATTATGAGGAAAAAATATCTTGCGGTGGACCGCGGATGGAACAACCGACATAGCATAAGTGTAGCTACGCCCCAAAAGAATGTTATAATCAAGAGGGGCGTCGATGACTTCAAGGTCAACGCAAATAGTCTTGCCTGCAAGAGTGATAGGACAATTACGGAAAAGGCCAATGGGCTGGGAGGCGGGCCCCGCACGCTCGAAGGGTGATCGGGCAGCCAACTCAAAGAAATCTGAGTTGCTTCCAAACCGAAGTGGACATCACACAGGTGGATGCCCCCTCATCAATTATACACCGAGAAACGTTGGCATTACATATTTTGATTGGGATTTGGAAGGCGATGGAAGTAGGAAGAGGAGGATGTTTTGATTGATGGGCATCGAAAACAATCATTTGGTCATCGATAGGATCTACAGTGCCCACGGCAGATAGCAGAGCCTTCTTTTGGGAAGGGCACGACTGGAGGAATTCCAATGTGGAAATGGCAGCAGGAGATTGCACCAAATCATCTACTATGCTATACGAATGAGCATCTCGAATTTAAGCAAAGATTTCGATGTAATGGTCCCTTAGAATCTTGGTATGAACCTCAAATTTGGGTTGAGGGATATGGGTGGGACCATTGGATGTCGAAAGAGGCTCGTAGAACCCCGAAGAAGGGGACTCGTGGGTAGAATGAGCCGAAGGTTCGAGTACCGGCGAGACCGAGTTTAAAGGTGAAGGTCGGCGCTTGGGGATGGATTAGAGTCATCATGAGGATCCGGTAATCGTAGGAACCGAAGGAGAAGGTTGAGTAGCGACCTCGTCCATCGTGTGGTTGGGCGCCCTGGCCACAAATCCTTGCCGAGGGAAAGGATCAAGAGATTAATGTACCGGTCGTGTAGTGGTCACATTAGGGGGAGCATTAGGGGAGGCATGTTGTCCTTGCAACGTGCTTGAGACTCCCACATCTGCCGCATCCGTGGTGTAGGACACCGTGCGTGTAATGATCGCAAACATCGCAACACGAACAAGGCTTTTTTGTGCGAAGAGGTTCTGTTCGGCTTGGCCGAGTGCCCTCGTTCTGTTAGCGTTGTTAGGGTCACACTTAAGTGATCGGGTCCATGAGTACCAGCGTATTGATTTGGATTGCCTCTCCACCTTCTTTGAGAAGAAGGGGATTAGTCACGCCCGCCGTGCAAAGACTTGCCCCGGGAGGGGTTGTAGGTGCCGCGTGTGGGTGAGGAGGCAAGGGAGGTGGAAGCACATATGATGGAGGAGAGGCAGCCGGCACACCAGTCGCGTATAATGATAATGGCTAGGTTGGGAACACGAGGTAAGCAGGAGGTTGGGCAAAATAATGAGGCATGCCGTATCCCGGATACATGCTACCTGTGAGGGGGAAAAGTGCTAGAGGTGTCAAGCCCTCCCGGAGGGGAAACCATAGCCCATATGAGGTTGAGCGTAGGTATGGGCAAGAGCTCCAAGAATATCGTCGGCAAAGTGAGATGCCCCTGGGGTGTTAGCGCTACCGGGTTTGGGGAGGTCAAGAAGGACGGTATAAACATAACTAGATTGAGCATAGATGAGGTCATATTTCAAGGCTATTTGGAGGGCAGCTTCTTCTTTTTTAGGGAACTGGGATGCAACATCTTTTCCGATGGTAGGTAAGAGAGAGTGAAGGAACCAGTCCATATAGACCCGATCTTCAAAGCTGGGAGCTCGACATAAGCTTCTTCTTCTCCGCCATTCCTGGACATGAGCGGAAAGACGGGTCGAAGAGGATTGGCGAAAAGAAGTCAAGAGTTCAATACTAGTGTCGTATTAGAGAGGGAGCTAGAAATAAGATAAGAAGGCTTGGGCAATGGTCGCAAAGGTGGTACGAGAAGAGGCGGTCTGAACAACATACCATTTAGAAGCTTCGCTGGTAAGCATGCGTTGGAACAATCTAAGACGAATGGAATCATCAGTAATGGAATTGGATGAACACCACATGTGGAAAGATTGGATATGGTTGGAGGGATCTTCACTAGCAAGGCCTTTGAACATGGGGATGTCGGAGGGGAGCTTGGTTGGCATAGCAGGCCAACTAACATCGTGACGGATAGGATCATTGATCAACTGATTGAAATCGGGGACACTGAGACCGGCCATATAAGGGAGCAAAGGGACAGTCAAGGTAATTCTCGTAGTGGTTCCACTGGAAATGGACCCAGCAGTAGAACTGGGGTTGCCGCTAGTGCTAGGCCCTGAACTAGACATGGTGAAGGTAACATAGGGAGAACCAGGAGTAGGGGGAGAACCCAAACAATCAGAAGAAGAGTCAGAGTGCGGACTCGGGGGAGGACTAACTTGATGACGGCGGGAAGGAGGAAGTCGACCAACCAGAAACTAAGGGTGAAGGCCAAGAAGTCGCCGGGATAAACGCCTTGGAGGCACAATGATGATGGGAAGAAGAAAAACTGACAAAGGTAGGGAGGTACAAAATCAAGTGAGGTCAATGTCGAAACAAGAGTAGAGAGGTGCAGTGTCAATTGATTTTAAAGTCTTTTCTAGGTGGTGTTAACCAGGCTCTTCTTCACATAAGGTCAGTGTGTGGCGTGTGTTAATTTTAATTTTTAAACCCAGACGTTTTGAGAGTAAAAGAAAAAGTGTGTTGTGTAACTGAAAATAAATCTATAGAGAACAGTAAATAAGACTGAAATAACAGAAAATTAACAGCTAACAATGCATCGATCTAACCCAAAAAGGCGGGTCTCTCAAAACTAGTCTAAAAGAGGGAATAAATCTAATCAAAACATGATAAAAAGAGGCCAATAGATATAAGGTCAGGAGGGACAGGGATCTAAAGGAGAAATATATTGAAAAGAGGTGCAAAAAATAGCAAGGAGGCGGAGGCAAGGTTGCTACAACAAAGGGGAAAATCAGCTAAGGGTAGAAGGGACAAGGAGGTGACCCTAGAGGTAAACCCAAACAAAAATATATGAGGTGATTTGCAAGGGAGAAGAGCTGATCTAAAAGGATCTCTCGTGTTTCTGGGGAATTAACACCCTAGAGGTTGGTTGGGATACAACCTCCACAGAGCAGGGGCGTACTACTTAACAAAGACTCACACAATCATGCACGTTCAGAAAAACCAAGTAGAGCAGAATGAGATATTTACCCGTTGGTCCTACGTTTGAAGTAGATCCACGTGGAGTCCAAACTCCCCGCAACCGTCCTTCCTTCTTAACCTGAAATACAAGAAGAAACCAGCACAAAGGACAAGTTGTACAGCATATCTCTACTCTAAATGTTAGTGAGATTCATATAAAACATTAAATAAATCATAATGAATGCTTGTATAAAAAATATTCTCATACATAAAAGCATACACTAACACGTTTATTTTGGGAACAGCATGATACTTCTGTATTATAAATAGTACGTACAAAAGTAATCAAGTGGAGAGATCACCTGATCCTTCCAAGGCCTTCGCAGACCGTCGTCCGGATCCGTCTAGCCCTTGCCTCGCTAAGACTCCTTCCAAACTGGTGCATACGAGATAACATATAAAAGGATGTATATCTCAAGGAAACAGGGGTTTCCTATAATGAACTGGGAAAGTGCAGGAGGCACGGGGAATCAGACTTGGATAGGGAATACCAACAGAGTATAATATCAATAACTCTCTCTCTCCCTTAGGCCATACACATGAGGGGTTTTTATACTCCCTCCAAGTAGTTTCAGCAGTTGGAAACAGTTGGCCACGTGCTGGGGTGGTTGAACTACCTGAGTAACCATCAACCCAGCCCGAAAATAGGGAATAATTATATATATTTTTAATCATTTTAATGGCATACGCGGAAAAGTCTAGTTGGACTCGCGTATACACGCGGAAAAACACGGGCATAGTCGCGTATGGGGGATTTTACACTGTTTTTAAGTGAATTTGTCCAAGTCTGTAGGAATGGGTGCCCAAAAAGCCATGAAGCAATCATGAATCATGTCAAGGTGAGAAATGATGCTATAACAGATGCCCCCTAATATATGAGGTCAGAAGGGGTACATGATGGCCGAAATGTATTATGCACAAAGAAAGAACTTCGCAAGGACAAGAGAGGACTTCACCAGATTTCAGCCTGCCAAAAACCAATGAAAGAAAACAGAGAGTCAACTCATGCTGAGGCGGGCATACCCATGCTCAGTCCAAAAATACATCATATAGAAAGTACTGAATAGATCCAACATGTATACAAGTATAGCTGAACTGAAAGTACACAATGAATCATCTGAGCATGGCCCGGAAATACAAGTCTGAATCAATGTCCAAGTATCACATATTTTTAATCATTAAAATGGCATACGCGGAAAAGTCTAGCTGTACTCGCGTATACACGCGGAAAAACACGGGCATAGTCGCGTATGAAGGATTTTCCACTGTTTTTAAGTGAATTTGTCCAAGTCCGTAGGAATGGGTGCCCATAAAGCCATGTAGCAATCATGAATCATGTCAAGGTGAGAAATGATGCTATAACAGATGCCCCCTAATATATGAGGTCAGAAGGGGTACATGATGGCCGAAATGTATTATGCACATAGAAAGAACTTCGCAAGGACAAGAGAGGACTTCACTAGATTTCAGCCTGCCAAAAACCAATGAAAGAAACCAGAGAGTCAACACATGCTGAGGCGGGCATACCCATGCTCAGTCAAAAATACATCATATATATAGAAAGTACCGAATAGATCCAACATGTATACAAGTATAACTGAACTGAAAGTACATAGTGAATCATCTGAGCAGGGCCCGGAAAGACAAGTCTGTATCAATGTCCAAGTATCACATATAGAAAGCTGATCAAAGATAGTGCAACTGGATGTCTGATCAAGTAACTGACTCTCCAAGTACCGGATCATAAGAGGCGGATCAAACGGTACAATCACGCAACTCGGGGATCAACATATAAGATGCTGCTGTGCTGAACTGCAACATATAAGGGTGGACGGCAACACTGGCAGAAACTGAAAGGACTGTCAAAAGTGAACCGAAGAATGCTGATGCAACCCGAGGTCTTCACCGATCACTATGGCACAATTCTACACACTGGGAATAAATGAGCTGAAGTCGACCATGTGAGAAATCGTTGGATTACCGGGCATTGATGTATCCCGTTAACCAACGCGAGACAACCCACCGATAATGATAATAAGTGTCAAGGTGCCCCAGTACAATCTGACAAGTGCGAATGAATGAGTTGAAGTCGAACACTTGAAAGAATCTACCAATCAGGAGGCAATGATGAATCCCCA
Organism: Pinus albicaulis; assembly: GCA_034641835.2. NCBI lineage: Eukaryota > Viridiplantae > Streptophyta > Pinopsida > Pinales > Pinaceae > Pinus > Pinus albicaulis. The sequence continues at coordinate 114,858 of JAXQQM020062207.1, read as the reverse complement.
CTGTCGATAGCGAAGATTCTGCCACTGATGACTGCAAACCCTAAGGTACTAACAAAAAGACTCTAGACCTTATTCCCAGAGCAATGAGTCGGAGTCGATGGGAAAAGATCTGCTGGAAGGAAGGCATTAAGGCATCCCACATCAGTCCAGCGCGAGTGTAACCCGCAAGCCAAGATTTGGAAGGAATCAGACGAAGTAGAGTGATGGAACCAAAACCGAAGTACGTTTCCGACATGCACAAGATGAAGCTAGCGCATGGAAGAAACCCTCTGAACCAACCAATAATGAAAGCTGACACAGAGGCGAGAAATCCACCGATAGGGTCAAATGGAAATCAAGGTACCGCACGAATCCCAAGTGTGATAATGTGTGCTGACGTCGAACACAGGGGAAACCACTCAGTCAAAGACCCATGATGATGATCAAATGCTGAGCACGAGGTCACCTATCAATGATGGAAATAGGCCCAAGGTGCGGCTCTAGGCTTGCTCTCATAGCAATGTGTCGTAGTCGATAAGAGACAAACCCGCCGGCAAGAAGTCAATGGGGACCTTCTCAAACCAGCACGAGCAGAAGATCAAAACATCTGATGTGATAGAACATGATACCGACAAGACCGGGAAGGCCGACTGAATAATGAGTCAAGAGACACCGCAGAATGGCCGACTCAGGCTAGACTTCCCTTGAACAAAAGCACGACTCTGTGATGACCATGGCAGTAAAAAGTGACACTGTATAAGTCTGTCCTGCAGGAGGCACAACAAACTCTCCATATTATTGGAAGAGATAACCAACCGGGGGAGAACTAACAAGTGAAACATGGTAAAGGCTGAACCTAGGTCAAAACTAGAACCATCCCAAATGAAGGAAATATATATAAGTATATGTGCTTTGTTCAAGGGCGACAAACTGACTCTGTACTGCCATAAAAATAACGAAGATACATCCTGTTCCCGCTCTTTTTGTTATATTTGATTTTTTTGTCTTTTTCATATAATAAGCCTGAAAAAGAATAAAAGAATGCTATGGTACAATGGATAGAACGAGTATCAAGAAAGCAGATGCACTAGTTCCTGGGATTGGAACAATCATATGCTCAATGCAAGGTGGCGAAAACTGGTCAGTGATACTCAGAGGAACGTTCCATCCATGGGTACAAAGGTGTCAAGTCGTGATAGCTAAGTGCATGCAATGGTTAACTTGTACAAAAATTCAAGGTCAAAAGTTGGCTTAAACATCGAGTCCAAATGAAGCCGGCTAAAGGCCAGGATAAACAAGTAGCCAATATGCAATGCAGTAATACAACTTAACGACACCAGGGAGCCTCTAAGGTATAAGCCAGAAAAATGATAAGTGATGAAGAAGAAGAATGAAGCTTCAACACATAAGACATGGCGGGACTAAAGAGGACTCCCGAGCCTACATAAAAAGCAGCATGGGCAACAAGTGATAGCGAGGAACTAACTAGGAAGCCCATGTAAAGGAAGGCTCTACCATCAAGTCATGATTAAAAAATCGGCGAGTGAAATGGGTGTAATACTCATGACCCGATGGGATCGACCCTAAGGCAAGTGATCAGTATGGAGGCTAGAATGCAAGATGCAACGGAAAGTGATTCCCTAACCTATATGCCAGTGAAGATCATATACCTGCCGTGAAGAGTCGGAAATCACGGATCAAAAACCGGGAAAAGTCTCAAAATCGTCAAAATGTACCTGAAAACATACCAAACTGGGCACTTCCAAGCAATCGAGTTATACAGCATAAGATAGATCGAAAAAATAATCATAAGGAAATTTTTGCGAAAATTTTCAATTTTTTAGCCATAAATACACAAATTACCTTTCAATTGGTTCATTATTGCATAGCTGATTTGGAAAAAGAGCTCTGGAGCTAAAAACTTGTTTCAGCAAATCAGGAACAACCGACCGTCGGAACTCAGCGAAACTTCAGGTAGGCTCCTTAATCATCCTGTTTATTCATTTTGTCCGTTTGAAAATTAAAATTAAGTGATTTTTTGCTTAGAAACCCTTGCTAAAAATTGCGTATCTGCGCATACGCGGGTTCAATGAAGGAAAGTCGCGTATACACGCGACTGTGCACAGGGAAAGTAGCGTATGCGCAGGTCCGATTTCAAAAAAGCGTTTCTAATGAAAATTTTGATGAAATTTCTCAGGATGACCATCTCATGGAGGGAACGTGAGCATAGCGCAGTAGACCAAGAGGTCATGCGGGACCGCGCAGCGCAAAACATCCTCCGAAATTGCGGATTGTTGAAATTATTTAAAATGCCCAATATGAAAAGTAATGTGCGATTGCTTGAAATGCTCGTAAATTACTGGGAACCAGATCATGATTGCTTCATAATTGATCAGATGCCACTACGCATAGAAGTGGAGGATATATATTTCATCACTGGACTCTCCAGGAGGGGAGACCCAGTAGACCTTCACGGAAAACCCCTGGGAGGGTTAACTGTGGAAGATTATGTCCACTTATATTGCATAGATAATTCCAAGAAGGTTGGAACGCAGATTGCTATCAGAGATATCAGGGATTTGCACATGAAAATCCTCCTGTTCACCATCGGCAGAGTGGCAGGATCTGCCTCACTACATCAGGCGTCCAGGATGCAAATGAGCATCGCAGTAGAGTGTTTAGTTCATGTCTACGATTGGTGCACAGCCCTGCTACTGAACATGAAACAACAGCTGACCTCTATTCGCCAGGTAAAAACAAAACACTTTGGCTATGGTACCATTTTGACAACATTCTTCTTTGAGAGAGTTCCAGCTTTGAGACCCAGAATCATCTCGACTATCAGCAGCCCGCGGGACCCAAGAATTGCCCGTTGGGCAGACATGATGAAGAGACTGGGGGGCAGCGAGGTACCCCGGACCACGTGGGACGATGAGTTCTTCCTGTGGTGGGGAGAACAGATCATCGCAGTGGACGACTACCCCTATGCTGGGATGGACTTCCGAGGAGATCCAGATCTAGTACTTTTACCCGGCGCAACATGGGGAGTAGTCGGTAAGTTTTGCAAATTTTTTTTGACTTATATGATTTTTTGGATTTTTCAAATATGTATGAAAAAACAAAAACAAACATGTTTTTGATTGGATTCATAATGACTGACAATTAAAAATGATCATGTTTCAGATGTTGGACCAGTTCGTCCTGAGGGCCTACCGCGCCACAAGCGCCGCAGAGGTGAGGCGGAGACAGTGGATTCCGACAGGACTCTCCAGGCCGTTCAGAGAAACTTGGAGGGATTGACCCGCCAAATCCCTATGGCTGTCGTGGAGGATTTGCCGGAAGCCGTCCAGAGACGAGTTGTAGGAGTACCCCGTGACTGGGTTAGGTTATTTTGTCGTGTGGCCACTGCAGTTATGTTCTATAGGAACACGACTTCTGGGCAGGGTCCTCAGGAGTAGACAGATTTTATATGTTGGATGACTGTATATTATTTTTTGAGACTGAACATGATGGGGCATAAGCCCAAGTTTTGTACGGCATTTATGGATCCAAATTTTGTAAATTTTTTTGACACTCCGATGATATATACAGCGATATTTGATGTGATGTGATAAATGTATCTAATGTATGATGTTTTTTATGATTAGAATTTATTGTATTGAATGATTAATATGCCAATCTAAAGCTTGATTAGCCAATGAGTCAGCAAACCAATTGTCAGCTCGAGGAATATGAATGAATGTTAAAAATTGAAATGACCTTTGTAACAAACATACCCTCAAAAACAATCGTAATAAAAATGGATCTCGTACCCGATAAGTGTTGTTCAACTGCGACACCACCAGCTGAGAGTCCAAGAACACTACCAACGAATCAACACCCAAAGATATTGCCTCCGAGAGTAGATGAATGATTGCAGTGTATTCTGCTACATTATTGGAAGCAGGACCAATGCAGACCCCTCTTGATACCAACAGCTGACCGGAAGGATAATGAAGCACCCAAGCCGCGGAAGCTAAGTTCCGGGTGTGTCTACTAGCACCATCGGCGAAACCAAAATGACTCATGAAATCCAACACAACCTGCCAAAGCAGATCAAAAAACATCACCACCTCAAAAATCGAAAAATCAATCAGATATGTACAAAGCAAAAAACTACTATATACAAAGCAAAATGCCAGGCCAAAGCCTAGGCATAATACTTCTTCAAATAGAGCCCATTTCGGGGCTCCGACAACTCGTTCCCTTCGAAGTCAACCAAGGTATAAGCTCCTTTCTTAAGGAATTTTTTGACGATATAGGGGCCATACCACATCGACTTAAACTTTCCTGCCCCCAAGGCATATTTTTCTTGGGCATAGACCAAAACAAGGTCACCTTCGGAAAAGACCCTAGGCTTAACCGCCTTATCGTACTGAACCTTTACTCGGTTTTTATGCGCTTCATTCAACGTGGCAGCATCTCGACGCTGCTCATCAAGATGTTCCAGATGAAGAAGCCACTCTGCCAGACTAGACGTGTCAGGAAGAAGCTCAACAGCTAATTTAAGGGAAGGAATCTCGCATTCAATGGGAAATACGGATTCCACCCCGTGGACTAACTGAAACGGAGTAAAGCCAGCTGCAGTTTTAACTGACGTCCTGTATGCCCAGAGTGCAGGATATAGCATAATGTGCCAGTTGGATCTATGTTTATCAATTGTCCGTTGAAGAATTGTCTTCAAGGATTTATTCACGGCTTCCACTTGCCCATTGGCCCGAGGATAATATGGAGATGAATGCTCCTGCCGGAAACCCAATTTGAGAGCCAACTCAGCCATCATACTATTCTGAAAGTGACTGCCATGGTCAGTGACAATCTCTCTAGGTATACCGAAACGAGAAATAACTTGGTTGAAGAAGAAAAGAGCTGCAGTCTCACCATCGTTCCCAAAAGTAGGCATAGCCTCGACCCACTTCGTAAAGTAGTCTACTGCTACGATAATGTACTTGTGACCTTTTGCCGAAGGCGGGTTACAAGTAGTATAATCCATACCCCACTTTGTAAAGGATCTGACAGTAACGACTGGAAAAAGCGGAGCTGGATGAGCGCGCATTTTCCGAGTATACACCTGACAAGGATGACACTTCTTGACCGATTCAATGCAATCTTTGAAAATCGAGGGCCAGAAGTAGCCAGCACGCAAAATCTTTTGGGCTGTAGCAAGCCCTGATAAATGACCCCCACAAGCTCCACCGTGAGAATCATTGAGCACAGCCTCGGCTTCTTCGAAAGTTAAGCAGCGTCTTAGGATTGAATCAACCCCTCGACGGTACAAAGCATCACCAATAATCAGATAATTCTTGGCTAAGTGACGCAGCTTGCGACGCTCATCTTTCGAAAAAGAAGAGGGAAACTTCGCAGTCTGGAGATACATAATGATATCCCCATACCAAGGATCTTGTGGAGAGATAAGAAACAAGTGTTCGTCCGGAAAGGACTCATCATAGATCATCTCCTCTCCACAAGGCAACTCGGAGATCAATTCCGCAAAGACTAATGACTTCTTGGATTTGGCAGACATGAACTCTAGATCAAATTCTTGTAATATCACAATCCATCTATTATATTTGCCCCCAATCACTCGCCTGCTGAGGACAAATTGAAATGGATTGGCAGCTGCCAAGACATAAGTTTTGCGAAGAATAATATAATGCTGGAGTCGCTGCACAGCATGAACTGCTGCTAAGGCTAATTTTTCTATCGGGGTGTATCGCAGTTCAGGTCCTACCAGTCCTCGACTAAGGTAGTAAATAACATGCTCAGCCAGAGCATCATCCTCCTGAACCAGAACCATACCAATGGTAGATTCTGCCGTAGCCAGATACAAAAGAAAATCTCTGCTATAATCGGGTGGACTCAGTAAAGGAGCAGAGGTCAATGCCTTTTTCAAGGCATCGAATGAGCGTTGAGCGTAGTCGTCCCAAAGAAAAGGAACTCCTTTCTTCAACAATCTCATATATCCCTTTGTAATCTCAGCATAGTTGACGATAAACCTCCGAAGAAAATTAGACTTCCCTTGGAGACTTTGAAGCTAACGGATTGAAGACGGGGGAGGCAACCGAAGTATTGCCTCAACCTTGAAGGGATCTACCCTTATCCCTTCCCTAGACACGATAAATCCCAACAGCCGACCGGATGTTACCGCAAAAACGCACTTGTTCGGATTCAAACGAATTTTATAAAAACGACATCTTTCAAATATTTGCCGGAGGTGACCTGGATGATCCATCCTCTTTCGAGAATGAGCAGCTAGATCATCTAAGTATGCCTCGATGATTTTCTTGATGTCGTGGAAGGCGTAAGACATGGCCCGCTGAAAGGTAGCCCCAGCATTTTTAAGACCAAAAGGCATTTTCTTATATGCAAACGTACCCCAGGGACAAATAAATGCGGTCTTATGTTGATCTTCTAGACGGATAGTAATTTGATTATAACCAGAGAAACCGTCCATGAAGGAAAAAATCTCGTTACCGGCACACTCGTCAATAATCTGATCGATGAAAGGTGTGGGGTAATTATCTTTAGGACACGCCTTATTCAGGTCTCTGAAATCAATGCACACTCGAATCGTTCCTTGCTTTTTATCTACCGGAACGGGGTTTGAAACCCATTCAGTCAGAGGAACTGGGAAAATGAATCCCGCCTTAAGCAGCTTTTCAACTTCAGCTTTGATAGCTGTTGCCTTCCTAGGATTAACCGGACGAAGTTTTTGCCTAACCGGCTTAGCGTTTTCATACGTCTTGATCTCATGCTGGACGATAGATGGGTCTATGCCAGGCATTTCCTCATAAGACCAAGCAAAAACATCCCTATACTCTTTGAAAAGCTCAGTATAGGTTCGAATCTCGTCACTGGAACATTCAGCTCCAATGAAGACATTCTCGACAATATTGGGATTCCTGGAGATGTTCACCGGGATAGTAGGAGAGATCACAGCCATGTTCCCTTCAGCATAAACCTGTGTTGGTGCCAAAGGACTCAAGACTGGGTGAACAGGTCCAGGAGACTGAGGACTTGGAAAACTTGTTTCGACTTCGCTCAAGTCAGGTAGGAAGTAAGACCGATGATGCAAATCATCCCATGGTCTATCTATACCTGTCATCGCTTCCAGGATGGCCTCTTCAGATGGAAGAGTGGTATCTAGACAATCCTGGGCAGAAGAAGAAGTAAGCGTCCAAGCCGAAGCCACATCACCATCCAACTCTTCCGGTGAAAGAGGAGCTGGATCAGATTCTGCAGTGTCAACAATAGACTGATATGCAATCTCAGCTGCAGAAATCGGGAATGCCATTCCACCCACTTGCCCTTCCTCCAATGTGGCCGTTGGGGAAGGTAAGGTCCAAGGGTCCGAAAAATAATGAGTTCGAAAGAACTCTCTTCGAAGGGGAGCCTTGGAGGATGAAATAGCATTAATAGACACCTTAGGAGGAGGAAGATCAAAAGAACCCATCAGGGAAGAATACATTCCAACTCCTAGATTCTCAACAGGCACCTTAGTATTATCCAACTTAGGAACAGATGAGTCAGAAGGCGCATCCAGGTCTACAGGAGGACAGTCCAGTTGATCCACTGTAACGATCCTCCCTTCGTGGGGGAAACATACAATTCAAAATAGTGAGGATGCAATAGCATCCATCTCATAAATCCAGTTCCTCCCCAACAGAAGGTTGTAGTCCAAGGCTGCATCCACTACCTCAACCTCTATGTTAACGGTTTTGCCCCCAACACAAATGGGCAAAGCCGGGACAATACCATGGGGTCTGTGAGAATGACCATCGAATGCAGTAAGAACAGTGCTAGATGGAACAACTTTGGGAGATCCAAGTGTCTTCCAACATGCGAGAGACATCACGCATGTAGAAGCACCCTCATCAACAACCGTTCGAAAGATATTGCACTTCCGATACGATGATTTAATATGAAAAGCCATGTGATGAGGAAGTCTCTTCTTAAAATTAGTCATATCAAAAGTAATCAGAAGAGAATTTTTTGGATCAATAGCCCCAATGGTAGTGAGAAAAGCACTGCGCTGAGCCGGACAAGACTGGAGTACCTCTAAAGCTGACATAGCACAAGGACTTTGCGCCAGATCTTCTACAATCGAGTAGTTCTGGGCAGCCCTCATGTTCGGATTAATCGTTGACCGCTTAGAAGATGATTTTGGCATCCGAGGCATAGACTCGACAGTTGGCTTCGTGATGTGAAGCGGCTCAGTAGCATCAGGAACTTCCTTAGCTTTCAAAGATTCCTCTCCGCCATAATCACGGGATCTCGTAGCGACATCCACGTGAGCACTCATCATAAAGATATTCGATGGAATTTCCCCTTCCTGGGCACCTCCAGAGGAAGCCCCAGGATTTTGGTTCGCGCCAACAATTAATTGCTGCCCTTGGGGAAAAGGGTTTGTTAGCACAGCCTGGGAACTAGAAGAACCCTGCTGAGATAACAGGCGCTGAACATCCTGAATTTTTGGGCAAAGGTGTGTGAGATGGTCTCCAGTACAAAGCTTGCACGGAAACTTCACTTTCTTTTTCTCCTTTTGACCCTCACCAACATGCTCGTTGGTTTTATTTGCATTGCCCTTCCCGTTCTTGCCTTTTTTCTTGTTATTACGTCCCTTTTTCTTCCCATCGGATTGTTGATTTCCTTTGGGCTCGGAAGTTTGGACAGCATTTATGGACAAAGATTGGGAAGGTGATGAATCAGCAGGCACAGCCTGACCAAAAGGAGCAGATTGTAAAGACAACTGCTGCAATTGAGAAAGCAGGCTGGCTGCACTACTATTGACCGATCCGACAAGCCCGTCACCATGCAGACCAGGTTTGGGTTTCGATAAATCCAATTTGGAGCGAGGAGCATTGGGCAAATACTTATAAAGCATCCCAGACTGAGAATAGATCAATTCTAACTGTTGGGCCCTAAAGATGGCCTGCTCCTCAGAAAATACCCCAGATAGGGATACATCTTTTGAAATATTTGACTGCAGAGATTTCAAAAAACACTCGAGAAGGAACTCACCTGGAATATGGGCTTTGATAAGCCTCTTCCTTCTCCTCCATTCCTGAATGTGATCAGAAATGTGAGTTGCCTCATCCTGCTTAAAATTAGCCAGGAGTTTGGTCCCAGCCTCATATCTGACAGGCAACTGAAAATGGTTGAGAAAAGTGACATCCAGTTCTCCAAATGTGGCGAAACTACCCCCAGTGAGCTCTATATACCATTTGGCAGCATTCCCAGTTAGGGTGCGTTGAAATAATCTCAACCTAATCGAGTCATCGATCAGGGAGTTCGATGAGCACCATAAGTGGAAAGTGGTAATGTGGTCCGCCGGATCCTCTCCATTCTTACCTTCAAACTTTGGAATGTCTGAAGGAAGTTTGGTCGGGACCGGAGGCCACCCCGGACTATACCGAATCGGGTCATTAGTTAACTTCGATAAGTCTGGCAAGTTTAACGTTGCCAGAAATGGTAATCGAGGCGGAGCTTGAGAATTCCATCCTTGATGGGATGGATTTCCAACATTCTGAAAAGAATAGCCTGGATTTGATGAGGCACCAGGCTGCCAGAAAGGACTCGTAGAAAACGGAGAAGAACCTCCTCCCCACGCCGAGTTACCAAAACCCAGACTAGTTCCCCCCGCTGAAGTATTGACTGAAGAGGAAAGCCCCGGGTAGGGGTTCCATGCATTAGACAGAGGAGAAAAAGACTGATAAGCACTCGATGAAGGGAAAGAAGCATTCCCTTGATGACCCGCGAAGAACTGATTCCCTGCCCCAGCCATTGTAAACACAGGATTCCATCCTGTAAAAGTAGTCGAACTTTGCCCCCCAGACCAAGGGTTGAAACTCTGGGTCTGGGACGTAAAAGGAAAAGACCCTAAAGAAGGATTGGAACTGGGAATATGCCTAGTCCCAAAGGGGAAACCCTGAAACGAAGCTGATCCACTAGCCATGTTAAACATGGGCGTAGATCCAGCTGCACCGGCAGAAAAGGAAAAAGAGGGATTTCCACTAATGGAGATCCCTGAACAGAAGGGACCAGAATGAGAAGCATATGCTTGGGTGAACCCAGAGCCAAACATAGCAGTGCTAGAAGCAATCGAAGATGAAGCAATAGTGCCCCCTGCCTCGACAGAAGCAGGGGTCTGAATGCCTGCAGCACTCATGGTAGAAGCCGCGTTCCCAGTCGTGGCCATCGAAAGATAAGAATGATATGGAAGATCCGACGGTCTCTCAGACTCTGGTCCGATATACTGAAGAAAAAACGGATGATCAGGAGGAAGAGGAGATGGACCTGTAGCAGGAGGCTCAGGTATGTCTTCAACTTGAAAATCTTCTTCTTGAGGAAAAATAACTCGCGAGGTGAGCGGAACTCTCCTCTCGGGACCGACACCAGAATCAGCTACGAAACCTTCAGACCTTAGTGGAGGATTTCTCTCCACAGCGTCAGAATCCACAGGGTGATAACCACCTGCTAAATCGCTCCTACGCCTTCTCGAAGAAGGCTCTGCACTCTCGGGAGATAACCCCCGGATTCTCCTCGAACGTCGAGGCGCTTGATCAGCCACTTTTATAGATTTATTATATTAGACTCAAAAAAGTGAAAAGCTAGGCAAGCTAGGAGAAAAGAGCACTCACTAAAAATAAAAATCCCTGAGAAACAGCAAGCAAACAGCCTTCAAGTATTTCCGCTCCGGGTGATGAGGACCGGACACCAAAATACAGAAAAGCGAAGTATAGGGCCTTCCGAAAGCAGTCTGGGATGATTAGGGCCCAGAACAACTAGCGAAGGTATCAGAAACAGTTACGCCGACCTCCTAACGACAGCCTTTGCCGGCTCAAGCACCCAAGCTTCGCAAGGGCACCCCCGAGAAGTACTGCTGAAAGTGATGCGACGTCTGCCTCAGGTACCACGGGTATTCCCCCCCGCAGTCACCTGTGTGGAACCTAGGAGAGGCAACTATGGACACCAATCCGTATCAGAAGCTGGGCGGAACGGTCTTGAGGTCAGATTCAGCTAATCGGAGGGGGGGTATCCCTCTTCTTAACCTTCACTTCCCCTCGCGCTTGACTCTGGGATGAGAGCTTTCCCAGTCCACCTCACGGAGTTGGATTTCGCTCAATTAATCAACTTCTATGTTTGTTTGAGCGGCCTTGGAGAGTTAACTCTCCACTCACCTATTCCAAGGCCCTACAACCTAGCTAGTTGGTGATCGACACTTAGTAAAACTTGCTAGTTGATTTTAGATTAAATTGCTTATTTTAAGGGCTGTTGTATTAAGTCACAAGGATATGGAGATGAAACCAATGGTGTTTTGACGCAAAAGAAATTAATAAAAACTTAACTACATGCACATGCAGTTCTTTGTCTTTCGATGAAAAGTAATCTCTATACAGGTTCTACGAGACTAAAATTGTATTTTTCTTTTCGAATTGCAAACTCACACTCACAAAAACTAAGAAGCTAACTAAATGATTCAATGCACCTAATGCAAATCACTACAAGCATGTAAATCCTAAGATGCAAAAATCTCTTAAAACAAAGTGAAATTTCCCAAAAATCTCCTTCAGTTTTAACTCATCTTTTGTTGTCCAGAAAGCCAATTCTTGAGATCAAGAACTCTTAATATAAGACACCAAAAACACTTAACAACAAGAAGAAGAAATCAAATGACAACTTCTCCTCAAAATCAAGCCGAAAACGAGAAGCAAGAAACTTCACAAAAGCTCCAAAATATATGGCCAAACGAAAATGAAAATGCAACAACAAAAACAAAAACAAGAGACAATGTTTTTTGAGTTTTTGAAATGCAAAAAACAAAAAGCAAAACAAATGTTTTTTGGGCTTTTTAGTTTTATAAAGCAAGAGCTCAAAAAAGACCAAGCACAACTATCACAATCCAAGCCAAAACGAGACCGAATTCCAAGCACAAACTTCAACAATGCTCCCAAACCTTATAAAGCTAATGATAGCAAGATCAATAAGAGCAATGGAAGACCAAAAACTCAGCCAATCAGCCTAGAGAAATAGTGCAAACTCGTTGCAACAAAAGACTCCAAAGAAACAAGAAAAGTTCTTCGAAAATTGCAACAAAACCCTAGCCTATGAAACTCAAGAAAACCAATCGAAAACAAAGCAAAAATCGCAATGCAAAGCACAACACAAAGATAGGAGCGAGTCAGTGAGCAGAAGCTCTCTGTTCTGATAAAGCAGAACAACCAAGAATGCTCAGAAAGCGATCTTGGAACTCAATCCAGAAGTGCCAGCACCAAAACAAAACTTTTGCCACAAGACTAGTTTCCACTCAAACGAAAGAGAGAAAAGACATGAAACCACTTCCTTCACACTCCAGTAAGTACAGAGACTCTGCAGACACAGGCCTCCACAGCCAGAAAGGACCAAAAACTCCAGAATCCTAAAAATTCAAAATCTGCCTAGGTATACGCGGCTTCACAGCTGTGCAACCAGCGTGTATACGCGTCTGTTCTAAGGGAAACCCGCATATACGCGGTTTCCTTCAGACAAAATCGCGTGTATACGCGACTGTGTGCAAAAGAAGAAGTGTATGCAAAGGTAAATAATGAAAAAAAACAAAAGAACAAGCCTGGAAAAGACACCAAGACTTCAGACTGACTGCAAGAAAACAAACTGGACTGCAAATGACAGATAAAACTGTTGGCAACCTACCAAACAGCTGAAACAACCCAACAGGAGAATCACAAGAATGTGATCCCCAGCGGAGTCGCCAGTTCTGTTTCGGGGAATTAACACCCTAGAGGTTGGTTGGGATACAACCTCCATAGAGCAGGGGCGTACTACTTAACAGAGACTCACACAACCATGCACGTTCAGAAAAACCAAATAGAGCAGAATGAGAGATTTACCCGTTGGTCCTACGTTTGAAGTAGATCCACATGGGGTCCAAACCCCCAGCAACCGTCCTTCCTTCTTAACCTGAAATACAAGAAGAAACCAGCACAAAGGACAAGTTGTACAACATATATCTACTCTAAATGTTAGTGAGATTCATATAAAACATTAAATAAATCATAATGAATGCTTGTATAACAAATATTCTCATACATATAAGCATACACTAACATGTTTATTTCAGGAACAGCATGGTACTTCTGTATTATAAATAGCATGTACAAAAGTATGAGTGGAGAGATCACCTGATCCTTCCAAGGCCTTCGCAGACCGTCGTCCGGATCCGTCCAGCCCTTGCCTCGCTAAGACTCCTTCCAAACTGGTGCATACGAGATAACATATAAAGGGATATGTATCTCAAGGAAACAAGAGTTTCCTACAATGAACTGGGAAAGTGCAGGAGGCACGGGGAATCAGACTTGGATAGGGAATACCAACAGAGTATAATATCAATAACTCTCTCTCTCCCTTAGTAATCTTTAATGTCTTGAGCACGGATTCTTGTACACAGGCAAGAATTGTTTCTCAAGGAACAACAAGGTGGTTGAGTAGCCATGAATCCTTGTTGAGGGAAAGGATCACTAAACATGGCGGGTTGAGAAGTAGCCGCATTAGTAGGAACAGTATGGGAGGAATGTTGTCCCCGCACGGTGGCCTGAGACTCCCACATCTGCTACATCTGTGGTAATAGGGGACAATCGTGAGTGTAATGACCATAAACACCACAACACGAACAGGGCTTACTGGTGCGAAGGGGCCTGTCCGGCTTGGGTTGAGAGTCCTGTGGCTAGTTAGCAGTGTTAGAATAAATACTTGGAGGATTGGGTCCACGATTACCAGAGGCGGATTGAGTTTGATTTCCTTCCCTCTTTCTTTGAGAAGAAGGAATATTAGTCATGCCCTGCTATGCAAATACTTGCCCTGGAGGGGGTAGTAGGTGTTGTAGCGGGGGTTGAGAAGGCAAGGGAGTGGGAGGTACAAATGCTGGAGGAGTTGGGATACCAGGCTATGGGTAAGGACAAGGGTGAGGATGGGAAAAATTGAGGTAAGAAAGAGGTTGGGAAAAAGGTGGAGGCATGTCGTATCCTGGATACATGCTACCTGGAGGGGGGAAAGTGCTGGAGGTGCTGGCCCCTCTCAGAGGGAAACCATAGCCCATATGAGGTTGAGCGTAGGTATGGGCAAGAGCTCCAAGAATATCGTCGGCAAAGTGAGATGCCCCTGGGGTGTTAGCGCTACCGGGTTTGGGGAGGTCAAGAAGGACGGTATAAACATAACTAGATTGAGCATAGATGAGGTCATATTTCAAGGCTATTTGGAGGGCAGCTTCTTCTTTTTTAGGGAACTGGGATGCAACATCTTTTCCGATGGTAGGTAAGAGAGAGTGAAGGAACCAGTCCATATAGACCCGATCTTCAAAGCTGGGAGCTCGACATAAGCTTCTTCTTCTCCGCCATTCCTGGACATGAGCGGAAAGACGGGTCGAAGAGGATTGGCGAAAAGAAGTCAAGAGTTCAATACTAGTGTCGTATTAGAGAGGGAGCTAGAAATAAGATAAGAAGGCTTGGGCAATGGTCGCAAAGGTGGTACGAGAAGAGGCGGTCTGAACAACATACCATTTAGAAGCTTCGCTGGTAAGCATGCGTTGGAACAATCTAAGACGAATGGAATCATCAGTAATGGAATTGGATGAACACCACATGTGGAAAGATTGGATATGGTTGGAGGGATCTTCACTAGCAAGGCCTTTGAACATGGGGATGTCGGAGGGGAGCTTGGTTGGCATAGCAGGCCAACTAACATCGTGACGGATAGGATCATTGATCAACTGATTGAAATCGGGGACACTGAGACCGGCCATATAAGGGAGCAAAGGGACAGTCAAGGTAATTCTCGTAGTGGTTCCACTGGAAATGGACCCAGCAGTAGAACTGGGGTTGCCGCTAGTGCTAGGCCCTGAACTAGACATGGTGAAGGTAACATAGGGAGAACCAGGAGTAGGGGGAGAACCCAAACAATCAGAAGAAGAGTCAGAGTGCGGACTCGGGGGAGGACTAACTTGATGACGGCGGGAAGGAGGAAGTCGACCAACCAGAAACTAAGGGTGAAGGCCAAGAAGTCGCCGGGATAAACGCCTTGGAGGCACAATGATGATGGGAAGAAGAAAAACTGACAAAGGTAGGGAGGTACAAAATCAAGTGAGGTCAATGTCGAAACAAGAGTAGAGAGGTGCAGTGTCAATTGATTTTAAAGTCTTTTCTAGGTGGTGTTAACCAGGCTCTTCTTCACATAAGGTCAGTGTGTGGCGTGTGTTAATTTTAATTTTTAAACCCAGACGTTTTGAGAGTAAAAGAAAAAGTGTGTTGTGTAACTGAAAATAAATCTATAGAGAACAGTAAATAAGACTGAAATAACAGAAAATTAACAGCTAACAATGCATCGATCTAACCCAAAAAGGCGGGTCTCTCAAAACTAGTCTAAAAGAGGGAATAAATCTAATCAAAACATGATAAAAAGAGGCCAATAGATATAAGGTCAGGAGGGACAGGGATCTAAAGGAGAAATATATTGAAAAGAGGTGCAAAAAATAGCAAGGAGGCGGAGGCAAGGTTGCTACAACAAAGGGGAAAATCAGCTAAGGGTAGAAGGGACAAGGAGGTGACCCTAGAGGTAAACCCAAACAAAAATATATGAGGTGATTTGCAAGGGAGAAGAGCTGATCTAAAAGGATCTAAAAAGGAGGTATCAAATCTGAAAAGAAGAAGGATGAAACTCTGAAAATTCAGACGTCTGAAACAGGTAAAACTCTCCCACAAAAAGTGGAGGGTACTAAAGCCCTAAGGGGTAATATTCCCACTTAGTTGAGTGAAAAATATCAGAAACATGTCTAAACAAGTGGAGACAGAGGCTGGAAAACCCTGACAGAAGCTTCAGACAAACCCAGAAAAATTGCTGGAAAAACACAGAAAAAAGTGCAGGTCGCAGGTTCTAACATGTTTTCAGTCCAAGTCACATTTTTGGGGTAGAAAAGTGCACCCTCCAGTCTAGGTCGCATTTTTTGGGCAGATAAGTGCAACCTGCAGATTCGGGTCTCTCAGCGGTAGATTTCAGAAAAAGTTGTCGTCTCAGCTGCGGCTGATGTCTGCCACCTGCGCAATAGGGCTAGAAACACACGGAAGTTAAAAAATTTTAATATTTGAGGGTTGTAGACATGAAAAACTCCATAAAAATAGGAAAATAAAAAAAAACTAAAGAGAAACCTTAGGGTATTAAATAGCTATATACGCAGGAATAGATAAAACGACAGCGGTCGTAAAAGAAAACTCGTGTGGAGTCGCCAATTGTTAGTATGAATCTTTCGTCGGAAAAATACCACTTTAGCTACACATAAAAATTAGCCCTAACATCAATTATGGCTGCCAATATCTTTAAATCTGCAGTTATTTGATCCAAATAATGATGCACAAATCCAAATCTAAGCATAAAAGACATTAAGCAGTGAAAATGAAATGTTGCTCCATGCATCCAATAGACAATAAAAGAACAATATATTTGAAAGAATTTTTATATTAAAGGGGAACCTGAGAGGAAAACAAGAAATGTGTTTCCAATTCTCCTCAATGGGATGGGTTCTTGAAAGTCCTCAGCATTTCAGATCTAAAAATTCTCTCTCTTGTTGGTGTAGAAAACCCAGACAAACATAGAACTCAAAGGGAGCTCCCAAAAAAAATAATGGAGAATGTGACAATGATAATGGCTCAAATTCAGACCAAGAATATAGATCCAGAGTGATCTAATATGCAATGAAAGGTGACCAATGAATGGGAAAAACCCTCCTATTTATAACAAAATATTAGGGCGGTCTAGAACTTGGTGCATGAATAAAATATTATTAATCAAATTCTAGAACCACCTTTTAGGAATATTTTATTATATTTGTTGGAGGGGAAAGGATTTTTGACTTGGGTCAATTCTTTTATTTATAAATAATAAATAAATAAATTATTTATTTATTATTTTAAGGAAATGGTGGAAATATAATTAAATAAATAGTGATTTATTTAATTATTTATAAATGATTTAGTCAAATTTAACTAGGAATATTATTTAAATAGGGATTAAATAACTTATTCCTAGGAAATAATCAAATAAATAAGGATTTATTTAATTGATTTCCTTGTTTTGGGTTAAACATGACCAGGAATAATAATAAATTTGATGTTTAACTAATTATTCCTTAAGGAAATATAAACAAATATAGATTTGTTTATTATTTCCTTTTAGGGTTTCCTATTTAGACCATAAACAACTTAATAAAGGTGTTTTACTAAGTTATTTCACATAGTGAAAGCAATTTTACTTAGGGTAAAATTGGTCTTACATGGTGTAATTGGGTCCATCTAATAATAACAAGTTAGATGACCAAAAAATGGTGTAACATCATCAATGCACATCATGAGATCTATATGCCAAATTTTACACAATGCAAAACACATAGATATAGGAGATGTTATGTGGTGGCCATAATTTTTTAAGTGAAACAAAAGTATAAATGCCTTCTCTTGCTGCAACATATCATTGAAATCCAAGGCATGATTCAGAAAATAATGAGCTATTGGGTAGTAACCATACTCACCCAAGAGCAGCCATAGCAACAAGGACTTTTGCAGCCTTCATTCCTTATCAATATGTGGATCATGGAGAAACAACACAATGATGGACATGTGAAATGTCTCATCAAAATAGTACAAGAAAGCTCCCTCATACCATATCATGTGGGAGTCATCCCTCCTCCCAAGCCAAATTTTATGCATGAAACATCCCTCCAACAGAAATACATGTGGATAAATGAGACATATTTCAAACATGGGTGAATACATGGACATGGGATCTAACATGTGATGTCCAAACTCTCCTTTTAACAACCACATCAACCATGCTTCCTTTTCATATACTCTATTAAGGATGCATAAAGCATGAGATGAGAGAATGAGAATCTTTGGGTAGTGATCATGCTTACCCCAAAGCAACCAGCATTTCCATGCCTCCTTATTCATTTCATGACCATTCTTCAAGGCATAGATCAAAGAAATAGGTGCCTTTGGAGAGTGATAGGAGACTCCCAAGGGAAAACAGTGTAACCAAGATTTTTTGCCCATATATGTCTACAAGTGATCATGTGATCTCTTGCTCATCATCCTCATCCACTCACGCCAATATGGAAGATGAGTGATGTGTTTTATAATCATGGTATCCTCCCTTTGTAGAATACCATCTCCTTTGAACCAATGCAGAACCTTGCATCTCACGAAATATTGAAATGCATATATGTTGAGATCTCTTAGTGAGACTTTTCTTCCATCTATGGCCTTCCAAAACTAGTGAAGTTTTGAATCTGCAGTAAGTAGAAGTATCTATTTGAGCTGTAACATGCTCATTGAGAGAGTGTCATCTAGAGGGGAGAAAATGATTCTCATCTCAAGATGTCTACTCTTCCTCTTATTCTTCTCCATTTCTTCAAGGTTGAAGCTACTTCTAGAATGCTCCAATAGAGCTAAAGCCTCTTTGTCATAGTCACTAAGTGACAGCATTGTAGATCTGTAAAGAAATGCATGTACTGTCTCAAAGCAAGTTTCATTACTGATCTCACAGTCAGCCATTGAACATAAGATAGCACTAATCCCCTTTCTTAGGACCCTACATCTCAACCCAAGAGATTGAATGCAGCTCAAAAATGATGCATAGGGATAGTTTCCAGTCTCATCCTTGATTAGATCAAGGGTCCTTTGCACTGTGACATGTCTTTGATTCAAATCGGCATTTTGATTTAATCCTTGGCTATGCATTAATCTTGAAACAATATGTGCTGAAATTTCATGCATACCTTGGATCAACTGATATGTGGGAATATTTTGATAGAACACAAGAGTTCCTCCACCCAGATCAATGATGCCCCCAACTATTGGCAAGAATGATGGTCTCCTTTCTTCAAGCATACTAGCACTGCTATCTTCCTTCTCCTCCTCATGCATCTCCTAGTTAATGCATGGGACTCCATATGTTTAGAGCTCAAGAATTCCTTGCAAATATGCAAGTGCCTCTTCTCTAGATGAAAGTACCTTAGCAACAGATTATGAAAATGGAGATCTCTTGCCCAAAGTGACAAGATTGACATCCTCCTTTGTTTCCTTTGGAGATGTCTCTTTGTAGCTCATCTTTCTCCTCTCCTCATCAAACTCCTTGAGATTTTCTTCAATACTCTTCAATGTTTGAAAAAGAAGTAATGAGATCTCTTATTCATTCATTTTCCCTGCTTTTTTATGATAGGAAGTGTATAGTTCTTCCTCTCCATCTTGAAACCCTTTAGGAGTTTCTTTGCATTTATTTTCTTCATTGCTATACCTCTCACCTTCTTCAAAGAAAGTGGGTATGGTAGATCTATGATGAGATATAGGATTCTCCGGTCTTCTGCTTTGCTAATAGGAAGTGCTAGGGCCTCCTTCTTCTTCTTGAAACCTCATGCAGGTCTCACTGCATCTTGCTTCTTCTCAAAACCCTCTGGGAGTTTCAGTGCATATTCTTTCTCTCTTCTGATTTTGCTATTTGGAGAGGCCCTTATTATATCTGAACACAAATGAGAGTAATTTCATCCTCTCCATCATTATGATCTCTGTTTCTTCTCTTCACTTCTCTGATAGCTTGATCTCACAGGTTGTGCCATAGATCATGCTCTGATACCATTGTAATATTCCTATTTAGGAACAACTCATGACTCATGCAATTAAAAATTCATTTTCAGAAGAATATGCTTTAGAATAGGAAAATAACTCTTGGATCCTTTATATCAGACAATATACAAACTAAATCCAATATTTGAGTTGAAACAAATAAGACTAGGTAGGTTAAATAGATCTCTCGCACCTAGTTATCTTCAAGAGAAGGTCCAATGAGGGGCTTTAGCAAAGTAAAACTTTCTAATGAAAGTGAAGAGAGCTATAAATGCATAAAATGTGTTTATATACACTTAGAAACTGATTTCAAGTACATCAGCAACCTATATATGAATTTAGGATCCAAAAGGTGAGGAAAAGCAGTGATTTCGACCCTAAAATAGATTTATTCAAAAATATGCGTAAATTTAAGGGGAATTCCAGGAGGTTATTTTATATTAGATGATGAGGGACCTATGTTCCAAATTTCAGCTCAAAAAAAGAATTTTAGCTATGTTAAACAGTTCCTCCAACCTTAGATAAACTTTAAAATGCTGATTTCCGATGATTTGGAGTATGCAGAAAATGGCTGAAGCATAAATTGCGTGATTTATGAAGAAATTAGACAAAATATGTCTAAAACATCAGATCTGAAGTTTATTATAATTTATCATGAAGAAAAATGGAGATTCAGCTCCTTTTATACATCAAGTAGATCACCCGGAAAGGGGGTTTCATGAAAGAGCAAATACAAGTATCAGATCTACAGAATATGGATCTGGAAAATGCAGAATCACTGAAACTCTGAGTATATGAGCTGAAATGTAGAAAATTACAGAAGAGGGCTGCAATGAAAACTTTCCAGAAGAATGGATGGCCCTTCCTCAAGGAAATAAGAACCAAACTAGGGTAAAAACCCTGCTGCAGCAATGCACTGGAAAAATGACACAGTTTCTGAAGTATACTGTGTATATGATGTTGGAAGGTCCTTTAGACTGATGCCAATATCTAAATATGAAGCTCAAGGCTTCCTCAGTAATATTTCAGAGAAAGGAATGCTCACTTTTCTGCAAAACTAGATCTGGAAGTGGTGTTGAAAACCCCTCACAGCAACACCCTGCAACACAGAATTATGTTGTTGTAGCAATAATGCTGTGATGGAGGAGGAAGCTTGTACTCAAGCCTAGATGTGAGGCATTTTATAACATACTCCTTCAAGAGCTCCTCAATGAAGGAGGAGGAATTCCTAAACAAGAAATTCCTCTCTCTCTGGCTAAGTAGCCAAGAGAGTTTGAGTTTCTTACGCAATCTCAAAATTGAATTTTCTTCAACAACTTTTTCTTGTGGCATTCCTCTTCATTTTATAACATTAGGGCTTAGAAAACCCTAAACCACCTCCAATGAGTTAACCCTTTTCGCATTAAGGGTCTCCATCTAAAATTACGCTGATCAATAAGGAGGTTTAATGCATCTAGAAACTGTTGTGATTTGGTCCTGTTGACCTAGTCAACCTTCTTCATTCCTTTTCACACCTAAGTGTATTTTATTGAAATGGCCCAGATTTTTCCATGTTCACATTGGGAATTGATTTATTTTTTTGATTAGGAGTTTTAGAGTTCCTCCTTTACACTTTTATTCATGAGTTAAGAAAACTGAAATTAAAATGCAATATTCCCATTAGCTGCAAAAATTGGAAATATTACAATCTGTGACATCTTGATTACTTAGTATATGCTGCGATATGTGTTTGTTTTACTTGCTTCATACATGAATATCTGAAATAGCTGTGTATTTTTAAATGAATTCTTGATCTGTTGATTTCTGTGAGTAATATTGATGTTACGCATGTGGACGCAAAGGGAATCTAGGCTTTGTGATAATGGATCAGGTCACAATCAGGGTGAATTCAGCTTGACTTACCTATCTTCTCCCAAGATGCAGAAACCTGGTTCCAGCACCCACCCATACTACTTTGGGTGAGACTTTGGCCTACACAAGCAAGTCACTGCCGAAAGGGCCAGTAGTATAGGGTTTTGTTGGAAAACCTTGAACATTCGAACCTGGGTCAAGACCCCTCCGGCCAAAATTTTTTATCACATATTCTAGTGTTGGTTTCATATCCTCCCTATTGCAAGTCATCCCATGCTATTTCTGATCCAAAATCGAGACTCTAAAGACTTCTCCATCTTACAGTCCCTACCGTTTTTGGATTGATATAATCTTCTCTCTTTCCTACCATCATCTGGTAGAGTTGATCTAGAAGTTGGGCCTCCTCTCTATTGTCAATGGTTTATGTGTATCGGGGTCCTTGATATGGGTCAAGTGGCTGAATTACCCTAACTTCCCCATCTTCAAATATCATTAATTCCTTTTTTAAATCAATCACTACGTAATTCTCGAAGGCCCAATATATTCCTAGCAAAGCAAGATAGGGATCCTTGTCTCCCATAATGTCTATTACCTCAAAATATATATATGTTTTTACTCCTACGACATAAACTTTGACTTCTTCTAGCCTTCCTTTGGGTATGATACAATACTGATTTTCCATTCAGAGTTGTATTGGTGAGTATGTTAAATTTTTTCTCCCGAGTGCTTCCCACATCTTTCGAGGTAGGATGTTGACATCTGATCTGAGATCGAGCATTGTATCTTTGATTTGAAATCCCACGATGTGGGTGTTCACACGGAATTCCTTTCCAGTTATTCTATTGTTATTTTTATCATTCTTATGTACTTTTCTGTTGAATTTCTTGAGTCTCCAGGTTCTGCATTTTCTTGCACCACCAACTCTAGATTTTCCTTTAGTTATTACAACATCGTTGCATTGGTTACAATTTTTAGGAACAATCAGAACCATTCCTCAATAAACGTAATTGTATGATTTTCCTTCTCTTTTTTGAAGGTTGGATGTGGAATTTTGATACTTCTACGCCTCCCTATCTCGGAAAATTTTTCCACTGCCTCCTTAAAATACTGCTTCAGTCTATCCGGGTTGAAAGCATTCTTTCGAGATGCGGGATTGATTAGCTTTACCAGGTCCATATCCATAGATACACCTCCTATAAACATTTTGGTACCCTTGTACCTTCCTTGAATATCTACTTTTCATGGACTCTCTACCTTTCATGAACTGTCTACCTTTCCTTGACTTGACTTGACCTTTCCTAAATTCAGCCTTATTTCAACATTTTTAATTATCAACACCTTTATAGTAACACGAGGTGGGTAGAGAACAGGGGACAATGCACTAGATGAGCTTCTACTATTCTTGGTTCTTCATAAACCATATTATCTCCCCTTTTTCTGGCTCTTTCCTCCCACCTCTTAATCAACTCTAGGTAGTCTTCATTTGCGTGTGCGTTAAATCTGCATTGAGAACACCATGGTCTCCTAGGTAGCGGACATTCTCTTGCTACGTTCCCTTCTTGATCATAGTTATAGCACCTTATTAGTCCTATTCCTCCGGTTCTTCCACCTCTCATTCCTCCTCCTCGGCCCCTTGGAGTTTCATTCACCCTATATGACAGCTTGTCCAGTCGTTCTACTAATGCATCGAGGGCTCTACTTTGCTCTATATTATGCATTGTAGAAGCAAAAAATTCACATTATATATTTTTTGGAACATTAGAATATTTCTGAAAAATTGGACATAGTCATGGAGGATGACCAATACCTTTGCATATTTCACAGTAGTCAGTTTTTGTCTGATTCTGTTGAGTGGGGAACCCTAGAAAGTTGGGTTGCGGCTGGTATAGTCCTTGGGTATTTATCTGCACAACTCCCCTAACTGGTGGGGCCCTTTTTGTTCCTTCTGCTGAAGTTCCCACATTTTTTCCTTGCAACCTCACACATTATATGGCAACGTGTCCTTCCATTAGGCAATGGGTGCACCACATGTTGGGCCTTGCAGGTTGTATCAGTTGAATGTCTTTCAACTTCTCCTTTAAAAAGGTTATATGATGTTGTAGCCCTAGTATGGAAGGATCTTGTACTCCTGCTCCTCCTCTGAACTCCTCTAGGTACCTCACCATAGCTTCTATTTTCATGGCTTTCTCAAGGGCATCTTAAAGGTTATCAATATTATGTTGCATCAGTGGAGTCCTTGTCAATGGGAGGAGCGCTTTAATGAACCAATCTCATTGGTGATTTGGATCCATTGGGTAACTTAGCTTCCCAATCGCATCTTTAAATCTTCTCATCAGGTCCCAGGCCATTTCTCCCTCCCGTTGTTTGATTTCCCACAATTTAGACAATCCCTATTGATTTCTCTGAGGAAATTTAAATTCTTGGACAAATTATTTCTTCACATCATCTATTGCTAGGTTTGGATGAGCTTCTGACCACTTTATGAACCAGCGCATAGCTCTTTCTCTTAGACTGGTCTGGAAATCAATCAACTTGACTGCATCTGGTGTCTGCTGAGCTCTCCAAATTTCTTCGTAGAGATACCAATGTTGCTCCACATCATCATTACCTTTCCTAGAGAATTATGGGTATTGGGTGAATGATCCTGCCATCTTTCCTTGTGTGGGTGGTACTAAAATCAAACCTCTACTTCCTGATGGAGAGATTGTACTACCAGCACTATGGCTAGTAGATATTTGTATTCTAGACTTAACACTACTAAAATATCTAAACTCTCGTAAATTAACAAAAAATTTATCAGGTGGATGATAGAGTACAAGGGGAAGGTCGGGACTAGTGATAATTGAACCTTGTGGAATAGGATTACCTTGTGTTATGGGTGCTGGTATCTCTCAAAAGAGTTGCTCCATCGCAACATGCAACTCCACATCAGAAATCTCCTTAGGGCTCGCATCCTCCTCATTGGACTTTTCTCTCTTTTCTCTTTGGGCTGGGCTCTTATACACTTGCCTAACTTCCTTAATGGTCCCTCCAATTACTTGGGATCCCATTTGACCTTCCCTTTCCTTTGTCATCTACAACACCTCTTCCTTGTCCTGTCGTTTAGTCTCCTACTTTTCAAAATCTTTCATCGCCCTTTCCTGCCACTTCTCAACAATCTCCGCCCTCCAATGTGCTCATCGCTCTCTCAATATAATAGAGGTTCTGGAATCCATATCCATATTCCCCCTTCTTACTTACTCATAACATACTTTCCTCAGTTCCTTCCCCCAGTACTGGGGGTTAAAGTCTCCATCTCAGAGCTTTGAAAGGACATCACACCCTCGTCAACCATTAAAGCTTTGATCCACAACTAGATTTACTTCAATAGTTCTTCCCGCAATATGGATCTAGATATGTATTCAGATTTTGTAAATGAATGGTAACACTTGGCTATAAATTCCACAATGTATCCTTCCAAGGTAGATTGTACCCAAAAATCTACTGCTTAGGTTAGATTGGTATCTAAATAATGGAGTGCTACTAGATTAGTGTGCGTCCACTTGTGATAGACTCTAAGCGATCCTCCTCAAAACAAATTGATTTGTAGTCTCCGCAACTAATTATAAAGCTCTTCAGGAAAATTTCCCTAGAAAATTTCATATAGGTCACTTGTAGATTCAGAAAACAAGACCCGATCTTTAACAGTCTTTTCCCTCTGTTGTTGAAGTTTTACTTCTTGTGATATGAACTGATCTAAGTTATTATACCACAAGATTCATAGTTCCCTCTCTAAGATCCGCGATACCATGATCTAACTCCTAAATGAGTTTTCAAGTCCCGGAAATGGAACCATTTGTTGGAAAAAAAGGAGGTCTCTGGGAAAGACCCAGGTTTAGGTTTAAGGGCCAACATGGTTTCCATAGTAGTCTAGCACAACACCAGCATTTTAACCCTACTCCAGAGAGTAAAGAATCTCACCCGAGGCATGCCATGACCTTAGTAATATTAGAAGCTAGATTAGGTAGAAGACAAATGAAACCATAGAGAATAGCTATGGAGAGTTAGGAGCAACAAGCATATCTCAAATCTACGAAGAAACTATCATTCATCAACACATGTTTAGAATGCTGAGTTAAAATTTAATTTAAGCATACATTTATTGTATGCAAATAACCATGAATCTATTTGCATCATGACACACAACAAAAACCAGATTTCATTATCAATAACAAAACAACATACATCTACTCTGTAGAGTCTATTATAGTTTAATTCAGTACAATAGAGTTCTCACAGAGCTCTCCTAAGGCTCTGCTTTCCCTCTCAGCCTCTCGTCGCACCGACTAACTAAATCATCCTCCATTGACTGACGGCCTATTTGTTCCTTCTCGAGTGTGACTATCTTTCCTTCCTTATTTCTTGATCTACTGCTTTCCACTTCTTCTTTATTACTGGGAGTAATATTGATTGTTCTTGTCTCCCATATCTTCCATCTGCACTATTCTTTACTAATGTCGCCCCACCTATCTTCTAGCTTTCCACAACCATGATAGCTCCCTGTTTACCTTGATTGTGTTCTGCCACCTGTCCTCCAACTCTTTGCAAATCAAAACTGTTCTTTCCCAAAACAAAGGCCCAAACATTGTGATACACCCCTTCACCCAATTGATAAAATCAATCCTGAGTCCAAGATGAGTCAGGAGAAGGCGGATATACATCCATATTATTTTGTCTGATGCCTTGGAAAGATCAATTTTTACAATGGCTCCTTTTTTGCAGCTTCTTTTCAAGCTGTGAATAGTTTCCCGTGCCACCCCCACCACCTCATGGAATTTCCTTCCATCTAGGAAGCCAAATTGTTCCTATGAAATGTTTTTTGAGAGGAAATGTTTTGAATGGGTTGTTATCACCTTTGCAATGATTTTATATATGCACATAAAAAGAGATATAGGTTTGAAATCATCAAAATATCTCGGATCCTCCTTCTTTGGAATGAGGGAGAGGAAAGTTGAATTGAAAGGCTGATAGATGGTACCCATGCTCCTTGAATCTTCTACCACTGCTGGTCGATCCTCTCCCAAATATTTGAAGAAGTGTTGGAGGAATTCCACAGTCCATCCATCAGACCCAGGGCTCTTATCCTTCTGCATTCCCTTGAGAATCTCGTCCACCTCCTCTTTTGACACCGGGTCCATTATATTTTCATTCCCTTCTTCTTCAATATATTTGGGAAGAAACTGGGCCACCCTAATCACTTCAGCTATTGAAGCCTTCGAAGGGGCTTTGAATAGAGATTTGAAATGTTTACATATAAAGGATGATAAGACATCAAAATATCTAGCAGTACTTCCTTCCTCCGTTTTCATCCCCCAGATAGTATTTATATTTTTCCTTCCTTTTGCATAGTTCTGGAAGAATTTCATGTTTTCGTCCCTCGCTACCAACCAAATGGCCCTGCTTTTGAGGTGCCAACTTTCTTCATTTTCTAGTAGGATTTTATTTCTTGATGTTTCAAGGACCTTCACTCTATCCCTCATTTCAATATAGACATAACCCGTACCCTCCAGTGTTTCAAGGAAGTCTAGTTCTTCATTGGTCTTCTGCAAATATTCCTTCTCCCTAATTTTTTTAGCCTTTGCCCATTCTAGAGTAGATTTTTTAATTCTCTTGAAATTCTCCATAATTAGCAAACTCGTACTACCTTTCCCATCCACCCCTCCCTTCCTCTAGGTGGCATGCAAAAAATGGTTGAAAGACTCATATTTAAGCCATGATGAGTTGAATTTGAAGGATGCCCCTGGTTTCTTATTAGTACCTTTAATCTCCAGAAGGATGGGTAAGTGGTCAGAGATACCTCCTTCCCCAACCCAATGCTGAAAAACAGAGGATTGGGCTACCAACTCTTCATTTAGGAGAAAATGATCCAACTTCTTTTCCACCCTATCCTTGCCAATTCTTTTGTTTCTCCAAGTGGGCCTGGGTTTAACTAGGTTTAAATCAATCAGATGTGTGGACACCGGCTTGTTTAAGAAAAAATAAATAAGGGGGTTTGCTCGGGCAGAGGGACCCTAAGATTCAGATATCCCCAAGGAAAAATTTAGATCCCCTCCCAGAATGAGGTTAGAATTTTTCATACAAGACTTAGCAAAGAGATTGTTCTAGTACTGCACCCTATCCAGACATGGATTATACACATTGAGGAATAGAAGTGAGTGACATATTTCATTTTAATAGACCTCCATAGCTAAGGAATTTTTGAAACCCCAGGAGGATATCTCCTTCAATATGCCATATTTTATACCCAACGCAAAACCCCCTAACCTTCCTTGGGCATATACAGCATGAAAGGACCACCCCAGGAACATCCTCGATAGAGATCCAACCACTTCCTCCCCCACCCCTAACATCTCCTGTAACATAAGAACCTTCGGCTCGTAGGATTTCATTAAAGCCCTAAGTGCTAGTTTTTTGGGTTGAATAGCGAAACCCCTACAATTGAAAGAGAGAATGATCATTGATAACCCAGGGAGGTGGTCTGCCTACTCTAAGCATCCTAGATAAGGAAATATTCTTCCCATCCGCTATGTCAATTTTGGCCCTAACTTGGGCTTTGGAGAGGTTGGATTTCCTACCCCTAATTTTTCTAGGGCCTACCGAAATATTTTGAGGCCCCAGACCTCCAATTACCTCCTCCTTCATGGGCTTCCTCACCAAATACATTAAATTATAAGGTGCATTTTCAGGGGGACAAGGCAAAGGAGGGGGGGGGCATGGTCCTAAATAGGGGGGACATTCGAGGGGATATTGGGGATGGAGGTTATGATACTGTCCAGGGACTTTAGAACATCATGCAATTGTAGAGATTCCATTTTAGACGACCTAGAAGGACCAGGCCTTGAAAACGAAAAAACAAAAGAACAGAAAGAGGTTAAAGGAGAGGAGGAAGGGACCAGGATCGTACCCTCCTGAAGAGTTGCTACAACCTCAGCTTCATGGGGGGTAAAGGAGGCTCAATCCAGCTCTGGTTCTTGATCCATAGCTGTAGGACTGTTATGCTCAACCAACATGTTTATCAAGACTTCTTCTATCTAGTAACCAACTGCTCCTTCGACCCCTTCCGTTAAAACATCCTCAGTTTCTCTGGGCTCCTCTATTACCAGGGGCCTTTTTGGCACTCAGTTTGCCCTGTTTTGTTTCCTTTTCCTTCAATGTCCAAGTGGGCACTCCTTCGCAATATGGCCATATTCGTGACATTTGTGGCAGTAAAAGTGCATATGTTCATAATCTAGCATCTGATTGAACTCTATTTCCTTATATTTGAGTTACATTTCTTTTGCTAGTCCCTCTTTTGGATTTATATTGACCAAAATTATTGCAGCACTCAAGTTTGTGGTCTGAAGGAAATACTGGTCTCATTCTAGGAGCTACCCCAGAGTTTTCCCTATCGATCTAAAAGTCGATTCATTCCCAAAGGGAATCAACAACCCAGTTTTACCCAGGCTGTGGTTGAATCAATTTTTTTTGTTTGTGCATCAAACAAAAGAGTCCACTTCCTGAATAAAATAGGTATTTTCCCAAAATTCCACTTCTGCTCCATTACCCATTCCAGAAGTTCCTTTTTTTCGAATTTGACCATGAACCAACCACGAGCTAGGGTATTGATTTCATTAGGACTCCCCGGAGCATCCTCCCATGTCGAATTTTCCTAGTCTGAGATGTAATTAGCTGAGTATTTCCTTCCTCTAACCCTACCTACTATAATAGTTTCTGCAGCTTCCATAACTTGGTCAATGTGTATATCCATGACAAAAATATAGCATGGGATCTCCTCATTCTTTCTAATTAGCTTAGTATTCTTTCCCTTATTTCCTGCAACCCCACTTCTACCTCCTTCCTCACCCTCCAATGGCCTTTTGTTCGCATCTGGACCTTCAAGATCAGGTGACCCAGGTCGCCCTTCCAAAAACTGATGGGGTTTATCCCAAGGGGAGCCCCCTTCTTCGTGAATTCTGGTAGCCCATCTACCACCTGAAACTCCTCACCTCTATGGGTTCTAGAACACTTTTCCTGCTCCGTATCTTGAGGCACAGGATGTTGTATGTCCACCAATCCCAACACAAGCAGACTCGAAACATTAGGGTTTTGAGGAAACCCTTTTCCTACCTCTAGCCAAGATCTCGCCACTTCACTCCCCTGTGAAAAGAGTAGATCTTCGAGAAATTTGGTCTCTTGCCACTGAAGGGGGTTTTCGTGGGCACTAGGAGTGTCCAAATGGACTACTCTGCCCATATCCTAAACTCTGTGACTCTCTCCCAAGAAACCTTTAAGTCCTACATTACCCTGAATATTGTATATTGCTACAATATCTTCCAACCCCCCTGAAAAAAGTGAGATCTGTAAATTACCTGGCAGAAGAGGACTTACATGATTTGTCATGGTTTTTGCTAATCCTTCCTTCCCAGGGTTTGTCAGTTTATGGAAAAATCATGGAGCTTTATCTTCCTTCTAGGCATAATTGAATGTGCTCTATAAACTTTCCTCTAAGAGGGTTGCACCATTCGTAGTGCCCCAGGCCCCTCCCGGATCTTTATTTCTTAGCCCTGCTCCACTGTATGTCAAAAAATATAGCTCCAAGTTCTTCATCAACACTTCATATCCCCAAAAATATAATATATATTCCAGTGCTGAGTCTAAGTCTACCAAATGTCATTCATTAAGCATGGTTCCTGTGAACATCAGAAGAGATAAATACCCTCCGACATTGCAAACCATCATTCAACCTCGTGACCATATGCTCATACCTCCGTAGTGCAGCAGGCTTTGAAACGATTGTGACATCCATCCTAAACCTACTACCGCCCGTTTATTGCTACCACCTCCCAGGCATGGCGTGGACAGCTCTAGAGGGCCCAGGTGTCTGTTGTACTCTGACATCCAGGGATGCCCATTATTTCCTTTCCTCCCTCGTACCATTTCCTATATCTTGGCTCAAAGCTCTAGAAAATGACTTCCACCGCCATGGTTAGGGTTTCGAAGTTTTATCACAATCCTCATCTCAGCTCCATGCGATGATATATTAACACTCACCTCACATGCATTAGTCCTCCTTTATTAATAAACCATAAAGCCATGTAAAAATTTTTGAATTAATTTTTTGGCATATAGTCATGATAATGTGCATTATGGTGCTTCTATTTATCAAAAGGAAGCATTGTTTGTGGTGGAAGCTGCTAGTACAGGTTGGAGATGGAATGTGTTCAGGCTATTTCATCTTGTTACTTCAACCATCCATTGTTGTAATTATGTTTCCCTTGGAGGTGTTCATGAGACGCCTCATGCTATTATCGTCATTGTTTGGTTTTGGCCTCATGTTATGACCATAGACGATGTGTTTAGCCATTGGTTGGCGACTATTTCCATGTGTTTTTTGATACTATGGAGAGTGATTGGTTGATTCTCATGTGCATATTGTTACATATACTTGATGCTGCTCATGGTTACTAATATGATGTTTTTCATTGATACTTATTAGAGTTGTGCATATTTTTGCATGTCGTTGGATGTTATTTGCTTGGATATGTTTCTCTGGATGTTGATTTTTTATATGTGTTTCTTGTTGATGATATGAGAGGCATGGATGTATGTTGATATTCATTATTTTTCATCCATGTAGATATGAGATGATCTACTGTTTTTGTTTTACTTCTTGCTTCCTTACCAAATGGAGTTGACCCTTTTCCATAAATTTCAAAGGGGGAGTGATAGAGGACATTGGTCTATAGGTTGTGTTTAGTTGCCATCAATGCGAAAGGGAGATATTTTTTCATTATGATGTTCTTGTGTGCAACTAGCTAATGTTACCACTGATTTCATAATGGCAACTAGCTCAAGTTGGCATTAATGTCAACCCTATATAGACTAGCTGATGCATTGATGCCATTCCTGAAGTATGGTTGTAGCTGGTTGAGTTCACATTGAGTTGATTATGTTGGCATTGATGTCAACCTTATCATGTCACACTCATGTTCACATTGAGTTGATTATGTTGGCATTGATGGTGATATGATGACATTGGTGTGGTTGATGGTTCCTCATGTGCTAGTGGTGTTCATGGCCTAGTGCATGAACTGGAGGCTCAGCAGAGACAATTAAAGTAAATGTTGTGATGGTTTTTCGATGCTCCTATAGGTAGATGTTGTTGTTACATGTGTTTTAAATGGTTTCATAGATAATCTATGTTGTTGAGTTGGCACACTTTCTTGATGAGTTGGCATTCTAGGTCTTCATCTAGGTCTTCATGCTTATGCTCATGGAGATTTTTAGCGTAAATTCTTAACACAAGTGTACGAAAAGAGCTCACTTTAGCTGTGCGTGAAAAACAACCCTAAAAAAAAATATGAATGTTTAACTTGCTTAGAACTGCAATAGATAGTTGAAACAAACACTACCAAAAACCCAATATATGTAGTAAAAGTATCTAAACAGTAAAAATAAATAAGAAAATTCTACATACATCCAACGAACAAGACAAGATATAAATAATTTTATATGTATTAACACCTAGTAATGGAAGAAAGAATGAGGTTACAAGTCCCGCTCAATGGGATGGGTTCTTGGTTGTCCTTAATGCTTTAGATCCAAAAGTTTCTCTCTCTCAATGGTGTAGAAAACCCAAGATATGTTGAACTCTATGGGAACACAAGAAGCAAGAAAATAGTAACATTGATGAGAATGATCAAAGCATGACAATGAAAGTGATGAAAGTGAATAATGAATGGAAAAACCTCCTATTTATAACAAAATATTGAGCTATCCTTGATAATGGTGAATAATAAAATATTATTAACCAAGATCTAGATCTAGCTGCTTGAATATTTTATTATATTTTGTAAGAGGTAAAACGAATTTTAACTGGTTAAATACCTTTATTTAGAAATAATAAACAAATAAATGATTTATTTAGCATTTCAAGAATGGGGTTAAGGAATTATTAAAAAATAATTTTTTTTTAATTATATCTTGGTGATTTAGTCAAATTTAACAAGGAATAATAACTAAATAATGATTTAATTAATTGTTCCTAGATTAAAATCAAATAAATAAGGATTTATTTAATTATTCCTCATGGGGTTTCCTGTTTGAACCAAAAATAACATAATAAAATATGGTTTATTAAATTATTTTTTATATTGAAAGCAATTTTACTATGGTAAAATTGATCTTACATGGTGTACTTTGATCCATCTAATTGTAAATAATTAGATGACCAAAAATTGGTGTAACAGATTTCCCTCCAGCGTGCGACCATTAGGAGCTAATCATATGACTAAAGTACATTCTAAGAACACAATCACTAGACACCGAAGGGGAGTTAGAGAGAGAGATATATATAGATGGAGTGAAGTGAGATAGGACAATAACCAAGGGGAAGAGACCTACAAAAGATATAAGTCTCCTTTAATGTTTAGGTACCTATTCTCAATGATGTGGGGGAGGCATGACTATGCTCGCCGATATGAAAAAGTACAAAGAATAATGGTGTACCCCGTAAAATGAGATTGAGCTATAAAGTAAATGATATGCCGGCATAAAATGGGCCAGAAAAAAATATAATGGATCCTACATACATAATGCACCTGGGACAATAGCCAAGACCAAATATAATACTATTTTTAGTACATGAGACATAATAGCAACCAAAGAATCCCTAATAAATAGGAAATGACTCTGGAAATATGAATGGATCATCTAAGTGATACATGCATGCTATAGGTGCTACAAGCAGATGGAACCAAACCCATCGAATCTGCACCGCTGGATCTGAGGTTGTAGCATAATATGAGGTCATCAGGGCATGTGGGGGGATACCTGAAGAGCCACCCCCTCATGAGGTCTGAAACATCTCACACGCACCCAAGAATCACTGGGATAATCTGTTGAAATTCGCAACAAGAAACAATGAAATTGGAATCCAGAAACAACACACACACTAGTGTGGGATCACAGGTCACACATTGATGGATCATAGTGACACATTAGTGTGAAACTAATTTTTAAATAAATTGGAAAACAAATTTTAATCTTATCTCATAACAACTTGTAATAGCTAACTAAGTGTGATAAAATTAGTTAGATCAAGAATTTCGAGCTGAGGGTCAAATGATAGGCATTTAGAGAGATTCTATTATTAACAGGGTCCAGTTGCAGTTGTAGAACTAGTGTAGTGTGAGTGGGATCAGTTAACTCACATTAATTGAGTTAAAATCAATTTAAATAGTTCTAACTCTTGGATGAACTAGTGGAAGATCAAGTGGATTAAAATAGATGTAATTCACCAGTAGTGATCAACCACGTAACTGATGCTTCACTAATAATAATTTCATGCATGTCAATTCTGATGGAGACCCAGTTAAAGATAAGAAAAATATCAGTTGTATTTTTGGCAAACTGCCCAGGTGCAGTTATAAAGTCAGAGGAAGACTCCATAGGGATTGCACAATCAAGGAAGGTTGAATTTCGTATTTAATAGGGATTGTGTAAAAAGGGTAGGTTGAGGGTAGTTTGATAATTGGCTATGTGTTTGTCCAATTTTTCCTAGATCAGTGTGAAGCAATTGGTAGAGTGTATGAGGTTGTGATGATCACAAATACATTGTATTTTTTCATGATTCCTTCATTTATTATACAATAAAGATGGAGAGGTTTTGAGTAGTTTCTTTGCCTACGAATATCTATTGTTGTGTATTGATTTACTTATTTATCTTACTTGCATGTGATTCAATGATCGTGTTTTATATTCCGCAAATATTGTATAAGGATTCAGTATCTTGCTTTAGTACATTGCATGATCATATTGAGTCCATTTATATAATTTCTACATGGTATTATATTTGTGTTAGAGATTTTCTACATGGTATCAGAGCGCTAGGAATCACAATAGTGGAGAAGAAATTGAGTTTATCTTGAACAGTATTCAAATTTGCAGGTATTTTCTTTGGAGCTATAAGCTAATCAAGATGTATTTCAATGGCTTGAGACTCAAATATACACTCGAGGTAATTTCGAATTATATTACATAAAAGGAAATGATGGAGGTAGTGTTGGAGGACAATGGGTTGAAGGAATTCATAGATAATGATATTCGAAAGCCCGCAGTAGCAGATGCCCAACTTCTTGATGCATGGCAAAAGAAGGTAGCAAAGGCGAGGAGGATCTTGTTAGAGGGAGTTCCAGATCATATTGTCTCGAATCTCCATGGAAAGAAAACTCCATATGCTATGTGGAAGGCCTTGATAGATATGTTTCAAATCAACAGTGACCACAGAGAATTGGCACTAAAGCACAAGCTTAGGAAAATCAAAATGGTGAAGGGCAAAACAATCCATAAATACTTGACCAATTTCACTCTATGTCGAGATGAGCTTGGAAGTGTTGGGATTACTGTAGATGATGATGACTTGGTGAGCCTAGCACTTCTAGGCCTTCCCATTACCATGAATCTGTGAATGGGAGGGAGAAGTTATGATATTGGGAGCGACTATGGTCAAATTTGGTACAATAAGAGTTTCGGTGGAATACCAGAGATGGATCCTCATCCAAGACTAATGATGGGGAAAATTGTTCCTTGGCTAGTATAGAAAATAAGGGGAAGGGGAAGAGGTCCCATTCTGAATTTGAGACCGGAAAATAAGGCAAGAAGCGTGACATGTCAAAGGTGAAATTTTTTCACTGTCATGATCATAGACACTATGCCACAAATTGTCCACAAAAGAAGAAGAACAACAAGAAGGCTCAAGGAGCTGTAGTGGGTGAAGCTTTTGCCTCACAGTTTGAGTTTGTAATATTCCCAATTATCCATGAGCTATTTGGAATATTATTTTTTGTTTTTTCTTCTTTGTTTGATGAATAAGAGGGTATGGGGACCCATAAATCTCCTTAATAGGAATAAAATCACTCCTAATGTGAAAGGAGGTCATCTTAAAAACTTGATTAAGCACCCTTATGTGTGAAAAGGAGGTGGAGCATGAAGACTGGGTCAACTTTTACCAAATCAACAACGTTGTTATGGAGGAGTGGACATTTATTGAGGGATATCGCAGGTTTGAAGGGAGATCTCATGCATGGAGATAGTGGCTTTAATGAGAAGGGCCAAGGGTGAGAAAGCTCACCACTTATATAAGGAAGAGGATGAAAGCCATAGATCATTATGTTATTTTTTGATATTCTGGATTTTATGGTATTTTTAGAATTGTTGCTCTCTTCAGTTGTTTAGCTAAGATTGTAGTGTTGTTTAGCACAGGGTGTTCCTAAGCGGGAATCCCACCTCTATCCTTAGGGAACTTCTAGTTTCCACTCAGGAAGAGTATTTGTACTATATTTCTGCAATCAGGTATCAGGCCAAGCTCTATCTTTATTCTACAATGCAGTTTCTTTTGAGAGATGAGATGAGTTGCAATAGTGGAGAATACATTTAGGTGATTTCTGATCTATATTTTCAGTGTAGGAAGGTTTCCTTCCATTGGGATGCTAGTGAGGAAGGCCCTTGAGCCTTATTGTAGCAATTTGCATCATGCCACACTATCATTTTCCTCTACAGTGCAGTTTTTATCTTGGACTATGTTATTTTAGGGAGGAGTTGCACGAGTGGCTTCTGTACACCATATGGAGAGGAGGTTTTCTAGGGAAGGGATCAACCTTTCATCTAGAGAGTCTATTGGAGGAGGCTATATTCTTTGCCATATCATATCAGCCACATCTTTCCAGCTATATTGTTGCATTGAATCTTTAGCCCTAGGGCTTGGGTTTCCATCTTGTATATTGGTGTATTTCTGAAAACCCTCTTGGGTTCTTGTTGGAGGTTGTATAGAGCCTTGATCTTCATTGTAGATTATATATTGAGGCATATAAAAACTATTTCATCTTTCGTATGTTCATTTTCTATAGCAGTGCACCTATGAATGCATTGTACTAGTCTTCCGACATTTTTTATATAGTAGCAACACCTCAATATTAAGGGATTTAGTCATTGGAGGCTTGTGGGCTTGTATTGTATTATTTGTGCCTCATTATTTTGTACTATTTTTCTACTGTTATGATAAATGGAAAGGCTCCATATTTTTCTCATATCTTGATGTGATTTTATACACTACTATTTCCAGCATTTTGTTTTATATTCCTTCTTTTCCCATTTGGGAATATTATAGTGGTATCAGAGCATAATCTTGGCTCAGCCTATGCATATTAATCCAATATGTCATCAAAAGAAGGATATCCTCTCACAGATAGAGAGAGGAGGTATCTCAGAAGAAACCAAAAGTATAACTATGCAGATGATAAATAAGACAAGGGTAAAACCCCTTTATCAGGAGGAGATGAGGAGAAGGAATTTCCTAAGCTTCTTCTTCGAACTATGCAAGACATTGCAAGAGAAATAAAGGAGATGAGGATGGATAGAAACAAGGAATCCCCTGAAGGGTTTCTACATGGTGATGACTCCATAATTTCTCATCACTGGAGTGATCAACCAGTGAAGTGGAAAGCTTCCCAATGCTCTAAAATGCCTACAATTTTAGTAGTGGGAAATGGAGGGTTTCAAGAACAAGAAAATATTGAAGACCATTTCATGGAGTATTTGTATCAATCTTAGAGCTCCAAGGATGATTTTAGTTTTCAAGAATTTTTTCATATCAAGGACAATAGGAGACCTCGACATCACAATAAAGGTGGAGGATTCATACAGAATCATGATCTACACCAAAATATGGGTAGATTTTTCTTACCCAACTCTAATGGGTCATCAAAATGCATTGTAAAATCATCGGTAGAGAAGCTAGACATATACTTCTAGCTGAACCAAGTACCGGAGATGGAGGCCATCAAAATAGTAGCACTGCACCTTGAGGGTGAAGAAAATTATTGGTGATTTCATGGATTGTCTACATTGGGTCATGCCAATGTGACTGCATATTTAGATTTCACAAAGAGGTTGGTGGAGAGGCTTGATCAGAGACACTCGAAGGAACCTTTCATGGGGCTAGCAAAGCTCAAACAATTAGGTAATCCAAAAACTTACATTTTTGAATTTCTAAAACTTTCTGTTATGGTTTCTGATTTATCTGGAGCAAGGAGGTTCTATATTTTTATTGATGGGTTAGTAGAACCTCTTCATGGGTTGGTTAAATCTACCAAACCCACTACCCTTCAATATGCAATTGAAAGGGATAGAGATATACAAGATGCCTTGCAAAAATCAAAGGAAACATTCTAGCAAAAGCCCACTTTTCCATCAAAGGGAAAATATGAGAAGGTGCCTTTTCCAAAAGAGAGCCAAAGTAAAGTACCTCTTAGTGATGATGTCTGAAGAGACTTGAGGAGAAGGAAGCTTTGCTTCACATGCCAAGAATCATGGGCACCTGGACATAGATGTGTAGCAGGGAAGGCACACTATATATAGGTCTTCTCAGATGATGAGGAGGAAGAGGATGAAGAAATAGAAGGGGGTCACAATGCTGGAGTAGTAGGATATCATCCACCACCACAAGGAGGTGAGAATGGAGAAATTGTTCCAATTGGAGGGACTCTTGAATCATTGAGAGTATTACCTAGATATCAGAAAACTTCCACACAGAAAACAGAGTTGGATTTTCATAGTGGAGGCAAGGACATGGTAGTCCCATCTATTATGAACATGAATTTGGCCCATGAGACATTACTGTTTTGTGGAAAACCACTTGGGAGACCACCTGATCAGGAGTTGGTGAGGATTGTCTCACATCATGTTGCACCATTCATAGATCCAAGAGGAGTGGGAGAATTGGGAGGTTATGATACAATACAGAGAGTCTTGGGTAGACTCAAGGAGGAGGGATACATTCCCCCACTATCATCATTACCCACTCTGACACCACATCTTGTACTGAGAGAGGATGCTACAGGGATGGAGGATGGCACCATAATGGTTCAAGGATACATTCCTTGACTTTGGAGGCTCAGAAGATGTTCTCACTTGGGGATAAATCTTCCACACATGATACAATATGGTGACCACTCTTGCATACCTTGGCCAAAATTAAGAAGTTTTGGATAGGTGATAGCTTCCCATGGAAGACTAACCTTCAAAGGCTTCAACCTTTACTTGAGCATGAGCATCTACAAAAGGAGAAATAGAGAGGGGATAGCAAAATCCTGGTATGTAACTTTGGCATAGGATATTTCAAAGAGGAGGGAAGCCACATGACCGGTGTTTTACATGACAGTTCGTCAACGTTGTCCCTATGGAGGATAGATCCATATTGGAAATCCCAATTGTTGGTGGATTATTCCAAGGATCTCTTTACTTGCATGATACTTGATGATCAACTATTAGAGGAGGGATATTAAGTCAGAGATGAGGTCATCTACTATCATGGTAGGATCTTCTTATCTAGAACTTCCAAGATCAAGGAGAAGTTACTACATGCAACACATGAAGATTTTATCTTCAACCATACTCATTCCATGAGAGCATACCATACTATCATGGAGGGATATACTTGGGAAAGCTTTGAAGAGGATATATAAAAAAATTTGAGGAGACGCATGGATCTTGTGGAGATGATGGAGATACATAAATATTTGATGGAGTTATCACAACCACCTCTATCATCTATGAGAATGAGAGGGGATCTATCTATGAGCCACTCCATTATTATGATGGAAGTATATGGTAACGATTATTTTTTAATGCATAATGAATTATTTGATGAATATTCGCATTCCTTTACCATATGTTTTCAATCCTAGAGACAGCCTTGAGTTGTGAAAGACCAGTGCCTAGGACATTTTATATAGTAAGGAGCATAAGGTATAATTCAAGGCTTTTAACAGAATGAGGCTCTTTACTACTTCAACTTTTATAAGAGGGTGTAATATAGATGGAACCAGAATACTCTCAGAGTTAGCAAAATAACAAGACGCTGCAAAGGAAAGGAGTCAGTCCTCAATATAGATGCATCACACAAATCAAATACAACTTCCTTTAGGGAGGGTTGGGTTCTAAATGCTTTACATAAATTTAAAAATCAGATGAAGTTTGTTGCGTAGAAAGTACAAAAAGGATACTAACTACTTATGAGAGGGAATTCCATAAACATATCTAAACATGAGATGGGATTAAAGTGATAAGAATCCACACATGTCAATAACTTTCAAGGAATAACATCTCACAGTATTTAATATAGAGGAATAATGAGTGGAGTGGAAAGTGGAACAACATACCATGCCTGAGCCATTTTTAAAGCACTTGACAAGCTTAGTATAAGTATCAGTGGTGATGAATTTATACGAAAACTAGTGAGCCACTCCCATTCTAGAACATGATATAAAAGAAGTGGAAACAACGAAATGAACAGTAAAACAATATCACATAAGGTAGGGTTACACACTATAAAACATTAAGACCAGAATCCTCACTTAAAGTAAAAATCCTTCTTGTTGAGACCCAACAGGCTCTTCGCATTTCTATTAAGATTTCAACAACAAGCATACAACAATTCTTTCACAGCCAAATTCTTTTGAAAATATGGAACCTGTTTTTCTCTTCAGATCTTGCTTATATAGAGGCCTCCCAACATAAGCGGGAAGATATTTTTGGGAAAAATATCTTCCTCGCATGCTCGAAATTAGTTAAAGGTCCTTATCAAAATAACCAAAACTTCTGATGAGGAACAAAGGCATCTCATCATTTGCAGTTAGGCACTCAGCCGTTTTGAAAAAAAAATTGAACAACAGTCTTGGAAGAAAAGTAAAATGCTGGAGTGGAATATAAATTCCACTTGAAACTTAAAAGTAATTTACTAGAGTAAAAGTAAAAATGCCACTAGGGCCGAATCATGAATTGAGAATATTTCACTGATGAGAAGGGGTTGAGGCAGTCGTCGACACTAGTGGTGGAACATTTGCTGACGAGCTGGCGATCTGGCTGGCATACCGGGTGCATATTTGCTGACTATCTGCTACAGGTTTAGGCATCAATTCAAATCCTTCCACCTTGATATAGGCTTTAGTGAGGGTGTTGAAACCTGCCTCGGTGGGAATCTCGTGTTTTATCAGATGAAGGAGAGCGAATTCTTGGCGGAGTGACAAAACAATGATTTCATCCTTTAACCAGGCAGTTTTTTCTGACAATAAATCAGTCCAGTCCATTTATTCTTGAAGATGAGCTTTGTACTTTGACAATGGTTGTATCATGGAGGGAGTGGTAGGATCCCAGCATGACGAAAGTCCAGATGTTGTGATCTCGGCCCAAACTATATCAAAACGATCCATATTAGCTGTCAAACGTTGTAGGGCCCCTGAAGCTATAACGTAGGCAGACTCTTTGTCAATAATCTTCTGGAATTCAATGGCCACCCTGAACCTGCTTGGTATGCCATGCTTCTCCACCTCATCAGATTCCAACTCTTTTAAGAAATAAATATAAACTCTGGAAAGCTGGGCTCTGCTGGGCAAGTTGAGATCTCCCTCTTGATATTTCCTTCGGAGATAAAGCATAGACGATTTTGTTTCTTCAATGATCTTCAGGAACACCCACTGATCTGTCACTGCTAAGATGATCTCTGACCAAATTATCCTTCTTGCATCCCTAAGGGTAATATTACCCTTCAGGCGACTGTTAAGATCAGTGATGGTCTTCTGCTAGTTGGCTTTTTCCTTCCTTTCCTGCTCAATTTCCTTCTACAATATCTCTATATTTCTAGTATTCTCATCCAAGGAAGTTTCCAACTCGGTGATTCTCAGCCTCACAGTGGAAGCCTACTTCTCTAGTACAACATTTGCGGCCTTCACTGTGGTCAGTTGCTCGGACAGCGAACTAGTCTCCGGTAGGGTTGTAGTTTGCACACAACTGTGACTATCCCAGGTCGTCTGTAGTTATGTTAGCCTGCCCTGAAGAATGGCCATTGTCTCTGCCATTTTTTCTTTTTCCTCCTTCGCCTTCGCCAGTGAGTCAGCCAAGTCTTCTTTTTCTTTCTCCGCCTGTGCTAATTCAGCTGTCTGAACATGGTGGGATGCCGATATGCTAACCTTGCATTTTAGTGACGCGACCTCCTTCTGCAATTGTTCAATCACATAGCGCTGCGGGTTGGAGTCTCCAATTTCCTTTCCTTTGATCGACTCCAGGAGGCCGCATATTTGATTCGACAGAGCATGTGAATTTGCTTGCTCATTTTTTAGGGTCACCCTCACCTGTGCATTCTTAGTCTCCAACTTCTTCAGCGTGATGGTGAGCCTCATTACCTCATCTTTCAACATGTCACCAACCACCTGAAACAGGTTGCATTTTTCAAGGGCTGGTACCTTGGCCATGTCAATTGCATACTCAAGGACCCTGTAGCTAGTGGTACCTACATTAGGATCCAAGATGGCCTTAGCCATAGACAATACCAGGTGTTCTGTGTCCACATTCATGGAAGCTAAAACCCTGGTATGATATTTTTCCACGTAACCTTCCAGCTCGGCCTTGTACTTATCTTTGATCGTTCTGTTTTTTAGGCTCCTTTCAATTGCAACTGGTGAAGCATCCTCTCCAATGGCCTGTGAGACCTCAGAGTAGTCGACAGAGGTAATAATATCTCTTAGCACTTTGAGCCCAGCTTTGCTTCCATTATGTTGGCCGTATGGTATAAATGGCTCAAGCAACTATTCTTCCCCTATGATCTCTGCCTCGCTTGAGACTATTTTCTGCTTTTT
Source organism: Pinus albicaulis (assembly GCA_034641835.2). Classification (NCBI taxonomy): domain Eukaryota; kingdom Viridiplantae; phylum Streptophyta; class Pinopsida; order Pinales; family Pinaceae; genus Pinus; species Pinus albicaulis. The sequence continues at coordinate 72,620 of JAXQQM020062207.1, read as the reverse complement.
GCGGAGGGGGGAACTTGTTCTTGAGGGTCCCACTTCTTCTTCTTGGCCTCTATTGGCTTCTCCTCCTTCCCCTGTGGCAGATGAATCTGTCTCCATCTGCGAAATCAAAGGCCAAGTTTCAAGGTTATCCCTCCACTCTATAAACGGTCTCGACTCATGTGTATAAGGAGTAGACTTGTTCCTCCTTCTTCTGTTATAGATAATCCCCCAAGGATCATAGGGCCAAGTATTCCCGTCTTAAATCCATGCCTTGCAACATTTTCTCAACAACAGGAAGGGCATGTCTTGAATTTACAATAAACGAGCCAATAGTGATAGGGAGTTTCAGGATGTAACCCTTCTTAGCGGGGACAAAGTGGAGTTGATCAAATTTGAGAGTCTGCCGAATATACTCTAGAGCATAAACTCGTCGAGCAGGAAACACAGGCAGCTGGTAAAGGGGAGCCTTGGCTCCATAGACCCGAATCTCAGTGTAATTGTCAAATAGATACCAATCCCCAGTGCTCTGGGTTTTACCAACTTGTAGCCAGCTCTTCATTTTAGGAAAAACCCTGGGCGAGGGTGAGACATGGATGATAGTCTAGACAATAGGCATGAACTCGTTTAGAAACCTAGAATAACCCACCCCATTTGGTAATTGGTGTGTTGCAAAGTTCCAGTCGAAAACTGGTCGGGGTTGAGAATTTACCTCGTATACCCTACCTAAACCCAAACCCTTGAACTTATCAGCATGCTAATATAAGAAGAGGTAGAAGACCATCGAACAAAAGTGGAAGTGACTGTTTTCTAAAAGCTCTTGGAATTGGGTCTGAATGTTAGTAGCCAAGAAGCTAGGGATATCTAGAACTATCCCCGTTTGAGACATTAACCGCAAGAAATAAACAAATGCCATGGAAACTTCCCCCAAACTGCCTACACCTAAAAGACCTGTGATAAGGGCAAGGATTGGATGCACTTCTTCTTTGAACAGACTCAACGGGAAAGGCTCTACAGAAGGAAGAGACGTAGCTTGGTTGCTGGTTATAGAGGAAATGAAGTCTCTTTGCTGCTCCCATGGCAGTTTAGTGAACTGGGAGTTTAAAGTCATTTCACTGAAACTGGTATAGCTGGCACTGGTGGGAAAGTGGAGGGCTTTCCTGATGATGTCGGGAGAAAGAGAAAAAATCTTATTCCCTTGAGCCGAGGTAAATGTGCCTCAACACTCATCGTAGGCATCTTTGAGCCAGCAAATAAACTCAACCACCGGGTAAACTGGGGGGGTAATCTGGTGATATAAACCTGATACAACTACCTAATATCGATCCCTATTCTCAACATGTCATCTAAAAATCTTAGGTTTTACGCTGTTGATGGGAAAAGGGTATTGGGGATCACAAATTTCGGCTTGCAGGTCAATGAACGGCTCGAACCCGGGAGGGTTTCTGGTTTCACGGACATGAGGTGTCTCTGGTTCGGTTTTCTTGGGGGTGCCTTTTCCCATGACTTTCATGAAAAAAATTTAAAAACAAAAGCAAATCAGAGGGGATATGAGGGACAGAATACCTGTGCAGAGGGAAATCTGCTCGGGAAAACGATGCGGGGGTATTGATAGTGACTGGGTAGACCTGGCACTAGCTCCCACTTAGTTTATACTGTAGCTGGAAAACCTGTAAATTTCACTACAGTAAAATATGGGAGGACTGTTATCTAATACTGAGAGTTCTGAGGTAAAAGGCGGAGAGGTGAAGTAAGCGGGGGTGAGTGTCGTAAGGACACTGATAGTGGAGCACACGGCGTATAGGGATTGGGTACCAACTGGGAGTTGGTGAACACCACGTGTCAGGTTTAATACTGGTACGGGCCTCGGTACCAGCTCACCTATAGACTTACCTTACCTTTCTGCCGCATAAACCACACTGTTCTTGAAACATATTCTTCGTAAAATTGGTTAAATACATAGCATACATACCTCTAGGGCCCACACTTCACTCTGCCACATCACCCTTACCTTGGGTCCACCCTGCGGCACGTCACCATAATTCCGCGGGGGTATGAGTCTCTTCCCCCTTCCACTTCTTGACCCCCTCGGAATTACACATACGGAGAGTTCCCTAACGTGCGTATTATGAAAGCGGTGAGCCTTATAATAATTTAATTTTGCCCCCTTTACACCATACCTTTTCCTTTTTGCATTACCTTCACCCTTTCGCTTTACATTTGGACCCTTTTTGAACATATGTTTCGTTATAGGCACGCTACTTGTCTTATCATCATTTCTCTTCAACCATCCCTTAAATGTTTCACCATTGGTCATAACATTCAATACATGTCCATCCAAGGGTTAATTCAAAAAAAATTACTGATGTTAATTAATGATCAACATTGGCTCCACCTGGGGATGGCACGTTCATATTTGAACGTGTCGAGAACTTCGCAGACCACCTGTTTATCTTCTGTGGACACCATTCCTCAGCCCTTTTAATTTTCCTCTTCACGATTCATCACAACACATACATTATTCAAACAAAGATGAAACAAAAACTAATATACAATATGATACATCAGGCTCTCTCGGCTTGAATCAGAACTAGAAGTAAGGTTTGAGGAACTGACCATTTATAAGGGCATTAAGAAAATCTCCCTGTAAATTTTTCAACCTGAAAGTATTGTTGCCCCCTTGTTCTACAATTTTAAAGGGGCCGAACTAGAGGGGGTCGAATTTACCATGTTTCCCTTTTTCAGCTCTTCGAATGTCCCATATGAGCACTAAATCCCCAATCTGCAACTTCCTGTCCTTGGCGTGTTGATAAAAAAGATCCTTCATTTTCTCCTGATATTCAATTAGCCTCTGATTTACCTGGTTCCGTGTTTCTTCTAACTCCACCAGCTGGTTGATTCTCCTGGTCACATCATCGGGTTCTTCTTGGCTTTCTTGCATGAATCGAGCTACTGGTAATGCTAACTGTACAAGGAAAATTTCTTCCCTCCCATATACTAATTCATACGGGGACTTCCCGGTTGCTCTCTTACTGGTAATCTTGTTGGCCCACAGAGCAAATTTCAGCTGGGAATCCCAATTTTTTTGGTTTTCGTTGATAGCCTTCTTCAGTGCTCTCACTAGTGTTTTATTTGAAGACTCTGCCAGGTCATTTCCTTGTGGGTAATAGGTTGTAGAGTGACCTAGTGCAATATTATACTGTTGACAGAGGCTGATAAACTTTTCATATTTAAAGGCCTGTGCATTGTCGGTCACTATCTTGGTAGGGCAGCCGAATCTGGATATGATATTTTCTTCCACAAATTTTATTACCACAGTATCTGTTGCATTCATGGCGGGTATAGCTTCCACCCACTTTGTGAAATAATCTGTGGTAGTTAGTATCCACTTATGCTGACCACTTGATGGAGGATGTATTTCACCGATAAAGTAAATTCCCCACTGCTGAAATGGTTCATCCACATGAACAGGGATCATGGGCAGAGGCGCTAGCTTCTGTCTTTCAGCAAATCTTTGGCATTTCTCACAAGCTCTGACCTGGGCAACACATCCCCAAAGAGTTTAGGCCAGTAGAAACTAGCTTTCAGGATTTTGTGGGTAGTGGCGCTCCAACTGTAATGACCCCCACAGATTCCTTCATGAAACTCAGCCATTATACTCTCTATTTATTCTTCTATGAGACACAAGAGCAAGATGCCTGAGGGATCTCGCCAATGCAGCCAACCGTTTGCAACAATGTGCTTCTGTGTTCTCAGCCTCAGTGTTATGTATTTAGCTTTATCATAGCTGGGCGGGAAACTGAGTGTTAGAAGATATTCCACTATCTCTTTGTACCATAGGCTGATGAGGTACTTCATATGTGTCTTTTGGGAAGCTATCTCTACTCCATGTGACTCTTCTTTCTTCTCAGACTCCTCATTTTCTATCATGGACAGATTTAAACCCAGAGCTTGACAGTTTGATTCGGACAGGATTTTGGCTAACCCTTGTCCCTTGATTAGTTTGGTAGGGTGGATGTCTAGCTCATATTCTTGTATTTTGGCAATCCATTTCCCTCTTTTTCCTTCGCTATCTCCCTGGATAAGAATATCTTTAACAGTTGTTGTAGGCACAAACGCAGTGATATGAGATTGCAAGACATACATACGAAACACTTTAAGAGACTTTACCAGAGCATATTCCTGCTTTTCTAATATGTTATATTTTAGTTCAGCATCACGGAGCACCTGACTGAAAAAGGCGATAGGCTGCTTATACCCTTCTTCATTTTTCTGCAATAGAACTCCTGCCATTGTGTGAGGTGATGCAAAGGAAAATATCATAAAAGGTTTGGCATAATCTGGTCTCGCTAGCAGAGGGGCTTCAGAAAATGCATTTTAAATCCTGGAAAGGCCTCTCGTGATTCTTGTGACCACTTTACTTCATTATTCTTCTTTAGCATGTTAGTTATATGCCTAACTATCTCAACATAGTTAGGGATGAACCTCCTCAGAAATTTTATACGGCCTAGGAACACCTGAACTTCCTTTTTATTTCTGGGAAGGGAAATGCCATTTATAACTTCTACTCTCTTAGGATCTATCTTTACTCCATCTTTGGTTACAATATGTCCCAAAAGCTTGCCCTCTTCCAGTGCAAACAAAGACTTCTATGGGTTGAGGGAGAGGCCATACCTTTTGCACTTTTCGAAAGTTATGTGCAAGTGTTCAATGTGCTCTGCATCATATTTTGAAAACATAGTAATGTCATCCAGGTATACCACCACAAACTTATCTTTCTCCCCAACAAAAGAAATATCCATGGACCTCTGAAAAGTGGCCCCTGCGTTAATCAACCCAAAAGGCATCCTGGCATACATAAACGTCCCCCATGGAGTGGTAAAGGCAGTCTTCTTCTGATCTTTTGGTAGTATAGCCACCTGATTGTACCCAGAGAATCTATCCATCATCAACATTCGAGAAGCTCCTACCACTTTTTGTAGGATGTGATCCATCTTTGGCAGTGGATAATTATCCTTTAAGGATGCTCTATTTAGATTCCTGAAATCAACACATAGCCTTATTTCTTCGTTCTTCTTCCATACAGGGACTAAGTTTGCTACCCACTCAGAATATCTCAATGGTACAATGATTTTGGCCTTCAACAGTTTCTTAATTTCTTTCTCAATAGAGGGTAGCAGCAGGGGATTTATCTGTCTAAGCTTCTATTTATGTGGTTTTTCATCTCCCTTCAGTGGAATTTTATGCTGCATGATGTTGATATCGAAGGTTTTTAGGTCTTGATAAGACCATGAAAACATGTCTTTATATGACTATAATAATTTCTGGTAAAGCTATTTGTATTTTTCTGGGACCTTCTTGGACAACTTCACAATTTTAGGGTCAACCTTAGTGCCAAGATTCAGATCTTCTACCTGATTTTCCTCCACAACTTTGTTCGGCTGCAGTGGAACATCATTCTTGTTAAACAACATTTCTAAGGGCACTAGTCCTCGAGGAATGAAATTCCCTTTTAGCTGCACAAATTTGTGGCCATCCACCTTTTCTTCCCATTTATCTCCTGAAGTGTTTTCAGCCTCTTCTTCTTCACAAGGATCAATCTCCATGTTGGAAAATTCCCCGACTGTTTCCAAGAATCTCTTCACCTGTTCTTCATCTTCGAACACTTGCCAATGTTTAATGTTGTCTGGGATCGATGGCCGATATTGTACCTCAATTTCATATCTCAAGAGAGGGTTCTGAGGTGGACGGAAAGTATTGGCTGCCACTGCAAGGGAATATTCCATCCTATTCTGCTCCTGAGGCATGAACTGGATATTGAATGCTAAGAAGAAATTCTCCACCAGATCCCAAACTTCATTCCTATAAGCCCTTAGCCTAGGATGGTTGGCTTGGCACTGATTCTTCACTTGTCTGACTACCAGTTCCGAATCTCCCAAAACCTTTAGACTTTGTATGTTCATGCTCCTGGCTGTCTGCAGCCCTAACAGGAGTGCTTCATACTCGGCCACATTTTTTGTGGCTTCATACTCCAGCTTGAAAGACAAAGGGACCCATTGGCCTGCAGGAGAAATCAATAATACTCCAACCCCATTTCCTTCTCTAGAGTTTGCTCCGTCAAAATGAAGTGTCTAGATTTCTGATTCAGGACTCTCTATGGACTGCTAAGTCTTGATCTGGTAAAATGATGGTTCGTGAGCATACTCTTGATCTTCCTCCAACACTAAACATGATAAAGCTGCCTCCCTGCTATAAACTGGAGAATTAACTGAGTCATCTTCCTTGGTAACTGTCTTAACAAATCTAGTTTCCTGGTACAGTCTCCTTTCCTGGCCACCAAAGACAGGGATAGTGGCATAGGTCAGGTCCAGCTTGATTGATCCACCAATTTTAGTCCCCCAATATCTTGACAGTAGCATGCCGAAGCGAGCTGGAATGTCAGCCACCACGATGTCCATCACTACACTTTTTGTTGGGATCTGAGCCAGATTGACCACTAAGTCCTTTATCATGCCCAGGCATTTAACTCTTTTGGAGTCAAATGAATAAAGTTATTTGTATGGACGGGTGATCTGTAGTCCTAGTTTTTCCATGACCGAGAGGGGAAAAAGGTTATGGGAGGTTCCTGAATCTAACATACAGTTATGCAGCAGCAGGTCATGTATTACTAAAGACACATAAAAAGGGGAAGTGGCAGCATCTAATTCTTCAACATGTGGGCCAAATACAACCATAGGCCTTTCTTCTTGAAGGTTCATACTTTCTGGAATATGTATTACTTCTGGGGGGAGCATAAAGGATGTGACCTGGGACTGATATGCAGGCTGTTTTAACAATTCGGTCAAGGGAACTGGGATTTTTACCTTCTCAAGCTCCTTTTGTAGACTGAAGGCAGAGGAGGGCCTATCTACTGACACTTCTTTTGATTCTTTATCTTTTGGGTCCTTGTTCTAGGGGAGAGGTTTGACTTCCTTCATGATTGGCATGACATTAGGGAGTGCAGTTATTTGTGAAGAAGAAGGAATTTGATCAGCAGACTGCAAATATTGGTTAAGAGGTTTCTTACCTTTGTCTGGGGTCCTTTGAGTTGTTGCCTCTTTCTATGCAGGTGCTTCCTCTTGAGGTGTATCCTCCTCCTGATCCTGCGTGCGAGTTTTCTTCCTAGAAGATCTGAGGTCATATCTTCTATTGAACTGAGCTTGCATGAAATCGATGAACTGCTTGCAGTAGTCATTGATGTCAGGATCTTTAGTGCTTTCATTAACTTTTTCTTCAGCATGTGACAACATCTCTGTTTCGTCACTTTCATGTAGGGGGCATTCAACTTCATCATTTTTTGAGAAAGCAAGGTATGCCTCCTCTTGCTCATATGTGGTGTCTTCGGTAGGACCATCTACTTGTCCTTCCAAATACAGAGGATGTGGTACCTGGTCTTGTTGCTCCTTCCATTCCCTTTGCAATATTCGCAAGGGGAGCTTCCTGTATTGAGGATTATAACCCCCGTTTGGAGCATTTTGGAAATTCTTGGAGGGTGAATTCTTGGCCTCCATTTCAAGTTTAACCAACTTACTTGAGATATTATTGATCATCTTGTTCATCTCCTCAATCCTGTCATTAGCTGAATCTCTATCTTGGCCCAAGGTGGATACCTCTTCTTTTCCCCTTCTTCTAGTATCTTGTTCGGATTTTCCCTTTGATTTACCAGTGGAGGAAAATTTTGCCTCAAGCTCTAGTGCATCTGTATGGGCATCATCTAGGGTGGCTGGCTTTCTTTCTCTCAGAGAGAAACCGAAATCAGAGTCTAAAGCTACCACAAAAACTACCTTGGCGGCGGTCTGGTGAGGTTTCATATCAGCGGGGAGGCTCAGATATAACTTGTTAAATCTCTTAATAAATTCAGCCACCCCTTCATTATGTCTTTTCTTGAGTGTGTTAAACTCAGTAAGACAATGTCCATGATCTTTCTTCTCTCCCCATTTTCTGAGAAAAGTGTCCTCCATTCCTTCCCAAGTGGTGATGGAATGGTCTCCTAGTGTCTTGAACCATTTTCTGGCTTCACCGTCAAGAGATTTCACAAATAGTCGTAGGACTACATCTAGATGCTCCACGTTAAAATTTTCTGAAAAAGAGTAGAAAACCTCAAGACGATTTTGACCTTCGACCTCATTTTCCCCATCGAATCGGGGTAAGATCTTTAGATAGTCCTGTGGCATATCATTCAACACCTGAGTTAATGCCAGGGGAGTATATTTATTCAACAAGAAGCCAGGGACATTGGCCATTGGAGGAGGTGGAGGTAGTGCAAGGATTTGATGTGTAAAAGGAGGAGGAGGAGGTGGAAGTGAAGTATGGATAACGATGGGAATGTACTGGACAACATCTTGAGGTATTGATGCGAACAATGGGCTTTGAATCGCAGATACTTCAGTGACCTCCTTAACCTCTTTGACTTCAGGGGTAGGGTGGAAGGAGTAATATGTGGTATCCCTTGACTTAGCTTCGTCTTTAATTCGCACACCTTCCCTAGGTGAACTATCTGAGTAATAATTGGTATCTCCCACCATGGATTTGGGACCTTGCACTTGGGCAACTTGAGAGGAGGAGGATGGAAAGTCTTCTAGTGAGAATTCAGGGATCTCAGTATGGACTGATTTTCTTTCCCTCCAACTCCTTCTATGTAGGATATTTTCTGGGTCAATCACAGAAGGTTTCTTTGGCTGAGACGTATCTGACCTCAGGTGTGGCTTACAAGGAGCTAGGAATGCAAGCAAACTTATAAGACAAATGAATGTGGAGTCGCCAAGGTGAGGTATCTACAACTCTCAACTCTCCATGCTCACCTATTTGAAGAGTGAATAAGGTTTTGTTGAGGCCCAGGGATTCAATTTCTCTCAGCTTCGATTCCCCGGAAATGACACCAAAAATATGTTGTCAATCCTAGAGACAACCTTGATTTGTGAAAGACCAGTGCCTAGGACATCTTATATAGTAAGGAGCATAAGGTATAATTCAAGGCTTTTAACATAATGAGGCTCTTTACTACTTCAAATTTTACACGAGGGTGTAATATAGATGGAACCAAAATACTCTCAGAGTTAGCAAAATAACAAGATGTTGCAGAGGCAAGGAGCGAGTCCTCAATATAGATGCATCAGAAAACTCAAAGACAACTTCCTTTAGGGAGGGCGGGTTCTAAATGCTTTATAGAAATTTAAAAATCGGATGAAGCTTGCTGCGTAGAAAGTACAGAAAGGATACTAACTACTAATGAGAGGGAATTCCATAAAAATATCTAAACATGAGATGGGCTTAAAGTGATAAGAATCCATACATGTCAATAACTTTCAAAGAATAACATCTCACAGTATTTAATATAAAGGAATAATGAGTGGAGTGGAAAGTGGAATAACATACCATGCCTGAGCCATTTTTAAAGCACTTGACAATCTTAGTATAAGTATCATTGGTGATAAATTTATACCAAAACTAGTGAGCCACTCGCATTCCAGAACATGATATAAAAGAAGTGGAAACAGCGAAATGAACAGTAAAACAATATCACATAAGGCAGGGTTACACACTATAAAACATTAAGACTAGAATCCTCACTTAAAGTAAAAATCCTTCTTGCTGAGATCCAACGGGCTCTTTGCATTTCTATTAAGATTTCAACAACAAGCATACAACAATTCTTTCACAACCAAATTCTTTTGAAAATCTGGAACCTGTTTTTCTCTTCAGATCTTGCTTATATAGAGGCCTCCCAAAATAAGTGGGAAGATATTTTTGGGAAAAATATATTCCTCGCATGCTCGAAATTAGTTAGAGGTCCTTATCAAAATAACCAAAACTTCTGATGAGGAACAAAGGCATCTCATCATTTATAGTTAGGCACTCGGCCGTTTTGAAACAAAATATTAAACAACAGTCTTGGAAGAAAAGTAAAATGCTGGAGTGGAATATAAATTCCACTTGAAACTTAAAATTAATATACTAGAGAAAAAGTAAAAAGGCCACTAGGGCCGAATCATGAATTGAGAGTATTTCACTGATGAGAAGGGGTTGAGGCATTCACTAACATTGGTTGTGGAATATTTTCTGACGAGCTGGCCATCTGGCTGGCATACCGGGTGCATCTTTGCTAACTATTTGCTGCAGGTTCAAGCATCGATGTGAATCCTTCCACCTTGATATAGGCTTCGGTGAGGGCGTTGAAACCTGCCTCAGTGGGGATCTTGTGTTTTATCAGATGAAGGAGAGTGAATTCTTGGCGGAGCGACGAAACAATGATTTCAGCCTTTAACCAAGCGGTTTTGTCTGACAATAAATCAGTCCGGTCCATTTCTTCTTGAAGACGAGCTTTTTACTCTGACAACAGTTGTAGCACGGAGGGAGTGGTAGGATCCCAGCATGACGGAAGTCCAGCTATTGTGATCTCGGCCCAAACTATATCAAACCGATCCATATTAGCTGTCACATGTTGTAGGGCCCCTGAAGCTATAATGCGGGCATAATATTTGTCAATAATCTTGTAGAATTCAACGACCTCCCTGAACCAACTTTGTATGCCATGCTTCTCTAACTCATCAGATTCCAACTCTTTCAAGAAAGAAATATAAACTCTAGCAAGCTGGGCTCTGCTGGGCAAGTTGAGATCTCCCTCCTGATATTTCCTTCGAAGATAAAGCATAGACGATTTTGTTTCTTCAATGATCTTTAGGAAACCCCACTAATCTGTCACTGCCGAGATGATCTCTGACCAAATTATCCTTCTTGCATCCCTGAGGGTAATATTACCCTTTAGGCGGCTGTTAAGATCAGTGATGGTCTTCTGTTGGTCGGCTTTTTCCTTCCTTTCCTACTCAATTTCCTTCTGCAATATCTCTATCTTTCTAGTATTCTCAGCCAAGGAAGTTTCCAACTTAGTGATTCTCAGCCTCACAGTGGAAGCTTGCTTCTCTAGTACGACATTTGTGGCCTTCGTTGTGGTCAGCTGCTCGGAAAGTGAACTAGTCTCCGGTAGGGTTGTAGTTGGCACATAACTGTGACTGTCCTAGTTCGTCTGTAGTTCTATCAGCCTGCCCTGAAGAATGGCCATTGTCTCTGCCATATTTTCTTTTTCCTCCTTCTCCTTCACCAGTGATTCAGCCAAGTCTGCTTTTTCTTTCTCCGCCTGTGCTAATTCAGCTGTCTGAACATGGTGGGATGCCGATATGCTAACCTTGCGTTTCAGTGACGCAACCTCCTTCTGCAATTGTTCAATCACATAGCGCTATGTGTTGGAGTCTCTAGTTTCCTTTCCTTTGATCGACTCCAGGAGGCTGCGTATTTGATTTGACAGAGCACGGTAATTTGCTTGCTCATTTTTTAGGGTCACCCTCACCTGTGCATGCTTAGTCTCCAACTTCTTTAGTGTGATGGTGAGCCTCATTACCTCATCTTTCAACATGTCACCAACCACCTGAAATAGGTTGCATTTGTCAAGGGTTGGTACCTTGGCCATGTCAATTGCATACTCAAGCACCCTGTAACTAGTGGTACCTGCATTAGGATCCAAGATGGCCTTATCCATAGACAATACCAGGTGTTCTATGTCCACATTCATGGAAGCTGAAACCCTGGTATGATATTTTTCCACGTAACCTTCCAGCTCGGCCTTGTACTTATCTCTGATCATTGTATTTTTCAGGCTCCTTTCAATTACAACTGGTGAAGCATCATCTCCAATGGCCTGTGAGACCTCAGAGTAGTCAGAAGAGGTAATAATATCTCTCAGCACTTTGAGCCCAACTTTGCTTCCGTTAGGTTGGCCATATGGTATAAATGGCTCAAGCAACTGTTCTTCCCCTATGATCTCTGCCTCACTTGAGACTGTTTTCTGCTTTTTGCGGAGGGGGGAACTTGTTCTTGAGGGTCCCACTTCTTCTTCTTGGCCTCTATTGGCTTCTCCTCCTTCCCCTATGGCAGATGAATCTGTCTCCATCTGCGAAATCAAAGGCCAAGTTTCAAGGTTAGCACTCCACTCTATAAATGGTCTCGACTCATGTGTATAAGGAGTAGAATTTTTCCTCCTTCTTCTGTTACAGATAATCCCCCGGGGATCATAGGGTCATGTCTTCCCCTGTCTTAAATCCATGTCTTGCAACATCTTCTCAACAACAGGAAGGGCGTGTCTTGAATTTACAATAAACGGGCCAATAGTGATAGGGAGTTTCAGGATGTAACCCTTCTTAGCGGGGACAAAGTGGAGTTGATCAAATTTGAGAGTTTTCCGAATATAATCTAGAGCATAAAATCGTCGAGTAGGAAACACATGTAGCTAGTAAGGGGGAGCCTTGGATCCACAAACCCGAATCTCAGTGTAATTGTCAAATAGATACCAATCTCCAGTGCTCTGGGTTTTACCAGCTTGTAGCCAGCTCTTCATTTTAGGAAAAACCCTGGGCGACGGTGAGTCATGGATGATAGTGTATACAATAGGCATAAACTCATTTAGAAACCTGGAATAACCCACCCCATTTTGTAATTGGCATGTTGCAAAGTTCCAGTCGAAAACTGGTCGGGGTTGAGAATTTACCTCGTATACCCTATCTAAACCCAAACGCTCGAACTTGTCAGCATGCTGATATAAGAAGAGGTAGAATACCATCGAACAAAAGTGGAAGTGACCAGTTTCTGAAAGCTCTTGGAACTGGGTCTGAATGTTAGTAGCCAAGAAGCCAGGGATATCCAAAACTACCCCCGTTTGAGACATTAATTGCAAGAAATAAACACATGCCGTGGAAACTTCCCCCAAACCTCCTACACCTAAAAGACCTGCGATGAGGGCAAGGATGGGCTGCCCTTATTCTTTGAATAGACTCAATGGGAAAGGCTCTACATAAGGAAGAGACGTAGCCTAGTTGTTGGTTATAAAGGAAATGAAGTCTCTTTGCTGCTCCCATGGCAGTTTAGTGAACTGGGAGGTTAAAGTCATTTCACTGAAACTAGTATAGTTGGCGCTGGTGGGAAAGTGGAGGGCTCGCTTGATGATGTCAGGAGAAAGGGAAAAAATCTTATTCCCCTGAGCCGAGGTAAACTTGCCTCGACACTCATCGTAGGCATCTCTGAGCCAGAAAATAAACTCAACCACCAGGTAAACTGGGGGGAGGTAATCTGGTGATATAAACCTGATACAACCACCTGATATCGATCCCTATTTTGAACATGTCGTCTAAAAATCTCGGGTTTTACGCTGTTGATGGGAAAAGGGTATTGGGGATCACAGATTTCGGCTTGCATGTCAATGAAGGGCTCAAACCTGGGAGGGTTTCTGGTTTCACGGACATGAGGTGTCTCTGGTTCGGTTTTCTTGGGGGTGCTTTTCCGATGACTGTCATGAAAAACTTTTAAAAACAAAAGGAAAGTAGAGGGGATATGAGGGACATAATACCTGTGAAGAGGGAAATCTGCTCGGGAAAACGATGCGGGGGTATTGACAGTGACTGGGTAGACCTGGCACTATCTCCCACTTAGTTTATACCGTAGCTGGAAAACCTGTAAATTTCACTGCAGTAAAATATGGGAGGACCGTTATCTAAGACTGAGAGTTCTGAGGTAAAAGGCAGCGACGTGAAGTAAGTGGGGGTGAGTGTCGTAAGGACACTGACAGTGGAGCACACAGCATATACAGATTAGGTACTGACTGGGAGTTGGTGAACACCGCATGGCGGGTTTAATACTGGTACGGGCCTCGGTACCAGCTCACCTATAGACTTACCTTACCTTTCCACCTCATAAACCACACGGTTCTTGAAACATATTCTTCATAAAAGTGGTTAAATACATAGCATACAGACCTCTAAGGCCCGCACTTCACTCTGCCACATCACCCTTGCCTTGGGTCCACCCCGCGACACATCACCATAATTTCGTGGGGGTATGAGTCTCTTCCCCCTTTCGCTTCTTGACCCCCTCGGAATTACACATATGGAGAGTTCCCTAACGTGCATATTATGAAAGCGGCGAGCCTTATAATAATTTCGTTTTGTGCCCTTTACACCATACCTTTGCCTTTTTGCATTACCTTTACCCTTTCGCTTTATATTTGGACCCTTTTTGAACATATGTTTCGTTTTAGGCACGCTACTTGTCTTATCATCGTTTCTCTTCAACCATCCTTTAAATGTTTCACCATTGGTCATAGCATTCAATACATGTCCATCCAAGGGTTAATTAAAAAAAAAATGACTGATGTTAATTAATGATCAACACCATACATATGAAGGCCATTTCGCCAAGATGGAGCATTCTTCCTTATTAACTTCATGGTCAACTTTGGGCCATAAATAGTGTTGAGCATGGCCACTCCCTAGGAGGATATAGGGAGATTATCTACCATTCAGGGTGAACACCAAAGGCACCAAACATTTATAACCTTCTCAAATCATGAGAGAAGAATATGGCAGCAAGTAAGTGGCGGGGAAACCACTTACCATATAATTATCTGAGGCAGTCACGAGATATACTTTGTTGGTTCCACATATGGGACTATGATCCACCTCCATTACTACATATGGTGGTTTATGTATCATTGCTTTTGATCCCATACATTGATGATGTCCTTATTATTTTTATGGGAATGATTGGAGGAATGATGGAAGGATTAGATGTGCCCTTTGGGAGAGAGACTCTCCATGTTTCTTATGCTACATGTTTTAGGGAGAACATTGGGCAAACCATGATTTCTTCATTGGGTCTTTTTCTTCCTCGTGGAATGAGTCATTTGCATCTCATGAGTACGTGGGAGGATAATTTCATAGAGGGATGGATTGGGAGAAACTTGGTATATGAGGAGATATTATCACATGGAGGTATCACCAAGGAAGGAGGAGAATATTTTTAGCACTCAACTTTACAATTGCTTGAGGACAAGAAACATTTGGGAGGGGAGGACTGTAATATTCCGAATTAGCCATGAGCTATTTGGAATATTAAATTTTTTTTTCCTTATTTGTTTGATGAATAAGACTATATGGGGACCCATAAATATCCTTAATAGGAATAAAATCACTCCTAATGGGAAAGGAGGTCATATTAACAGCTTGATTAATCACCCTCGTGTGTGAAAAGGGGTTGTATCATGAAGACTGGGTCGACTTTGACCAAATCAACAACGCTGTTATAGACGAGTGGACATTTATTGAGGGACATCGCAGTTTTGGAGGGAGATAACATGCATGGAGATAATGGCTTTAATGAGTGGGGAAAAGGGTGAGGAAGCTCACCACTTATATAGGGAAGAGGATGGAAGCCATAGATCATTTTTTTATGTTTTGATATTTTGGATTTTATGGTTTGCTTAGACTTGTTTCTCTCTTCAGCTATTTAGCTAAGATTGCAGTGTTATTTAGCACAGGGTGTTCTCGAGCGCGAATCCCACCTCTATCCTTGGGGAAATTCTAGTGTCCACTCAGGAAGAGTATTTTCACTATATTTACACAATTAAGAATCAGGCCAAGCTCTACCTTTATTCTACAACACAATTTTTGTTGAGAGATGTGCTGAGTTGCAGGGTGTAGCAGTGGAGAATACATTCAGGTGATTTCTGATCTAGATTTTCAGTGGAGGAAGGTTTCATTCAATTGGGAGGCTAGTGAGGAATTACCTTGAGCCTTATTGTAGCATTCGGCATCAGGCCACACTATCATTTGCCCCCACAGTGCAGTTTCTATCTTGGACTGCATTATTTTATGGAGGAGTTGCAGGGGTGGTTTCAATACACCATTTGGAGAGGAGGTTTTCTAGAGAAGGGATCAGCCTTTCATCTAGAGAGTCTATTGGAGAATGCTATATTCTTTTCCATATCATATCAGCCACATATTTATGGATGTATTGTTGCAGTGAATCTTTAGCCCCAGGGCTTGGTTTTCCATCTTGTATATTGGTGTATTTCTGAACACCCTCTTGGGTTCTTGTTGGAGGTTGTATAGAGCCTTGATCTTCATTGTAGATTGTCTATTGAGGCATATAAAAACCATTTCATCTTTTGTGTTTTCATTTGTTGTAGCAGTGCACCTATAACTACACTGTAGCAGTCTTCCAACATTTTTGATATAGTAGCAGCACGTCAATATTGAGGGATTTACTCATTAGAGGCTTGTGGGCTTGTATTGTATTATATGTGCCTCATTATTTTTTACTATTTTGTTGTTGTTATGATAAATGGAAAGGCTCCATATTGGTCTCATATCTTGATGTGATGTTACACACTATTATTTCCAACATTTTGTTCTATATTATTGCTTTTCCCATTTTGGAATATGACAGAGTTTGAATTCCCTCTCATCGCATGCATGGCATCAACTTTGATGGGAACTATGTGGTACTTTGATAGTGGAGCATATTACCACATGAAAGGAAACAAATAAACCTTTAGCAACTTGGAGGAGAATGATCTTCAGATGCACATCGAGATTGGTGATGACGTGAGGTATAGCGCTACTAGGATTAGTACAGATACTTTCAAAAGACATTCATGTAAACCTTTCTTATTAAAAGATGTCATGCATGTATCAGGCTTGAAAAAGAATTTAGTTTCAATTTTTATGTTGGAGGATATTGGATATGATGTGGTTTTCAGCGAAGGAAAGGTGTTCCTTTGTCACAAAGCCATAGTATAGGTAAATAGGATTGGGATTCATGTGAAGAACCTCTACAAAATTGATGTAGATGGTTGCGCAGCATAGAATAGTAAAGTAGGAAGGTGGTGAGATGGGATACAGGTGATTTATGGCACAAGAGATTGGGACATATACACCGCAATTCTTTAAGGATCATGCAACATATTTCTATAGGTCTTCCAAAGGGTACTCTTTCACAGATAGACACATGCAAGGGATCTACCATGGGGAAGTATGAGAAAACCATGTGATTGTACTTTGAGAGGGAACATGACTTCCATGCAGATGAGTAACTCTTAGTTCGAAAGGATGAACCTCAGGATGTGGAGCAGCCACTAGCAGAGGATCATGGAGTGGAAAAAACCACTCATGCAGATCCACTCACCAGAAATGGTAGGAATCACATCACATAGGCTGAAAAATTGATGCTAGATGCGACATAGCATGTAGGTACACATACATCACAGCGCAGACACAAAAGGTCCCCAGACATGTATACTAGATAGATGGCTCTTATGAGAGAGTGTATTGTGATAGAACCATCCTGTTTTGAGGAAGCAATGCAGTAGCCAACATGGGTTGATTCCATGGTTGGGGAGTATGAATCCATTATCAGAAAACGTGCATGGGAAGTGGTCCCAAGACCAATGGGGATGTTAGTGGTTGGATCTAGGTGGATCTACAAGGTGAAACAAACAAATATCTCAACACTGTTACCGATGAAATAGGTAACTGCACTGGTACCTAATTTTTGACGTAGCAAGAAAAACACCCGATTTTGAGAAGTGGTAATGCAGGATTTTTTTTTTTTTGAGCATGTTTTTGGCACTTTAACTTTCTTTTTTTTTTTCTGTGATGCTTTTTATGTCGATTTTGAATAGTGGTGGCACATAATCACCAACGTTTTTAGAGGATTGATTTTGACACTATACATTTTCTAATGTCTTCTTCTTTCATGAGATGTTTATTTTTAAGTGCATTCATGTACTTGTGTTTTAAAAAGAAAAAAAATAAATTTTTTAAAATAAAAATTTGTAATGATATCTTCACTTTTTCACATAGATAAAAAATGAAAAAATGGTCAATATTATAAAGTTTATATTTTCTACAAGTTTATGTATTCCTAATTAATTTTTCAATGCACATCAAATAATTGTCGCTAAAAAACCAATATTTTGAACGATATGACAAAAAAATACAAATTTTCAATATAAATAGAATGCAAAAGATAGACTTTTAGAGACTTTTTGGTGAAGAAAACATGTTAAATAAACTAATTTTTTGGAAAATATTAACAAAAAAAACTTAAGAAAATAGCATTTTTATTGAATTTTATGTAAAAAAATAATAGTAATCACATGTGTTTTTCAAAAAATAAGGATTCTTCTCATAAAATATCAAAGTCTAAACATTACAAGTAAAACTGATTAATAGATCTCAAAAATGAGCTTTGTTTGCAAGCATAACTTAAATATCCTCAACAATATCAACTAATACATGTTCAACATCATCTAGAACATCATTGATGGCTTCTTCTGCAACATTTTCTACTTCATTTTGGTCATTTTCATCATCTAATGGATCTTTCATGTCTGCAAATCTTCCAAAGTGTCCATTTCCAATCATTCCATATAATGGTGGTTGAGGTTCCTTTGTTTTATTTGCCACATGTTATTCATTAAAGTCCCCTTTCCTCAAACCAGCTTCTTGCTTCGCATCTGAAAGGAATTGAAGAGCGTTAATTCTTTGTTGAATAAATTTTCATTGCACTAGGTCTTTCTCAATGGCAATGCAATTTCTTCCTTTTGGTAGGCAACATGCTAGTGTTGTACCTAATCATCAAGTACAAAAGAAATAAGTAAGAAAATTAGTATAAAGACATAAAAATAAAAAAATAAAATATTTAAATTTAAATTTGTATAATAAAACTTACCTGAACCTGAAAATAGATCCAAAACCCAATCTCATTCATTTGACGGCGTCACCCGACTTGCCTCTGGACCCTGGCTAGGCTGAGGGAAATTCCAAGAATCGCCCTTCGCTCAGCTAGGTGCCGAAGGTAGGCTGGGAAGCCCTCGTTGACACCACCCAGTCGGCCTTGGCCCAGCCGGGGGTGATTCTCGGAATCGCCCTCCACCCAGCCGGGGGTAATTCTCAAAATCGCCTTTCGCCTAGCCAGGATCGATTCTCGAAATCGCCCTCTACCTAGCTAGGGGTGATTCTCGGAATCACTCTCTGCCTAGCCCGGGGCTAGAGGCAGGCCAGGCGGCACTGTCGAGGGTTACCGATCCTGCCTCCAGCCCCTGACTGGGTGGAGGCAGGCTGGGCAGCCCTCAATGGCACCACCTGGCTTGCCTCTGGCCCTCGGCTAGGCAGGGGAAGATTCTCAAAATCACCCTTTTCCTGGCTAGGTGACACCGTCGAGGGCTGCCCAGCCTACCTCCTACCCCCAGCTGGGTAGAGGATGATTTTGAGAATCTCCATCCACCTAGCCACAGGTTAGAGGTAGGCTGGGAAGCCCTCGACAGAACTGCCTGGCCTGCCTCTGGTCCCCGGTTGGGTGAAGGGAGATTCTGAGAATCACCCCCGGCTGTGCGGAGGGAAATTCTGAGAATCACCACCAGTTGGGCAGAGGGAAATTTTGAGAATCACCCCCATCTGGGCAGATGGTGATTCCTAGAATCACCCTTGGTTGGGTGGAGGGCAATTTCGAGAATCACCCCCAGCTAGGTGGAGGGTGATTCCGAGAATCACCCCCAGCTAGGTGGAGGGTGATTCCGAGAATCACCCCTAGCTGGGCTGAGGGCGATTCCAAGAATCACCCCCCACCCAGCCAGGGGTGATTCTCGAAATCACCCTCTTCCCAGTCGGGGGCTGGAGACAAGCCGGGAAGCACCGTCGAGAGCTGCCCAGCTTGCCTTCTGCCCCTGGCTACGTGAAGGGAAATTTCTAGAATCACCCCTGGCTAGGTAGAGGGTGATTCTCGAAATCTCCCTCCGCCCAGTCAGGGGTGATTCTCGGAATCACCCTCTGCCCAACCGGGGGTGATTCTTGAAATCGCCCTCTGCCCAACAGGGGGTGATTCTTGGAATTTCCCTCCGCCCAGCCAGGGGTGATTCTCGGAATCACCCTCCACCCAAATGGGGGTGATTCTCGGAATTGTCCTCCGCCTAGCTAGGGGTGATTCTCGGAATCACCCTTCGCCTAGTCGGGGGCGATTCTCGGAATTTCCCTCCACCCAACCGGGGGTGATTCTTGGAATCGACCTCTGCCCAACTGATGGCGATTCTCGGAATCACCCTCTACCAAACTAAGGGTGATTCTCGGAATCACCCTCTGCCCAGCCTAGGGCCAGAGGCAAATCGGGTGGCACCGTCGAGGGCTACCCAGCCTACCTCGGACCCGCGACTAGGTGGAGGGCGGTTCTTGGAATTTCCCTCTGTTTAGCTAGGGGCTAGAGGTAACCTGGGCAGCCCTCGATGGTGCCACCCGGCCGGCCTCCTACCCTCAGCCGGGGGGAGGGTGATTCTTATAATCTCCCTCCACCCATTCGAGGTTCGGAGGCCATCCAGGTGGTGCCATTGAGGGCTGCCTAGCCTGCCTCCACCTAGCCGGGGGTGGGAAGCAAGTTGGACAGCCCTTGATGGCGTTGCTCGACCTACCTCCGGCCCCTAGCTGGGCAGAGGACGATTTTGAGAATCAACCTCGGCTGGGCGGAGGGAGATTCCAAAAATCACCCCCATTTGGGCAAAGGGAAATTCTGAGAATCACCCCCAGCTAGGCGGAGGGTGATTCCGAGAATCACCCCCGGATGGGCAAAGAGCAATTTCGAGAATCATCCCCGGCTGGGGGGAGGGTGATTTCGAGAATCACCCTACACCCAACCAGGGATGATTCTCGGAATTGCGCTCCGCCCAGCCGGGGGCCAGAGGCTAGCCAGGCGGCACCGTCGAGGGTTTTTGAGCCTGCATCCAGCCCATGACAGGCGATAAATTAATTTTATTTTTATTTTATTTTTTTCAAACACAAACTATTTAAAAAAATTATTTTTTTTAAACAAAAACTATTATAATAAAAAAATGTATTGCTTAACATAAAAAAATGTTTAAAAAATAAACAAACAAATAAATAAAAAAATATTTTTTTAAATTTTTTTTTTAAATTAAAACAATTATTATTTAAAATATAAAAAAACAACTAAAAAAAATTAAAATATGTTTCAAAATAGAAACAAACATATATAAGAAGATTTTTAATTTTAATTTTAATTTTCTTAAAACTAAAACAATTATAATTTAAAATATAGAAAAACAAAAAAAAAAATTAAAAAAATTGTTTTTATATATAAACAAACAAATATATGAATAATAATTTTTTCATTTACTTGTTCATTTTCAAAAATTGTTTAAGTCATATAATTTCTCCATAATTTCATGGTTCAAGTATCTCGAAAACTTAAGATTTAAAACCTTGAGATTTACAACTTGTCATTAAGGTTTTTATGTGCCGTGAAATTTTATCTTTAATGTTATGGTTGAAAATAATTACAATTTTAGGGTTGTTTAGAGTCAAGATATTTTATGTTTAACAACATGGATAAAAATTGTTCGAAATGATAAGCCCTTCAGACATGATTTTGGTTATATTTAACATCATATATCAAAAAATTTAGAATTTTATGGTTTTTCAATGTCCTAATATGTTGTCTTTAATTCCATTGTTACAATGTGTCAAAAGTGTGACACAATGTTTTTTTTTGTTATTCCAGCATCAACTTGTTTTGTTTTGAGGGTGTTTTTTCAATCATTTTTCCAAGAAACAATTTCATTTTTAGCATAATTTTATTAAAAGGTGAAATTTGACCTTGAGAAAAAAAAATGCATTCTGGAATACACGCTTTTTGTTTTTGGGGCATTTTTTCATGTTTTTTGAGTCTTTTTGGGCTAGAGTTCCTGTTTTGAGGTAATAGTTCCCGTTTCATTGGTAACATTGTTTCTCTAGGAGGGGGGAATTTCGAGCCATATTGGTAGAGGGAGTACATGTAGCTATACCTCGAGGAGTGAGGTGGGGTGATGTGTAGATATGATCCCAGGAAGAAATTTCGGTAGGGTCCATTGAGATGGTGTGTCATATGGATCGAACCTAGCTATGACGAGCCTACAATACAACAGTAACAAGAAGGATCAATTAGAGTGATGCAGTTAGATGACAGGAAGACATAAATCAGAGTGATAAGTGTGAGATAGTGGAGTGCATATTGTAGTTGGCAGTAGTGCAGAGTGCATGGATGCAGATGTTAGTAACGCAGAGAGTCCAGTAGACATGTGCAGTAGCTAGAAGCAGTCAGAAGACTCTGATGACAGATGCATTATACGGATTCAATTGTTTAGAGGAAATTCAGTTTCAGGAGAGTTGCATGTGTGAATAACAGTAGAGCAGTGTTGCATGCATAACATTCAAAACGTACCGTATAAGGACAAATTGATTCCTTTCTTGTTGAGAGGGAGTGTTGAAATTTGAAACAAGAAATAGGGAAATTGGCATCCAGAAACAGCACACACACTAGTGTGGGATCACAGGTCACACAATGATGGATCCTAGTGACACATTAGTGTGCAACCAATTTTTAAGTAAATTGGAAAATAAATTGTAATCTTATCTCATAACAACTTGTAATAGTTAAATAAGTGTGATAGACTTAGTTAGCTAAAGAATTTAGAGTTGAGGGTTAAAGGATAGGCATGTAGAGTGATTCTATAATTAAAAGGGTCTAGTTGTAGTTGTAGCACTAGTATAGTGTGAGTGGGATCCAGTAACTCACATTAATTGAGTTAAAATCAGTTTGACTAGAGTTTTATGAGTTAGTGGAAGATCAAGTGAATTAAAATAGATTTAATTCACTAGTAGTGATCTACCAAGTAACTGATGATTCACTGTTAATAGTTGAATGATTGTCAATTCTGATGGAGACCCAGTTGAGAAAAAGGTGAAAGGCAAGAAAAATATCAGTTGTATTTTTGACAAACTGCCCAGGTGGAGTTACAAAGTCAAAGGAAGGCTCCTTAGTGATTGCAAAATCAAGGAAGGCTGAATTTCCTATTTAATAGGGGTTTAATTCTCTAGGGGTTGTGTAATCAGGGTAGTCTAGGGTTAGGATGATAATTGGCTACGCATTTGTCCAATTTTTCCTAGATCACTATGAAATTGGTAGTGTGTATGAGGTTGTGCTGATCACAAATACATTGTATTGTTTCATGATACCTTGGTTGATTATACAATAAATATGGAGGGGTTTTGAGTAGTTTCTTTCCCTAGGAATATTTGGTGTTGCGTATTGATTTACTTCTTTCTCTTACTTGCATGTGATTGAGTGATCGTCTTTATATTCCACAAATATTGTAGAAGAATTCAATATCTTGCTTTAGTACATTGCATGATGGGATTGAGTCTATTAGCCATCTATAAATTTTTCATATACTATGATGGCTAAAATAGGTATATTAGTCTTCAAGAAACAAATTTGGAGCAAATCTGCGACTTCTTGAAGCCTTACTGTGTCTATTTGTCCAAAGGATCCATCTCACTGATGTCTTCACAAAAGCCCTATTGTTATCATGAAGAAAACTATTTTTAGACTCATTTTCCATATTTTTCCCTTTAAAACAATCCCTCATTTATCCCTCATTTCATCCAAAATCCCTTTAAAACCCTATAAACCCTCTTTATTTGGTTTTAGAATCTCTTTTATTACCTATCAGAACCTTGAAAAACCTTCAAAAAACCTCAATTCGGTGTATTTTCCGCTAATTTTAACCTTAGGGCTCAAGCGCTTTTCATCTTAGCCCCTAGCCCCTTTTCCCGCCATATAAACCCAACACCGCGACTGAGCACTAAAGCCCATCAGTGGTCGCACTTCAGCGATTCCAAGTTCCCACTTTTTTTTTCTTTTTTTTGCCGATGGAAAATCCTCCATTAAGATCTAGACCGTCCGTTCCCAAGATCTGGTGGCTCTCGCTTTTCCTTTCTCCACTTTCCATCGCATCGGGCTTCACCCTTTCCCTTCCGCCTTCTTTTCTCCACCGATGATCATCCCCCTCTAATGGAATCTCCGCCATTGATCTTTCCTAGATCTAACGGTCCTCTCTCCATTGCACACCGCTCCATCGCATTGGTGCATTGCTCCTTGGCGATCCCAGTTCCCTTATCCCCAAACCCTCTTTGCTACTGATATGCGAAGCCTCGATCTAATCCCCACTATTGGTCTCACTTCCAATGTAATGATCCTCGCTTCATCGCAATTTTTATTTCTCCCTATCCATATTTTTATATTGTGTCTCCCCGCTATCAATTTTGACCGTTGATCCTTCTGATCCAACGGTTGGCACTCAATCGCATTATTACTGACCCCTAATCCACCATCTTTAATCTCTACTTCTTTGAGTTAATCCTCACCGTCCATTTAACCCAGATTTGCGGTGCAGGTTCACTGCGGGGACACCAGACCAAAGTGGCTCATACTCCCCAGTGCCCTCGCAGTTGACTCATTTGACTGTGGAGGATCTTCATTCAACGGTCCATTTTCACTATGGAGTCACCCGGCTGGCAAAATTTTCTGTACCCCACAGTCCCCCCACAGTTAATCTCAACTGTTGATCTGGCCCCCCTAAATCCAACGGACCAGAACTCGTCACACCCTGGCCGCACTCCATCTTCTCCACATGCCTTGGTGTTGTATTGTGTGATGCGTGGACCATCGATATGCACATCTCCTCGCAAATCGGAGGGCCAGAATTTTATCGCGCACAAAATCGTCCCCCGCCCGTCCCCCCCCCCCCTCCTTATGTGCATTTTTAACGCGAAATAGGTGGTTTTGCAGGGGACATGTGTCAGCCACCAGACTGTATCGTGTTCGATCAGTCCCAAACTGCTTGCCGGCTTCACCTCATGCAAAAACCACTGCTGGTTTTCCAATATCGCTTTTTAGTTCTTCATGCTAATGCAAATTTTAAACCTCCACCTACATTTCACTTCCTCTAAAAACACTCCTTCGCCTCCACCAAAGCCCTCTAAAGCAGTTAATCCACATCGTATAGGTTTTTATAATAGTTTTGTAGTTTGTGTAGGTTTAATGGCGATTTTTCATAAAAGTCATCCCACAGTCAAGAAATGTTGACAGAGGCCGAGGGTGATGATCCTCTGTGGCCTAACTAATGTAGAAAAGGGACAAAAGGAGATGATTTCCACGTTTTAGTCAATAAAACATGATATCAACTTTTCAATCAAACCCTTCAAGTAGCCACCTGTACACCAAAATAGTGAAGAGTATCTGAAGATAAATATTAAGGGATTAAAGCCTAAAGCCTAAAGATTTTAAGGCTTAGTCCGAAGATTAAAATTTAAAGACGCAGTTGAAGACAAATCGATTAAAGTCAAAATAGTCAACCAGGACAAATCAACAAGACAAAAGGCCTTGTGCATGTCAGAGCAAAGTAGTTAATTCAGTCAGAGTGTCTGACCGCCACCATGATCTACATTTTACCTACCAGGGACAAAATTGGAAGTTACTACAAACAAAGACATTTCAACTGCCAGAGTAGTTATTGGAAGTTACTACAAATAGAGACATTTCAACTCTTTCACTTAACTTGTCCCAGAAACCTAAACAAAACCACTATAGTTAGAAGACATCTCCAAAAGAACACACGTTGGAGTTATTACCAGCCTGCCAGATGTGCCTCAAAGACAAAAAAAACTACTAAAATGGTCCAAGCAGTTAATGTGATATTTATTAAATAGAGTGGAACATTTGAAAGGACCCCTAATCTGTCTTAAATGATCCATTGAGACCATTTACTCCACTTCTCTTCCTCATTCACCTATAAGTACTCATTGAAGATTCACTGTAAAGGGTTGGAAAATTGTTAATTGTTGAACTATTATTGAGTAAGAGCTACTGAGTAGTTGTAATATAG
The DNA here is from genome assembly GCA_034641835.2 of Pinus albicaulis. Lineage (NCBI taxonomy): Eukaryota > Viridiplantae > Streptophyta > Pinopsida > Pinales > Pinaceae > Pinus > Pinus albicaulis. The sequence continues at coordinate 47,011 of JAXQQM020062207.1, read as the reverse complement.
TAGGCTGGGAAGAGAAGTATTGGACAGTAGAAAGCCATTGAACTCAAAGTATGTGACTAGTTTTACACATCATATAAACAAGTAGATTCACATGATCTTGGTCTATATTATTGGTGATGTATTCTTACTGTAATTGTTATTCTCCTTATGTTTCCATACAGTCCATTTTCTCTGAAAAAGAACATCAATTTAGAGCAGGATTTACTGCAAAGTACCATATTTCTCATTGATAAGCTTTATCTTTATGTTTTCTTCTAAATGTGTGTTTGGGAATGATTTCAATAGAGTATAACCAGTCAAGGAATGTTGGTGAGCCCATGTCTTGCTGAGTAGAACTTCAGATGTTGTTCTTGAATGATCTTTTCACTGCATGATAAGTAGAGTCCTAATCAAGGAAGTTTATGGTTATCCCTGTCCCTTGTTTAGTCTTAAACAACTGTTTTTATGATTTCCCTTAAGAGTATGCCGAAAGCAGGATAGGTTAAAAGTCCTTACTTGATCTTAGGATACTTTCTATGTTTATCTTAAATTTTTTTCCCTTGAGAGTATGCCGAAAGCAAGATAGGTTAAAAGTCCGTACCAGATCTTAGGCTGCCCTTTGTTTTCTTATATGTTTGCTTCTTTCACCACACTTCTTAATGTTCCATACCAAAAACTCAACTTAAAATATCTTCTGATATAGATGACTTTCCCTATGAAAACCCTTGAATATTTTTTTTGCAACTAAACCCTTTTATGACTCCATAGCCCAATGGATTGACACTTTTTATTAACCTATCTTCCCATGTTGAGATATCCTTCAATTTATTCCCTCCTTCACACTTCACATGACCTTCTCAGTTAATTATTCCTAACCAAAAACAAGCAAAAAAACCCCTTGTACTTCATAACTAGCCTAATATCATATCATAAGCCTTAAAGTATGTCATTCTTAAACACATATAGAGAGATCCCTCTCTGAATCTAGGAGGGATAGATCCTAGGATTCCAAAGTGGTTCTGATGTTGCCTTGTCATTTGGTATGCTGTTATACAGTAATTTGTCACTGTCCCTGCAATCCCTCGCCCCGCACATTGGAGGGCCTATTCCGTGGCCTGTGAGCAGTGACATGACTTGAAACCACTTTCATGGCATCCCCTTGACAAGGAAAATAATTCCTCTGAAGGAAATTTCCTGTAAAAAACCCTAAAAATAGACCTTTTTGCCTTGGCGTGACCAGCCAGTTTAGCCCTCACGCCAATGGGGGAAATCCACCAAAGAGGGCACACCAACTGGTGCTCTGTCCCAGTGTATTACTCACGCCAAGCTTAATGAGGATTATTTTAAAAAAATAAATGGCGGAAGTTTGATTCCAGCAAACTCCTGAACGAGTCTCTAAAATGAGTTGGGAGGTTTGGCTCTAGATCTCCATGTAGGGGAAGTGGTTTTCCACCTATCATGGAAGCTTCCTTGAGGATAGGGTCAACCCCATCATTGTAGGGATCCCAACTCCCTTCCACCATCTATATAAGCTTTCCATTCTCCCTTTGCAAGCTAGTCTTAGTAGCCTTAATGGTCCTAGAACTAAGAGTTGAATCTGTAGCAAGGAGACTATCGCCAAATAGCCCTTGAGAGCCAAGCCAAAGAGAGAGAGCTTTGTCCCATTCCCGACGAGCTTCATTGAGACGTGCTCCACTGTCGACCCTACCGAAGGGAGATCCAGCATTAGAGCTTAAGGTTGTATCATTCCTTCATTTCATTAATGATAAGTGACTTTGATTATGGTTTCACACGTGTATCTTTATCTTTGATGTAATGAGTTACATCCTCTCTGACTAGTTTTTAGTTACAAGATTTAGATTCTATGTTGTATATCTTCGTGTTTCTTTGCATGTTTGTAGGTGTTCGGATGTGCTAAGCGGAAGGATTGTGATCTGCTGAAGCGGAGGACAGGAAGCATCATCCTTCTTTCGACGACCATCGCGTAGGACCTCAGGTAGGAAACTTATAATTTCTTGTCATTTTGTAACTAGAGACCTCCGTCTTAGCGTGACTTAATTGTTGCTAGACCTGATCTGGGCTAGTAGGGATCGCCTCTTTCCACAGAGGGGATTTACCTCTCCAACAACCTAGCAACTCCACTAGGGACTTGATTGGAATTTGTCTTGTCTCTTTCGGTTGCTTTTGTCTTTTGTCTGCTTGATTTTCTCTTTCGGTTCGCCTCCTTTCAGTGTAAGACCCCTATTCAGCCCCAGAGGATCAGATTTGACCTTTGCTTTTCCAAAATTTTCATCTTTTCATGGTTGGGTTGATTGGCGCGCTTTCCACCCTGATAGTCAAGCCCATTGGCGCACGTTTCCAGTTCATCACTCGCGCCATCTCCTGTCTGGCGCAGATTACAGCCAGACAGTTGTGCCATTTCTTGTAGCTACTACGGTTTTCCCTTTTTCGGAAGTTTTTTTTTGGTCAGTACTTTTCTTCTAGGTTATTTTTATATTTTTCTTGAAGTGGTGAGTCTAGTTTTGGTTGGGAGATTTTTTTTTTTTTTCATTTTCAGGCATTGGCGCTTCTTGTCAGTTAGCAACCTACGCTAATTTTCCTTTGGCGCTAGTTTTCATTGAGCAATTCGTGCCAGTTGGTGCTAGTTTCGCCCACAAAAGTCGTGCCAATTTCAGGGTGTGTAAAAATTGAGATTTTTTCCCTAAATATTTCACCAGTGTGTCTTTCCCTTCCGGTCTTTTCTCTGTATGATCATAGATCACATTGCTCATTTTTCAGCTGAAATGTCTTCTTGCCATGATTTCTTGATGTAAAAGGGAATGAATGCCTTGTTTTGATCTCATGCTTTGGAAGTCCTCTTTGTGTTTGACCTCATATGTCTTGTATCCTTTTGAGGAATTTCGTTACAAAGTGTTCAAAACAACGATTGCATTCTTAGTGTTTGTTTGCATCCCTTTTTCATTCATCCTTTCATTAAGAAGATTTGCATTCATTTAGTTTTCATCTCAAAGTTTTCTTTTCGTTAAAATGCATTAGATCACATTGCATTGAAAAGTATTCTTGAGATTTATCATTGAACTTAGATCACATTGTTTAATGATTGAAAGCTAAAAATCGCATTGAGTGCCTTCTCTTTCATTAAAAGAATGCATTAAGTAGATTCTCATTTCATCGAAAAATGCATTGAGTGCATTCTTATCATTTGAAAAGGAAAAGGAAATTGTGCATAGATTAAAATTGCATAGTTTTCAAAAAAGAGGATTTTGCATAGATTACATTGCATAATTCACATCATTGAATGTTTTAGATTACTTTTGGGTAGTGAAAGTCATCTAGTCTGGAAAAAGTTTTGTTTTCAGTATTGCTATTTGTTGCATCATTGTTTGAAACTCTTCCCTTAACTAGATAGCATTCATCGAATTGAAAGATTTATTTTCTCATATAGCTACATATAGGAGATTGTCAGATGACATGCAGTAGGGCCTTGAAACCCAGACATAATTGAAGTTCAACCATAAAATTTACTCAATTTACCTTAAGGCAGCATTGAAACATTAACGAAATTTTAGTGGTCTAGGCTAGTGACGTGTTCTGGCATCGTTAAACCTAGTAGCTATCGTTCGCCTCTTGGCTTTAGACAGCACTAGTATGGACTTGTGCTCCCTGTACCGTCGCGTATATAAACGGAGACCCCACTAGGTTTCTATCCTTTATCTATAGGAAGTCGAGTCTGCTGCCTTATACCCGTGATACACCAGACACAGCATTCGGGGAGATTACCTGCACGTACGTCAAGCCCTTGGTTTATTTTTCTTTCATTTTTTAACCAAGGTGTATATGGCAGTTCACGGATATCTTGTACACCCATCTACCTAGATTACCAGAATAGTCATTTTGATATTTTCTGACTCATGAATTTGAAAATATCATCAAGTGCTTGTCCTTTCACGCTCGTTTCCAATTTGAAAGCGATAGAGTCACCTTTTGCCTATTTCTCGACTCTTAAAAGATGAAACGGTAGAGTTTTGTTTCAATGTTTTAAAAATTAACTACCCACGAAATATTCCTGTTTAAAGTTAGTTTCCTTAGGGTGTTGTTCTAAAGTTGTTTCTAATGGAAAATTTTCTGGAGTTCACCAACCAAGGAATCCCCTCCGATGGAAATCCAGGTCCTTTTCCTCCTTTTGGAAATGTTGGCGCTCCTTATAAGGCAACGTTTTCCCTTCCTGGGTTAACTGTTGGTTTTCCTGTTTGGTTTTTTTCAACCTCTGTGGTCCCAAATGTCCCAGATATTGTTCAATAAGTTCCTCTGCCTGAAAAACACCATGTTGATTCCAAGGTGAACCTCTCCCCTTATTCGCTTGTTTCTGCATCCTCCTCTTCTACTTCGCCTGGTGAAAGTCTGGATTCTAGTTACCAGGTGGCTAAGAAGAAGAAGTCAGATAAAGGAGAGGCTAGCTCTGCGGCTATTGCGCCTAAGAAAGCACCTCCTCTTGATAAACCTTCCAACCCTCCATGGAAATTCAAGTTCCCTTGCATGTTGTGCCAGGGAAAACATCTTCTTTGGGATTGCCCTGGCATTCCCAAGGTGCTTGAAGCATAATCCAAATGTCGTCTGCATTTGCCTTTGGCTTCCGGGAGTCAGGTTGGGGGCACGTCTTCAACTAGTGCTTGTAAAACTCTTAAGAAGCAGGGTAAGCTTGCCAATCCTTGTAAGTTGTGTGGGGGGCACCATGCCATTCACCTTTTTCCGTATATGGATGAAGCCAAGAGATTTTTTGACAAATCGACTGTTTCTGGACCGTGCCTTCCAGCTAGTTACAAATAGATTTCTTTGAGTCCTTCACCAGTTAATTCAACGATTGGTCAAGAGTCATCCTTGGTCGATCCCGCTCCACTGGAAATTCAAATTCATGAATCCATCCCTAACAAACCATTGGTCATGGGATCGGTTGAGCTAGCCCCGTCTGTGGTGCACCAGTTCTTTTCCGTTGAGAGTGGCTCTCACATCCCTAAGGTTACTCTTGTTTCTTCAGATTCCTCGGACTTGGAGAAATATTCCCCCATCCCTATACCTCAAGAAGCTGCTCCTCCACCTCCCATGATGGAGGTCCCAAAGGATACCCCTCTCGACTCCATGATGGAGGTCGTGGAGGCTGCTCCTTCTTCTTCCGTAACACCAGGGGAAGACCATCTCGGTTTGATGGTAGCCGCTCCAAGTAGTTTGGTCACTTCCTTCAATTAGGGTCGATTCGTAGGATACCACCTTCCATCTTATGTGCCCTTTGAGATCACGGTACAGGCCTCCCATCTAGTCATACCCAACACTATTATAGATGAAGGCATGTCTTTCATTATTTTATCCTAAACTACTTGGCAAGCTTTCGGTTCGCCACCTCTTGTACCTGTTACGCAGAATCTGTTGGCGTTTAACAAAAGAACTAGTCAATCGTTAGGGATCCTTTCAAAGTTCCCTGTTACTTTGGGAGGGAAAACTGTCCATATGGACGTGATGGTTGTTCCTGGCCCTTTGGAATTTAATTTACTCCTGGGCCGTGATTACACTTATGCCATGGGAGCACTTGTCTCCTCCTTCTTTCGTGTGATGTGTTTTCCGCACCAAGGTCAGATTGTGACCATCTATCAACTTACGTTCTTTGGTTCGAATATGGCAACTAGTCCACCATCATACCTGCCAGATATTTATCTACCAGTTGTGTCATCCCCTCTACATGTTAATTATATGGCTACATGTCCCGTGCCCATGTTCAGTGATTGTGCCATTGTGCATCAAGTGCTGGGGGAATTGAGTCCTGATTTATGAGATTTTTTTCTCCCATCCGGTGTGGAACCCTTGGAAGCCATGAATTCGTATTCATCATAATGAAAGGTTTGTCGGAGTAGGGTTATTTTTCTTGTGTCAAGCTCCTTAAAAAATGAAACAAGGTTGTCAGAGCATAGTTCATTTTCTTGTATCAAGCTCGTTAAAAAATGAAACAAGGTCATCTGAGGATAGTTCTTTTAATGTGTCAACCTCGTTAAAACAATGAAACACTTTCCTATTCAATTCGAGTCTTTGATAAGATATCGTAAAATCCCAGTCGAGTCTTTCTCTTGATATCGTAACTTGAACCTTCATTCCATCTGCCTTTCATATGGAATGAAGCTTGGGGAGCATGTACCTCAAATTGAGTCACCATGCTGGGGGCATGCTTACTTTTTCAAGCATAGTTTGTTTTTGTTTCAAGCTTGTGTAAAAATGAAACCAGTTTCAAGCATAGTTTATCTTTCTTTCAAGCTTGTGTAAAAATGAAACCAACTTCAAGAAGAATTTCTTAATTTCAAGCTTTTGTAAAAATGAAACCATCTCCATTTTACCTCTCGTGATTGCCATTTTATTAGCCTGTTTTTCCACATGAGCCTTGGTTCTCTCACTCCATCGGCACTTTTGGCTTGGACGATCATATGCCTTCACTTGGTTGTTTCACCCATTCCTGAGGAACCACTGCGATGAGTGGTCCTGTTAGCCAGCCTCTTAACCTTTACTTATTTTGAGCAGTTCCACCATCACTGGAACTAGTAGCTACCCTTTATACCACTCGTTCCTCCAGGAGGAGTCAACTTTCAGCTCTCTTCTGACTCTCTAAAAGGGAAAATATTTCTGAATCGCTTGTCATTTTGATCTCCTTAAATTGACTGCGAAACGACATCTACCCAGTATACGTTTACCCCTTTTTTGGGCTAGGAGAGATTATTTACGAAAAAGGAATACCCTAGCCTATCACGACTAGGAGGTTTTCTTAGACATAGTTTTCTACCTTTTTCGATCTGAATAACTATCTACAAAAAGGGATTGTTGGAGTTTAATTTTCCACTGTCTTTTCAAACTCTCTAAACATGAAAAGACACCGAGTTCTTCCTTTGTCAGACTCATTAAAACCTGATCACATTGGACTCCATTGTAATAACGTTACTCGATTTTCTCCTTCCTAAGGCTCGTTAAATGTAATAGGTTGGATTTGTCCGAAGGACGAACTTATATGAAAAGCATATGGTATCCTCTTCAAGCTTGTGTAAAAATAAAGAGGTACTCGCTAGAAATGGTGGGGAAAAATGAAACTAGTATCATCGTCGTGTCGGTAGTATGTCGCTCTTGAACATGGCACTTGTTTACATTTGTGTTGGGTTGGGGACATCTCATCTCATTTTTCGCTTGCCTCCATGGGTTTGGGTGATCCTTTTTGACTGATCATCTACTCTTTGCCATGCCATCATGACCTCAGAACCTTTGATGTCAAACATTGCCAAATCTAGTGTCGTGTTGCTGATATGTTTAAGAGAAGTTGACCTCTATAGTTTTCAACCCTTCTCTAATTCTCATGTGATCCTGATTCACAAATATTATATTCCTTTGTCTCATGTCGATGATGTGGGAAACACTATGGTCCACCTTCAATCAAGGTCACTTCCTGTCGACTTCAACTCATTATCCAGGAAGCTGATCTAGAGACTCCCTTCCAGTACCTTTGAGCCTGCATGCCTCAATGGCAGGTTCTTCGCATTCGACGCAAGGTTTTCATCATTGACCTTCGATCAAATGATTCTAAGGGTGTTCGACGCCAGTTCACTGTTCACATTTCGTGGATTGTGCCTATATTACCTTGAGGGCCATTGTCATTACTAGTGGTTCCTCTCACGTCTGTTAATAGCTTTCATCATTGGCTGGTAATCAGATGATGTTCTTGCATGTTCGACTTCAACTAACTTATTCACATGCTAGAACTTGTACTCTGTTTAGGTGGAGATGGAGCACAAGACCCTAGATTTTGTCTTTTGGAATCCAAGTTGCGGATTTTTTGGATTATCATGATTATTTACATGACTCATTGATTGGATGGATGCGACCATACCTGAGTCTATTTATCGATCCTCACTACATGGCTGCGTCCATGCCTTAGATATTGATAATTATATACTCTATTATGGATGGCTGCACCCATACCACATATCATGTATTTGAGATATCAGTTGTACTTGTCTATGCAGGTTTTTCGACGGCAGTGTTTTTAGTTGGACACGTTCTCGTAAAGAATTTCACCCCTCTCTTTCTCTCAGGCCTCATGCTTTAGAGAGCATTTGTTACAAAGTACTTTTTCACCATCCCTAAAATCCCTTGTCCCACACATTGGAGGGCCTATTCCATGGCCTGTGAGCAGTGACATGACCTGAAACCACTTTCATGGCATCCCCCTTGACAAGGACAATCATTCCTCTGAAGACAGTTTCTTTTTAAAAACCCTAAAAATAGACCTTTTGGCCTTGGCGCGACCAACCAGTTTAGCCCTCGCGCCAATGGGGGAAATCCACCAAAGAGGGCGTGCCAACTGGTGATCTGTCTCAGTGTATTACTCACACCAAGCTTAATAAGGATTACTTTTAAAAAATAAATAGCGAAAGTTTGATTCCAACAGACTCCTGAACGAGTCTCTAAAATGTGTTGGGAGGTTTGGCTCCAGATCTCCATGTAGGGGAAGTGGTTTTCCACCTATCATGGAAGATTCCTTAAGGACAGGGCCAATCCCACCATTGTAGGGATCTCAACTCCCCTTCCACCATCTATATAAGCTTGCCATTCTCCTTTTGCAAGCTAGTATTAGTAGCCTTAATGGTCCTAGAACTAAGAGCTGAATCTATAGCAAGGAGACTATCACCAAACAGCATTTATGAACCAAGCCGAAGAGAGAGAGCTTTGTCCCATTCCCGACGAGCTTCATTGAGACGTGCTCCACTGTCGACCCCGCCGAAGGGAGATCCAGCGTCGGAGCCTAAGGTTGTATCATTCCTTCATTTCATTAATGATAAGCGGATTTGATTATGGTTTCACTTGTGTATCTTTATCTTTGATGCAATGAGTTACATCCTCTCTAACTGATGTTTAGTTACAAGATTTAGATTCTATGTTGTATATCGTCGTGTTTCTTCGCATGTGTGTAGGTGTTCGGATGCACTAAGTGGAAGGATTGTGATCTGCTGAAGCGGAGGACGGGAAGCTTCATCCTTCTTTTGACGACCATTGTGTAGGACCTGAGGTAGAAAAATTATCATTTCTTGTCATTTTGTAACTATAGACCTGCGTCTTAGCGTGATTTTATTGTTGCTATACCCGATCTGGGCTAGTAGGGATCACCTCTATCCGCAGAGGGGATTTACCTCTCCAACATATGCCAATCTTCCAAATCACAGGACCCCAACATATTGGTGACTCCGCTGGGGATTTTGAAAGGTTTAAGAAAGTCTAGGTTTGTTTATCACTTAGAGTCCCACTATGATTGCCAACATAATGGAAACTCCACTGGGGAATTCTGAGTGAATTGCATCTTAGACATCCTTAAGATCTCAGAAGACCCACAACATCCTTAGATTGGTATTCAATCGCTGATGGTGGATAGGAACTCATCTTAAAGCATTTGAAATAATCCACCTGGTGACTCTACAACTCCTAAAAGACCAAAAGAATCCACTGGTGATCAGTAGGCTTGTTGATTACCTCTGGTTTCATAAAGACTCGACTGGGATAGCCCACACTACCATTGAAAAATCGTGCACACCCATGATTAGGAAACTTTGAGGATTAAGTTTTCTCTATTAAATATTAGTTGCCTCTAAATATTGTCATATCTGGCTAACTTTTATTTTTTTTGGGTATAAATATTAACATAGTGGCTTCAAAAATAATTCATACCAGAGCCTATATAGACCCAAATCCTCTTGAAATAGTTGATAATCCAGAAATAATTCTTAGGAAGTCTCCTGTATGAAGGTATTCAACTATTATCAGTTCAATTCACAAAGCTAATTATGTTCCTGAAAAACCTTTAGATATTCAAGAGATCCAATTTGACTTAGATTTTCCAAGTAATTTACCAAGAACTAAGTCACTTAATGTTGTATATCAGACATACTTTGAGCCCTCAAGTTCACCCCAACATATTGGTGACCATAGTAGCCATAGAGAAGCCGCCCCACCTAATCTTCATTTCATCCGTAACTTTGGTTTCTCTCACCCCAAATCTTCTCAACAGTCTCTTGCTGGTCCTAGCACTTTTTCCATCCATACATCTACTGTAAACCCCCCATTTTTCCCTCCCATATACATCATGGCTGCATGATATGATCCTCTAGTCCTTCCATTTCCTTTAGCTGCCTTACCACAAGGTTATTCAACCACTATTCCTCTATATGATGCCAATAGTGCCATTTCTGCCCCACAACATGTCAAAAAAATGAATGATTACTTTGATAGGAATGAAATAGGTGACGAGACTGTTAAACTTAGATTGTTTTCTCATATTTTAGGGGGAGAAGGAAGAAAATGGTTCAAAAACTTAACCCCACAGAGCATCAAAGATATTCCTGCCTTTCATCAAATATTTCTGAATAAGTGGGAAGTCAGAAAAAACCCTCTCCAAATTCTGTCAGAATATGAGAATATGAAAAGGAATCCAGGGGAAGGTGTATAGGAGTACTGTGCTAGATATAATAGGGCATACAATGCCATACCAGCTCATGTGAAACCTCCACAGGGCCAAGTTTTAATGAAATTCCCTGATGGATTTGATCCTAAAATGGCCTACCAACTGAGGGAAAAGGAATTCCTCAACTTAGAAGATATGCAGCAAGGGGCGGTGAATGTTAAGGAAAATTTGATTGCTAAGAGAACTAGGATGAGGACTGAAAAGAAAGTGACATATAGGGAAGACACTCCACCTTCCACATTTGACTCAAAATTAGACCATCTATCCAAGAACATGGATAGGCTAGAAGGAATTATGGAGAGGATGGTTGTCCAAAAAAACGCTCAGAATAGGAACCAGCCTCAAAATCAGAACCAAAACTTTAGGAGAAACCCCCCTCAGATTAGACAAAGAGATATTGATCAACACGTCAGACCTCCATTTCAAGAAAATTATGTTTATGAAGATGAGGGAATGATAGAAGAGCTAGAGGGGACTGATATAAACATGCTGGGAGTAAGTAATGAAGACCCTGCCTTTTTCACAAAGGATGATCAAGCCACATATACATATGATGATAATGAGGGCTTAGAATTTGAAGACTATAGGCAAGGCTTTGCGAATTCCATCATGGAGGTCCATAGACAATACGACCTCAGGAGAAAAAATAACCGAGAAACTCCCCAAAAAAAGACCTCTGAAAATGCTGTTAAAAATAGATCTGAAAGGGTGGTCAGAAGGGCTACTAAAAACAACAAAACACCAGCTGAAAGTTCTGGTAAAAACAAGGGTAAAAGCACTCAAACCACTGATAAACAAAGTGTTGACCCTAACAGCACTAGCACTTCAGATAGTGCCCCTATAAAAATAGTTTGAACTGGTGTACATAGTAAAAAACAACAAGTTGATTTTGCTGATAAGTTAGTGACTAACAAGATAGATTTGAGCCTTTCAAAGAATCATTTACCTTTCAATTTGGTAAGTGAAAATGCTAAAATCAAGATCTCTGTCCCACTCACTGAGTTAGTCACTCAAGATGTATATAAATTTTAGGTGTTAAAGGCTTTGAACATAGAAGAAAATAATGATTCTGTCAACCTAAATCATGATCAACCAGCCCTTTTATTTGGTCCTAAAATTGAAGGAAAATTCCAAGAAGGAGTGGTCCCTCCTTTCTATGTCAGTTTAAATATCCATGATAAGATTTTACACAATGCTATACATGATTCAGGGGCTTCACATAACCTCATTCCCAAAGTAATCATGGAGATATTAGGCCTTGAGATAACAAGACCTTACAAAGATTTGTATTCTTTTGACTCCAGTAGAGTAAAATGCTTAAGCCTGATCAAATATATTTGTGTAAACTTGACCCAAATACCTTCCAAATGCATATTGATGGATGTGGTAGTGGCTGATGTGTCCCCCAAATATGGCATGCTTCTTTCAATATCATGGGGTGCTAAGCTTCAAGGTATCATGCAAATGGACATGACATATGCCACCATCCCTGTTTTCAGTAAACTTAGAATACTTTATAGGGAATCCCACATGAAATTTATGGTGAGTAGTCAAGAAAAATTAGAAAATTCCCCTCTTTACTCTGTCCATACAGACCTAGACTCATTCATTCTTTACAATAATTAAAGCTTTGATGAGCTAGAGTTGAAAAGTGAGCAATCACCCAACATAAAATAAAACATAGGAGGAGAGGAGAGGAAGGGAGAGGCTCTAAATTTTTTTTTCCAAATATGAAATTTACATAAAACGAAACAGAGAGTATGAACAACCCACTATCCACCAGCTTAGTGCAAGTCATGAGAGTCAAGAAGAAAGGACTCAAATCCATGAAAACTTTAAGGAACAAGACCAACATAAACATGTTGCAGAACCCATAAAACTGCATAATGACAGTCAGAACATAGAGGATAAAGGGGACAATAATGAAAAAAACAACAAGTCCAAAACTAGCCCTCTTTGGAGTATGAGTTTTGATGGGTCTTGTAATAGAACTGGTGCAGGAGTAGGCCTGTGGCTTCACAACACAGAGAATAATTATGCTAAAATCCATTCATACAAGTTAAACTTCAAATACACAAATAGCATAGCAGAGTATGAAGCACTCCTCGTAGGAATAAATTTGCTGAATAAATTAGGAGCTAGGAGGATAGATGTTCATGGAGATTCTGAACTAATCATTAGACAAATAAATGGAGAGTAGACTTCTAAACATCCAAGACTAAGAGCCTATAGAAATTATGCCATGGAACTTTTGAAAAATTTGAGTAATGTGAACTTGTTTTTGTCCCTAGAGACCAAAACATTCTTGCCAATGGTTTAGCTTGTGCTGCCAGTTCATGCCAAAGACCCTATGACAACAAATAGTTCACAGTCCAAGTGAAATATAGACCATTTGTCCCAGACAATGAAAAGTATTGGCAGATATTTGAGGCAGATAAATAGATAGAGGACTTCCTGCAGCTCAGAAATTAGTTTGGATTGCCAAAATTCAGACTCAAAGTATGATAAAGACTATCTTAATGAGGAACATCATGTTGAAAAATAACCTTCTCCCATTTCAAAAAAAAATCTGCTAACGAGAGAATTCGAAAATCAAACAAGAGAGTACATAAACTAAGAAAGAGAAGACATAGAGGTACTATAGTATAAAGACAAAGGCTTACCCAAAGGACTAGCACCTCTAGAAGACTTGTTTGATTTTAATGATGTTGCCAAGAAACCAACAATAGAACCCACTAAATCTGATATTGAGGAATGCAATATAGGAAATAAAGACAAGCCTAATATGATCAAGTTATCTAAAACATTGCCAGCTCACATGAAACTAAAATATATTGAGTTGTTTAAAGAGTTTTTTGATGTATTTTCTTGGAGCTATGAAGATTTAATGGCATATGACACAGAGACCATTCAGCACAAGATACCACTTAAAGAAAATCAAAAACCGTTTAGGCAAAAATTACGCAAAATAAACCCTGTGCAGTTACCTCTGGTTGAGAAAGAAATTAGGAAAATGTATGAGGCTAGAATTATTGTCCCTGTGAGATACTCAGAGTGGGTATCTAATCTTTTAGTTGTAAGAAATAAAACAGGAGAAATAAGGCTTTGTATTAACTTTAGGAATTTGAACAGAGCCTCATTAAAGGACTACTATCCCTTGCCTAAAATGGAACACATCTTACAAATGGTAGTTGGTTCCAAGAGGATTTCTTTGCTAGATGGATTTTCAGGATATAATCAGATATTGGTACTCCCTAACCACCAACTGAAAACAACCTTCACTACTCCTTGGGGCACTTTCATGTATGTGAAAATACCTTTTGGATTAATGAATGCAGGTGCCACCTTTCAAAGAACCATGGAAATTTCTTTCTCGGAAGAAGTAGGCCACTTCATTGTGATTTATTTAGATGAAATTACAGTCTATTCTAAAACATATGAAAAACACCTATTACACCTAAGAAATACCTTTGAGAAATGTAGAAAGCATGGGCTATCCTTGAATCCCAAGAAGACATTGTTTGGTCTCCAAGAAGGTAAACTTCTTGGTCATATCATATTTGAAAAAGGGATTAAAATAGACCTAAAAAGGGTTGAAGGTATATTGCAAATCAGTCAGCCCAGAAACATCAAAGAACTTCAATCTTTCATTGGAAAGATTAATTTCTTAAGAAGGTTCATACCCAACCTGGAAGAACTCCTTAGGAACATGACAAACATGTTAAAGAAAGAGATAGGAGTTAAATGGACCTTAGAAGCAAAAAAATCCTTTGAACTGGTTAAACATGCACTTACTCAAGCACCGGTTCTTATCACTCCTAATTTCACTTAGGAATTCCTCATATTTTCATTTGCATCAGAACATACTGTGGCCACTGTCCTATTACAGAAAAATCCAGAAGGAAAAGAGCATCCAATTGTATTTTTCAGCAAGGCATTAAGGGATGCACCTCTGAAATATAATATCATGGAAAAATAGGCCCATGCTTTGGTCAAAGTCTTGAAGGATTTCAGATTTTATATATTACACTCTCACATTATTGCATTTGTGCCTCATGTAGTGGTAAAGGACATTTTGTCACAAGATCCTGATGGAAAAAGAGGAGAATGGATTGCTGTGATATTGGAATATGATTTGGAAGTTAAACCCACTAAAATTATCAAGGGTCAAGGCCTAGAACAATTAATGGCTAAATCTAACTTGCAAGCACTTGATATAAACATGATAAATGCATTAGATGGGCAGGAAGAATTACCAACCCTACTTATTGAGGATCATTTCCTCAATTCATCTTGGTATGATGATATTCTGTATGTGCTTACCAATTACAATGCCCATCCTATTATGTCTAAAACAAAGGAAAGATTCTTGAAATTAAAGGTTGCTAATTATTGCCTTTTAGGGAAATGTTTATATTGGAAGAATGCCAGTGTTTTATTTCTTAAATATTTGCTTGAGATTGATGCAAATAGGATCAAGCATGAGTTTCATGAAGGAGAATGTGGAGGCCATATCTATTGGAAAATGACTGCTAATAAAATCCTTAGAGCTGGTTATTACTGGCCCACCCTATTTCAAGATGTCCACAAAATGATAGTTGCCTGTCACAAATGCCAAATCTTTGAAGGCAAGAGAAAATTGCTTCCCTTACCCTTGCAACCAATCACTGTTGAAGCTCCTTTTCAAATGTGGGGCCTTGACTTCATTGGGGAAATCCATCCTGCCTCATCTGCCCAACATAGATGGATACTCACAGCCACTGATTATTTCACCAAATGGATAGAAGCCACCCCTTCTAGGAATTCCACAGACTCATTTATCATAAAATTCCTTGAAGACCATATCATGTCTAGATTTGGCTGTCCTAGGAAAATTATCACTGATAATGCTGCTGCATTTGGTTCTAAAAATATGGTTGATTTCTGTCACAGATATCAGATTGTTCTTGGTCATTCCACAGCTTATTACCCTCAAGGTAATGGGCTAGCTAGCAGAGTCTTCCAATAAGAGCCTGATAAACATAATAAATAAGCTGCTGGAAGAAAATTAGAGGTCATGGCACAACAAGCTGGTAAATGATTTATGGGCAGATATATTGAAAACAAATAAATCAATATGAATGTCTCCCTATCAGCTGGTTTATGGAGCAGATGTAGTTTTTCCTACCATTTTAGGAGTGACAATGATGAAGTTGGTCCAAGAAATATAATCAGAGGAAGATAGCATGATGAGAAGGATAAATCAGACCATACATCTTCAACAAACCAAGGAAGAAGTTTATAACAGAGCACAAAAAGTACAAGAGAATATCAAAATGTTGTTTGATAAGAGGACAAAGGCAAGTGATTTCAAAATTGGTGACAAAGTACTTAAATGGGATTCCAGGAGAGAATATAAGGGAAAACATGGCAAGTTTGACAATTTATGGCAAGGTCCTTACGTCATTCAATCTGCCATTAGTCATAATCATTTTTTTCTACAAGAGATGGATGGAATAGACCTTTTTGGAGGTCCTACCAATGGCATGATTCTCAAGCATTAATTTTTCAATAGAAAAGTAAAAGAGAGAAGATTAGAAAAGAAGAAAGGTACAACCCCATACCAAAAAGAAAAGAAAAATCTAAAAGTGTGAAAGCTTAAATGCCACTACTCGAAAGAGCACTACTATTTAGTCATACAGCCTAGTCATGACTAAATAGAATTTCAATTTACTACTGATAGGTTAGTGAAGAAGATTTTCCAAACTGTTTAATCTTGGCTTTTCAGTATATTATATTAGGAAAAAAAAACAGAGGTTCAAACATGCTGAAAATCTGAACCAGAATCAAAAGAAAGATGGCTCTAACAAGCTCAAAACCTGAGCCAAAGAAAGATACAAAGAAGATTGGTTCTAACATGCTGAAAACTTGAACCAGGTAAAGAAGAAGAAGATAGCTCAAAGAGATCAAAATCAAAGTCGAAAGAAAGAAGGAAGGACTCTCATTGTTTTTGGATCTTAAGCCTTCCAAGTTTTATTTTAATTTTCTACAAACAAAGGCCTATGTGCAGTTTCTTTTTGATGTCATAGACATCACAGCAAATTGGATAGCTTAATCCTAGTTTGACTGTGTTTTCAATTTTTGCTTTAGAATGTAGAGAATGAAATCTGTCAAACAACTTAATCCTGACAGATAGTAGTTAGGTAGAGAAGCTAATGAGTTCAACTGTTTAATCTGAACTCATGGAAGTTATAGGGGTATATTTAGATTAGTTTTCTTGCTTTCAATAAAAGAATAAAAGTTGATGTCAAGAGGGTTGCAAGTCCAAGTGCACCCTACTGAAGAAAAAATGTTAGGAAAGTAGGCTGTGTAGGTAGTTTTTTGGGAGAAATTGATTTTTTATGATGTAATGATTGATCATCTTTTTAAGCAGCTTAATCAAAGAAGAAAGAGGATGGTCAAAGTGCAGGACATTGATCTACATTCCAGAGATAAATTTCTAAGGTTCTTGACACCCCCAAGGAGTTTTCATCCCCAAGTGGAGTCGTTGTTAGCCATCTATAATTTTTCATATACTATGATGGCTAAAACAAGTCTATTAGTCTTTAGGAAACAAATTTGGAGCAAATATGTGACTTGTTGAAGCCTTGTTGTGTCTATTTGTCCAAAGTATCCATCTCACTGATGTCTTCACAAAAGCCTTCCTATTATCATGAAGAAAACTATTTTCAGAGTCATTTTCCATCTTTTTCCCTTTGAAAAATCCCTCATTTATCCCTCATTTCATCCAAAATCCCTTTAAAACCCTATAAACCCTCTTTATTTGGTTTTAGAATCTCTTTTGTTACTTATTGGAACCTTCAAAATCCTTCAAAAAACCTCATTTCGGCCTATTTTCCACTCATTTTAACCTTAGGGCTCAAGCGCATTTCGGCTTAGCCCCTAGCCCCTTTTCTCGCCATATAACCCCACCATCGCGACTGAGTGCTAAAGCCCATTGGCGGTCGCACTTCAGCGATTCCAAGTTCCCACTTCCATTTTCTTTTTTTTGCTGATGGCCGATCCTCCGATCTGGACTCTTCGTTCCCAAGGTCCGATGACTCTCAATTTTGCTTTCTCTTCTTTCCATCGCATCGACGCATCACATCGGGCTTCGTCCTTTCCCTTTTGCCTTCCTTTCACCGCCGATGATCATCCCCTGCCAATGGAATCTCTGCCATTGATATTTCCTGGATCTAATGGTCCTCGCTCCATCGCACACCTCTCCATCGCATCGGTGTATCGCTCCTCGGCGATTCCAGTTCCCTTTTCCCCAGACCCTCTTTGCCGCGATATGCGAAGCCCTGATCTAATCCCCACTGTTGATCTCACTTCCGATCTGACGGTCCTTGCTTCATCACAATTTCACTTTATCCTTGTCCATATGTTTATATTGCATCTCCCCACTATCAATCTCGACCGTTGATCCTCCTGATCCAATGGTTGGCGCTCAATCGCATTATTACTGACCCCTCATCCACCATCTTTAATCTCCTCTTCTCCAATTTAATCCTCACTATCTATTTAACCTAGATCTACAACACAGATTCACTGTGGGGGCACCCGACCAAAGTGGCCCATACTCCCCAGTGCCCCCGTAGTTGACTCATTTGACTGCAGAAGATCTTCATCCAACGGTCCATTTCCACTGTGGAGGCACCTGGCCCGCAAACCCATCCATACCCCCCAGCCCCCCTGTAGTTAATATCAACCATTGATCTGGCCCCGCCCAGATCCAATGGCCTAGAACTTGTCGCGCCCTGGCCCCACTCCATCGTCTCCCCATGCCTTGGTGTTCTATCGCGCAACGCGTGGACCGTCGATCTGCACGTCTCCTCGCAGATCGAACGGCTAGGATTTTATCACGCACAAACTCATCCCGCCCCCCCCCCCCCCCTTCCATGCACTTTTAACATGAAATAGGTGGTTTTTTAAGGGACACGCTTCAGCCACCAGACTGTATCTCATTCGTTCGGTCCCAAACAGCTTAATGCCTTCACCTCACGCGAAAATCGTTGTCGGTTTTCCAATACCGATTTTCAGTTCTTCGCGCCAATGAAATTTTTAAACCTCTATCTGCATTCCACTTCCTCTGCAAATGCTCCTCCACCTCTACCTAAGCCCTTTGAAGCAGTTTATCAACATCGCACAAGTTTTTATAACAGTTTTCTGGTTTGTGCAGGTTTAATGACAGTTGTTCGTAAAAACCGTCCCACAGTCAAGAAATTTTGACAGAGGCCGAGGGTGATGATCCTCTGTGGCCTAACTAATGCAGAAAAGGGACAAAAGGAGATGATTTCCACATTTTAGTAGATAAATCATGATATCAAATTTTCAATCAAACCCTCCAAGCAGCCACCTTTACACCAAAACAGTGAAGAGTATCAGAAGATAAAGGTTAAGCGATTAAATCCTAAAGCATGAAGATTTTAAGGCTTAGTCCGAAGATTAAAAGTTAAAGACGCAGTTGAAGACAAATCAATTAAAGTAAAAACAATCAACCATGACAAATCAACAAGACATAAGGCCTCATGCAGGTCAGAGCAAAGCAGTTAATTTAGTCAGAATGTTTGACCGCCACCATGATCTACATTTTACCTACCAGGGACAAAAATGGCAGTTACTACAAACAGAGACATTTCAACTGTCAGAGTAGTTATTGTCAAAGTATGGGAAAGCTTCAAAGTCAACTCTTTGACTTAACTTGTCCCAGAAGCCTAAACAGAACCACTATAGTCAGAAGACATCTCCAAAAGAACACACGTTGGAGTTATTACCAGCCTGCTAGATATGCCTCAAAGACAAAAAAAAACTACTAAATGGTTCAAGCAGTTAATGTGATATTTATTAAATAGAGTGGAGAATTCGAAAGGACCCCTACTCTATCTTAAATGATCCACTGAGACCATTTACTCCACTTTTCTTTCTCATTCACCTATAAGTATTCATTGAAGATTCATTGTAAAGGGTTGGAAAATTGTTAATTTTTGAACTGTTATTGAGTAAGAATTGCTGAGTAGTTTTAATATAGTAGGTTGGGAAGAGAAGTATTGGACTATAGAAAGCCATTGGACTCAAATTATGTGACTAGTTTTTCACATCAAATAAACAAGCAGATTCACAGGATCCTGGTCTATATTATTGGTGATGTATTCTTACTGCAATTGTTATTCTCCTTATGTTTCCATACTGTCCATTTTCTTTGATAAAGAACAAAAATTTAGAGTAGGATTTACTACAAAGTACCCTATTTCTCACTGATAAGCTGTATCTTTATGTTTTCTTCTAAATGTGTGTTTGGGAATGATTTCAATAGAGTATCACCAGTCAAGGAATGTTGGTGTGTCCATGTCTTGCTGAGTAGAACTTGAGATGCTGTTCTTGAATGATCTTTTCACTGCATGCTAGGTAGAGTCCTAATCAAGGAAGTTTATGGTTAGCCCTATCCCTTTTTTAGTCATAAACAATTGTTTTGAAGATTTCCCTTAAGAGTATGCCGAAAGCAAGATAGGTTAAAAGTCCTTACTTTATCCTAAGATACTTTTTATGTTTATCTTAAATGTTTTTCCCTTGAGAGTATGTCGAAAGCAGGATAGGTTAAAAGTCCTTACCTGATCTTAGGCTACCCTTCGTTTCCTTATATGTTTACTTCTTTCACCACACTTCTTAATGTTCCATACCACAAACTCAACTTAAAAGATCTTCTGATATAGATGACTTGCCCTATGAAAACCCTTGAATAGTTGTTGTGCAAGTAAACCCTTTTATGAATCCATAGCCCAATGGATTGACACTTTTTCTTAACTTATCTTCCCATGTTGACATATCCTTCAATTTATTCCCTCCTTCACACTTCACATGACCTTCTTAGTTAATTATTTCCAACCAAAAAAAAAAAAAAAAACCCTTGTACTTCATAACTAGCCTAGTATCATATCATAAGCCTTAAAGTATATCATTCTAAAAAAAATATAGAGAGATCCCTCTCTGAATCCAAGAGGGATAGATCCTAGGATTCCAAAGTGGTTATGATGTTTCCTTGTCATTTGGTATGCCAATCTGCCAAATCACATCACCCCAACAGAGTCCATTGATATAATGTGTACATGGTATTATAGATGTGTTAGAGATTTTATCCATAATCTACTGGATCACCGAACCATCAAGTATACAAATCTTGATCATGTTGAAGCTGGGCGGATGAGAAATAATCAAGTCAAAGGGAAATGAGGAGTACCTTTTCCTGATCTGAGGCACCAAATAAGAATGGAAGCTGGAACCAAGGTACATCGCCCTCTAGACCTGTCTTCTGGAATGAATGTGTTGATGTCAACAGGAGGATGTCTACCATAGGTGAGGCAATGAGGAATCCTCAACTAAGGCACGAGGGATCATAGTTAAAGTGACTAATGGACTGACACCAGACATAATAATGGAAGAGGGAATACTGAGTAGTAGACAGATGAATTCCCTTATCAGAGCAAAAAAAGCATGGATGACCTAGCAGTCACTGACTTCACTCCAAAGGGGATGAGGGATAGTATGACTGGAGGCCAAAATGGGTGACACAAGAGAGGTACAAGGCGAAAATGGAGGGAATACTATAATAGGAGGAAAAGGGACACGGAAAAGACTCCATGATGCGATGGTGACTCAACTCGAATGATATGATTAAGGGTGACTCGATCAGGCTGCCACATAGAATACGCCTATTGGGGCCATAAAATCATGAGAAAAATATGGTTACTCATGACGAAAATTGACACACGCGTTGATAGTTATGAAGGAAAATTGGTACCTCGAGTACAAGTAACACAAGTAAAAAAATATGATTTTTAGAGGTGGTGAAGTAACACTTCTTGGAAAAATGGTATCTGGGTGAAGTATAAAAAAAAAAAAAAAAAAGATACACGTTTTAGAGCTTGGTGAGAGCTTTCTAACGATGTCGACGGTTCGTCAAACCGAGCTATGATTTGGTCCCAATTGGTGAAAGAAAAATTAGGGATTTTCTTTTAAGAGGGTGATTTCACTCCAATTTGATTCATTTTCTAGAGGAGTTGTGGTGAAATTGGAGAGGAGGAGAAGGCCCTAAATATTTTGGCAATCGTAGTGGACAAACTGATCGTTGGAATCCACAAGATCTGTCAGTTGCATGTTGGTGGCCTAACCCTACTATACTTTTTCAGTGGATGGGGATTTTAGATTAGGTGCCCAGAGTGCAGGAAGAACACTTTGCCCATCCTCACGGTCGGCTCGCACTTCCTGGGCCCTGTATTGCAATTTGGAGCGTAGTTTCCATAGGGAAAAATCTCCAGCTCGCAGGTACAGGGCTATAAAAGTGTGAGTTGGCAAAAAAGGTGGGTTTGTCTTACTTTTGGCTAGGAATGGGGGCTTGATGATTTTGATGTATTTTTTCTTTATCTGAGCTAAAAAATAGGCTCGGTTTGTGCAGGTATAGAAAAGATAAGCATCAACTAGAGAGAGTGGGATTTCGATGCACTTTGTGCCAAGATTCAGGGGGATAAGGTGGTCTGAGGCACTCTTGCAAGGTACGAGGTTCTCAAGTTGGTTGATAACCTGTTGATGAGGGTACGAGAGCCCTTGCTATATACGATAGTAAGCTACTGGGATCTAGACCAGGAGGCCTTTGTAGTTCAGTGGTATCAGATCGAGTTTACATTACAGGACATTTATCTCTTGACCGAAATACTGCCAATAGTGGTGGTGGGAGATATAAATTTGGTGTTACCATGAGGGCAGAACATATCAGTGTTTGTGGAATGCCATTGTAGACCATATGCTCATGCTAAGGGCATGAACATACTAATCGATGATCTAGTGAGGCTAGAGACACGGGCTATCACCACAGAAGTACTATGGATCCTGGGAAACCAATCATTCCACCACATCACTAGAGGTTAGATGATGTTAGTTGAGAGTGTACTGAGTGGGACCTACTATGGGTGGGCCTAGATGGTGTTTTTGTTGGTGAAAAGATAGTTTCTGCTATGCAAAGGACAAGTGAACCATGGTTGTGATTTTGGTACAATGTTATGCTCATTCTTCTTCGAGAATATCCCCACACTTCAACCTCATGTACAGATCTAGGATGGGGGCCCACGAGAGCCCAAGATGCACTGTTGGGGGTAGCTACTATGGAGAGGAGGAGGTGGGGGAGTCGAATAGGTGTTCTGACTCGAGTTATTTGCACATTGGGATCAGATTCTGTTATATATAGACAACTATCCATACAATGGTATGAAATTTCCGGGGGACCCTAACTTGCCACTTCAGCGAATTCGAGCCTGCGGACCATATGGTAAGTAAAATTTGCTATATATTATGGTGGATTTAAATTTTTTAGAATATTTATGTGGTATTGATTCAGTACTTTTGGTATGAACATATAGCACCGGTGAAGTCGGCAGGGTATATAGGATAACCCGTAGTGCCAGGGGCTACAAAGTATACCAAAGCGAGAGGAGGCCAAGGACCTGAATTTCAGGTCTTGCTAGAGGGTGTCTTCCGCAAATGTGAGCTAGTGCTAACTGACATATTTGAGTGTGGATGGAATGATCTTGAGGACTATTACATCGATGGATGTATAGGGATACCGTTTGAGTGGTGATGGGTCATGTAGTGCATTGCGATGGCTGGACAGATGTTACACCATTTTTTGGTCATCTAACTTATTATCATTAGATGGACCCAAGTACATCATGTAAGACCAATTTTACTCCAAGTAAAATTGCTTTCACTATGAAAATAACTTCAAGAAGCAGCATGGTTGGGTTTGTAGGAAGCACCATTTTGGTCATCTAACTATTATCATTAGATGGACCGCAAGTACATCATAAGACTAATTTTACCAGGCAAAATTGCTTTCACTATGAAAAATAACTATAAATCACCTTTGCTGTTGTTTATGGTCTAAATGAAACTCCACAAGGAAATATTAAATAAATATATATTTTTTGATTTTTCCCTAAGAAATAATAATTAGTTGGGCCAGTAGTTTAATTAATATTTGGGTTGTATTTAACCTAAAAAAAAAGAAATTAATTAGATAGCCATTAATTATCTTATTATTTTATAAATAATAATTGTTTATATCTCATTTAAATAATATTCTTGTTAAATATGTATTCATTAATTCACTCCTTAAATAATTAAATAAATCAAGTATTTATTTATTTATTACCAACTATAATCCTTAAAATGATAAATAAATCATTTATTTATTTATTATTACTTAATCACATCCTTAAAATGGTAAATATATCATTTATTTATTTATTATTTACAAAAAAGGGGATTTGACTCAAGTCAAATTCCTTTTCCCTCCAACAAATATAATAAAAATATTCCATAAAAGTTGGATCTAGATTTGGTTAATAATATTTTAATTATGCACCAATCTCTAGACTAACTCAATATTTTGTTATAAATAGAAGGGTTTTCCCATTCATTTATCACCTTTTGTTGCCTAAAGATCACTCTGGATCTAAACACTTGGTCTGGCTATTGATCCATAATCATAGCCATACTTTTCCATTTTTGTCTAGGTTTTCTAATGTGATAAGGACTCATAAGAACCCATCCCATTGAGGAGAACAGGGAACACCCTCTTGTGTTTTCCTCCCAGGTGCCATTAATAAAATATTCATTGGATATATTCTTGTCTTGTCTATTGGATCTATGGAGTAAATATTATTTTTCTACTGTTTAATATCTTCTAATGCATAGATCTAGATTTTTGCAGCATTTGTCTTGATCATCTAATTGTAGATCTAAAGATATTAGTAGTCATTTCTACTGTTAGGGCTATAAGTTATGCATAGCTAAAGTGGTATTTTTTCGTACACTTCGAATAAAGATTCATACTAACAATTGGCGACTCCACACGGGTTTACCTTTACGACCGCTGTCGTTTTTCTGATCCTTGCATATCTAGCTGCTTCAGGCCCTAGGATTTCACTTCAGCCCCTTATTTTGCTTATTCTTGATGTTGTTTTTAACCCATAAAACCATAAAACTATAAAAATTCTAACTTCTGCGTGTTTCCGAACCGATTGTACAGGTGAACGACATCAGCCGCAGCTGAGATGACAATTTTTTATGAAACCTACTGCCAAGAGTGCCGGAAGTGTAGGTCGCACTTTTCTACCCAAAACTACAACTTGGACCTCTAGGGCATACTTTACAACCCAAAAAGTGCAACCTCTGCTGAAAACAGGCCAAAATCTGCTACCTGGACTTTCTGCAAGGATTTTTTTGAAAGTTTTTTGGGTTCTTCTGAGCCTCTATTCACGGTTATTTGACCTCTGTCTCCGCCCATTTTGGACCTATACTTGTTATTTTTCACTCAAATAAGCGGGAACCTAGCCCCCTAGGGCTTCAATACCCTCCACTTTTTGTGGAAGAGTGTTTTGTTGTTGCAAGTTGTCTAAAATTTCAGAGTCTTCAGCCATTTTTTCAGATCTGATACCTCATCTTCAGATCCACTTCAGATTGGCTTGTTATCCATCCAAGTCTCCTCTTTCAGCTTTTTTGGGGTTTACCTTAGGGGGCACTCTGCTTCCTTCCTAGAGATAGCATTTCTCCACCAGTTTTTATAGAAAATTGCCTCTGATTTGTTGTTGTTTTCTGCACCACTTTTCAACAAATTTTGTCTTTTAGATCTCTGTCCCTCTTGACCCAAGATCTATTAGCCTATTTTAGTGTGTTTAGATTATTTTTTTACTCACCTATTGACTATTTGTTGAGAGGCCCACCTTCTTGAGTTTAGATTATTTCATTATTAGCTGTTTATTTTCTGTTTTGCAGGCCTATCTATTGTCATTTGCAGGGTTATTTTGACTATCCCCAATAACTTACTTTTTTTCTTTTTTATCTACAAATGTCTCGTTGTAGGTGGTAGCTCCAAAAACGAAGATAGAGATATCAACGCCTTAGAAAACCAAATACCTCGAGGGGGGAAACCTCCAATACATTACATAGATGAAAAATTCTTGGATGATTCAAATTACAAAACCTCCTTTCTATATATAGGAGTCCATGGGGCCACAATGTAATCCTAGTGGGGCCACAATGTAATCCTAGCTGACCTAACAATAATAAGCTAAGGGAATAAAAATATGGGGGTTATAGGGGTACAATAATAACAATAAGGGGTTTACACTAACAACAACAAGGGACTATACTAGTAATATAAGGACGTAACATGCCACTCTCCTTGAAAAATTGTTGTCCTCAACACTTGAGTAGCTTTGGGTTCTTCTGTATAAAATTCTCTTCCTCCCATGTAGAATCTTCAGTGTGTAAGTTCTTCCACTTGATGAGATACTCTGAACTTGATAGATTTCATAGCTGTTGAGTTATTGTTTCCATGACCGCTTCAGGTTCCAATATGATATTTCCTTCCTCATCAAGTTTTGGAAATATTGTTTGAACTGGAAGATTTTCACCTATAACCTTATTTAAGCATGAAACATGGAAAACTGGATGCACTCATGAAGTAGGAAGCTCCAATTTGTATGCCATAGTACCAATCTTTTGCAACACCTTGTACGGACCATAGTAATTTGGCGATAATTTATTGTCCTTCTTAGCTTGCTTGAGGGAAATTTGTTTGTATGGTTGTAGCCGTAAAAATACCCAGTCTCCTACATCAAAACTTCTCTTGCTGCGATGTTGATATGCCTGTTGTTTCATTCGATTTTGTGCCAAATTTAGGTTATCCTTTAAGAGTTGGAGAACTTCTTGTTGATGCTCGATGCGATATTCCATTGCTTGAACCTTCATATTTTCTCTTAAATATGATGTGATGAATGGTGGATGATATCCATAAAGTGCCATAAATGGGGTCATTTTTTCTGCAGTATGGAAGGAAGTGTTATACCACCATTCAGCGAGAGGTAACCACTTGACCCATTGTGTTTTTTTATCATATGCAAAACAACGAAGATATCCTTCTGAACATTTATTTACTATCTCAGTTAAACCATCAGATTGAGGATGATAAGATGAGCTATGAGCTAATTGAGTACCCAAACAAGAAAATAACTCCGTCCAAAAATTTCTAGTAAAAATGATATCTCTGTTGCTCACAATAACCCTTGGGTTTCCATGTAGCTTTTCAATTGTGTCCATAAATTTAGTAGCAACTATACTTGCTTTAAATGGATGAGATAATGCACAAAGTGTGCATA
This sequence comes from Pinus albicaulis, assembly GCA_034641835.2. NCBI lineage: Eukaryota > Viridiplantae > Streptophyta > Pinopsida > Pinales > Pinaceae > Pinus > Pinus albicaulis. The sequence goes on along the minus strand of JAXQQM020062207.1, from coordinate 20,269 downwards.
CTTGGTAAGTCTATCAACTACCACAATTATGGCACTCTTTCCTAGACCATATGCAAGGAGAAAATTATTTTTCCAACTTAGAACTCAAATCTAAATATCATGATGTGAAAGTGAAATATGATGACACTTGGAAGATAACTTTTAAGAGAAACCCATGGTTTTTTAGGTGGTTGGTAATGCCAATTGAACATACTAATTTTCACTAACCACATTCATGTGGTTGTTGAATGAGATTCTCATACTTTTGATTATTTATATTGTAATTGTATATGTGGATGATGTACTTGTCTAGAATGACAACAATGATTTGGAGAAGCACTTAGATCATTTGAAACAAATATTCGAGATTATAAAAAGGGAAATTTTGCAATTACATATGAAAAAGTGCTTTCTTTGGGCCAAAACTTGCTTTATTTTGACATTCATGGGGGAGATAATGTAAATATGATCAAAATTCAAAATATTAAGGCTTTGGCCATGATTATTCGCTTAAATAAACAATCATATTACTATACATAAAATATGGTTTTGATTACTCAATAAAGTTAAACTAATGTGTGTGTGTGTGTGTGAAAATATAATATTTTTAATTAGAGAAATCAACCCTCCACGATCAAATTTCTATGCTATGCCTCTTCATAGACATTTAAATAATATTTATAAGTTCTTTTAACTCATGTAATTTTTTTTAGATAAATTTGTATACTTAAAAAGTGTTAGTTTTCTTCTAAAAGTTCTAACATGGTTTTTCATTTTATTCTAAGTTTTAAGAGTTAACTTTCTTATGGGTTTTCATAGCATGGATATCTCATTTTCGATTCACTACTCTACTTCATTATGTCATGCAATATTTTATTTATTGTTCAAAACATAATATTTAGGGATTTTTGTTCTTTTAAATGAAATTGTAAATAATTAGAAATAGGAGAGTTTGAGGATGAATGGATCCTTGGATGATGAAAATGAGAGTCACGTCATTATATAAATATGAGTTCATTTAATAGAATATTAATCAATGGGTTTAATCATCCTAGTCCAACACAGTAGCAGAGCTAGCCTAACACCATTCCAACTTAGAAATATATTATAGTGTATCTTCTATAAAATATACTTGTCTTCAATTTTTGCGTACCATATTCACCATTCTCATATCGTAAGTATACCTATAATATTTTTTTCACCTTATTTATTCTCTAGTTTGTAATGATGCATGAGATTCGATCTCCCACGTGCTTGTCAAATATGTTTATCATCATGATATTATCCTACCACTCTCTAAAAAAATTCCCAATACAATATGTGATGTTTCATTTTCATGAGTTTGGAAAACCTTTATTTATCTCATGTGAGTTAGAATTAAACGCTCTATTATGCTTCCATTCCCATATATATGCCCAGCTCCTATAATATCCTGTATTTTTTTATATATATTTTTTTTGAACCCTTGAATTACTCACAACCTTAGTCTCATCAAATTTTTAAAGGTTCTTATCACTCGCATGTCATTTGATATCATCCACAACTCAATCTAAAGGATGTGAAAGTGGTGTAGTATATCATTTCCTTCCTACATGCTCCTATGATGGGCATGGTGGTTCTGATTTTCAAAGGTATTTAAAAAGAAGATTCATAATGTGCATTAAAAGGAGGTTATAATTTTAAGGGATCTATAGATATCAATGTTATTTTATGCTAAAGCCTTGGCCCCTTGAGGGAAAATGAATGAGTCTCCTCAGAAGTAGGTTCTCAATGAATTCATTTCACTATTGTTGGAGTTCACTCTTTATACCCAATTACTTGAATTTGATGTGACAATGGTGTTGATGGTGTTGGATACTACCAACATATAGGGGGTATCCCTGATGTCAACTCCCAATTATAACTTGTTATGACTCCGTGATTTACTTAGGTTGCGGAGAAAAAATCATACGTAACCACAAAACTAGTTGTGAGCTAGAATCTAGCCCTTCTAGATCTAGAGATGGATCTCTTTGTCTAATATGTTCAACTACTATGATATTAGGCTAGGTATTGTGTGTTGTGAAACCAGCCCCAAAAATAGAAGAAAAGAGATATCAACGCCTTAGAAATAAGCCACTTCCAGGGGGCAACCTCCAATACATTACATGAATGAACAATTCTTGGATGATACAATTTACAAAACCTCCTTTATATATATAGGATTCCATGGGGCCATAATGTAATCCTAGTGGGCCACAATGTAATCCTAGCCAACCTAACAATAATAATTTAAGGGCACAATAATAACAAAATGGGGGTTACAAGGGTACAATAATAACAATAAGGGGGTTACACTAACAACAATAAGGGACTATACTAGTAATATAGGGCCCTAACATGCCCCTCTCCTTCAAAAAAGTGTTGTCCTCAACGCTTGAGTAGCTCTGGGTGCTTCTGTATAAAATTCTCATCCTCCCATGTAGAATCCTCAGTGGGTAAGTTATATATTATGGAGCAATGAAACACATAAAATATGCGGAAAATACAAGCACAAAAAACACATAAAACCAGAAAGACACAGATATACGTGGTTCACCCAGTTTGGGCTACGTCCACCCCGAACAGCCAGTCCTTCCTTTCTATTATCCAGCAAAAATGAAGAGACAAAACCTACAGCAGATCCGTTGTAATATCCTCTGTTCTCTCTCACAGTCTCCCTCTCTGTTTCTCGCTCCGAGAATACACACATAATACACAGCCGCAATACAATACCCTCATATATACAAGGGGGTTTCCTTCTAGGGAAAAAAACCCTAATCTAAACATAACTTCTACCGTCAAATCATTTGCCTAATGAACGGCCCAGATTGACTACAAATTACTATACTTTTACAAGGAAATTTTACATCTATTTTTAGCTTCGGGAGCACTGCCCACGAAAACCCCCACCAGGGGGGGGCTCCGAAAAGCACTGCTTCCCCCCCTGGACCCCCCATGGCAGCGATTAATTACGGATGACGTTGCCACCCCTTTGAAGGTATAGGGGTCCAATGCTGTGATACAAAGTAAACAAGATAATCAGGCTCCACACCCAACAATCTCCCACTTGGAGACTGATTGTAGCAACTCCATCGCTGCTTCATTTGCTGGACAATGACTCCTCTTTGGACTTGGCTGTTTCTCATCTTCATCGTCATCCTTGAAGACAAATTGAAACTGAGCATGTTCTCAGTTTCTCCCTGGTTACAACTTTTGTTAGCATATCTGCAGGATTCTGGCTAGTGTGTATCTTTTCCAGCTTCAACTCTCCATCTTCCAATACTGACCGTATGAAATGATACTTGAGATGTATGTGTTTAGTCCTGGAATGAAATGCTGAGTTCTTTGCAAGATGAATAGCACTTTGGCTATCACTGTATAGTGTGCCCATATCATGCTTCTTACCCAATTCATCCATAAACCTTTTTAACCAAATCATTTCTTTACTAGCCTCTGTAGCAGCAACATACTCTGCTTCTGTTGTTGAAAGTGCAACAACACTTTGGAGTTTTGAAACCCAACTGATAGTTGTTCCACCTACAGTAAATACATATCCTGTAGTGCTCCTCCTGTTATCTTTGTCACCTACCATATCTGCATCAACATATCCCTATATCTCAATGTTTGAACCAACAAGGCATAATGCTTGATTTGTGGTACTTCTCAAATATCTAGGAATCCATTTTACTGCCATCCAATGTTCTTTTCCTGGATTATTCATGTACCAGCTTACAACTCCCACTGCATGTGCAATATCAGGCCTTGTGTAGACCATTGCATACATTAAGCTTCCAACTGCTGATGCATATGGAACTTTAGACATATAATCCATGTCTTCTTGGGTCTTTGGGCACATCTCCTTACTAAGTTTTAAATGGCTAGCAAAAGGTGTACTAACTGGTTTTGCATTCTGCATATTAAATATTTTCAACACCTTCTCTATGTACTCATTCTGAGACAGTGTTAATTTGCTATTTTTCCTGTCTCTAGTTATCCTCATACCAAGGATTTGTTTTGCAGCTCCCAAATCCTTCATTGCAAATGAATTTGCCAATTTTATTTTGAGCACATTTATTTCATGCATATTAGACCCTGCAACAAGCATGTCATCTACATACAATAACAGTATAATATAGCTGCCATCATTTTTCCTTTTCAGATAAACACAATGATCAGAGTGACATCTAGTATAACCTTGTTCGGACATAAACTTGTCAAATTTTAGATACCACTGCCTTGGAGCCTGTTTTAAGCCATACAAGCTCTTCTTTAACCTGCACACCAATTTTTCTTTCCCTTTTACCTCATATCCTTCTGGTTGGTGCATGTATATCTCTTCCTCCAAATCTCCATGGAGAAATGTTGTCTTTACATCTAACTGTTCAAGATGTAAATCTTCCGCTGCTACAAGACTTAAGATAGTTCTGATTGAAGTCATCTTAACAACGGGAGAAAATATTTCATCAAAATCAATACCTTTCTTCTGTGCAAACCCCTTCACCACAAGTCTAGCTTTGTACCTCTGTTTTCCTCCATCTTATTCCTTTAGCCTGTAAACCCATTTATTCTGCAATGTAGTTTTACCTGCAGGCAACCTGACTAAGTCCCAAGTTTGGTTATGCATTAAGGAGTCCATCTCTTCTTCCATGGCTAGCTCCCACTTCTTCCTGCTTTCAACCTGCATTGCTTCTTCATAACATTCAGGTTCACCAGAATCAATCAACAATAAATAATATAATGAAGGAGAGTATCGTTCAGGGGGTCTACTTATCCTGGTAGATCTTCTAACACCACTTTCAGGTGTTTGAGGTGCCTGTTGCTGTTGTGGTGGTTGCTGCTGCGGTGGTTGTTGATTATTATTATTTTCAGGCACCTTTACTTTTTCAGTTATCTCATCAAGAACCGTGTATTCCTTGCTTTCTTTTTCCTGTTTCTTTTCCTGCAGCTGATTCTTATACAAGAAATTTTCATTGAATATTACATCTCTGCTCCTAATGATTTTGTGATTTTCATAATCATATAAGCGATAACCAAAATCATTAGCACCATATCCAATAAAGGTATATTTCTTTGATTTTGCCTCAAGCTTTGTTCTATTTTCTTTATTAATATGGACAAAGGCCTCACAACCAAAAGGCTTTAAAAAGAGTAGTTTACCTTTTTACCTGTCCATGCTTCCTCTGGAATACCACCATCCAAGGAACTTGAAGGCCCTCTGTTTATTAGATAAACAACAGTATCTACAGCATCTGCCCAAAATTGTAAAGGCAATCTTGCATGCAATCTCATGCACCTTGCACGCTCCATGATTGTTCTGTTCATCCTTTCTAACACACCATTTTCTTGTGGTGTTCTTGGAATTGTCTTCTCTCTACGAATTCCATGCTCTGAACAGTACCTATCAAACTCTTTGCTGCAATATTCACCTCCATTGTCTGATCTGAGACACTTCAACTTCTTTTCTGTCTCAATCTCAACCAAAGCTTTCCATTTCTTGAAAGTATCAAATACATCAGATTTATTCTGAATACAATAAATCCATGTCTTTCTAGTTGCATCATCAATAAAAGTAACATAATAACGAGAGCCACCGAGAGATGATACCTGAGCAGGTCCCCATACATCTGTATGCACAAGCTCCAATTTTTCGCTCTTCTTTTCTTTCCCAACTCTGAGAAATCTGACTCTCTTCTGTTTTCCATAAATGCAATTCTCACAAAAATCCAAATCAACATTCTTCAAACCTGGCAGCAAATTTCTTGAGTGAAGAATTTTCATCCCCTTCTCACTCATGTGTCTGAGCCTATGATGCCATAATGCTGCATCTTCTCCTTTGGAAGTTAAAGCATTAACAGAGTTAGAAATACCATTGCATAAATACAATGTACCAACCTTTTCACCTTTTGCTATTACCGGGGCTCCTTTGGTGACCTTCCAAGTTTTATCTGTGAAAGTTGTCACACAACCTTCACCGCCTAACTGCCCTGTTGAAATCAGATTTTTCTTTAGATTTGGAACATGCCTTACCTCCTTTAATAGCCATTGGTTTCCATTCTGCTGTTTTACAAGAACCTTACCCATTCCAACAATTTTACAGGGTTTATCATCACCCAAACAAACTTGTCCAAAATCTCCTTGAACATAGTCATGAAAATATTTCTTATCAAGTGTGGCATGGAATGAAGCCCCTGAATCTACAACCCAAGAATCAGTAACATTTTCGAAAGAAATAATCAAAGCATCTTGTAACACATCACTTGTCACATTTGCTTCATGATTGTTTTCTTGCTGTGTGTCTCCTTCTTTTCCCTTCCGAGATCTACAGTCTTTCTTTAGGTGTCCTTTCTTTCCGCAATTCCAGCACACTATCCCCGATCTGGACTTGGATCTTCCTTTCCTTGATTTACTGCGATATCCCAAGCTCTTTCCTCTTTCCATTCTTCTTCCCCTAGACTCTGCACTCAAAGCATTACCTGATGTCTCACCGGAGCTTTTCCATCGCATTTCCTTGCTAAGGATAGCACCAACAACATCATCAAACTTTAAAGTACTAGATCCAGAGACAGAGTTACTAATGGCCATTACTAAACCATTCCAACTCTCTGGCAATGAGCACAAGAATAATAGAGCTCTAACTTCATCATCAAAGTTTACCCCTACAGAACTTAGCTGACTGGTAACTGTATTAAATTCATTTAAATGGTCTGCAACAAATCCACCTTCCGACATCTTCATATTAAATAGTCGTTTCATAAGAAATACCTTGTTTGAGGCCGAGGGTTTTTCATATAGTTTCGCCAATGTTTGCATCAAACCCTCTGTTGTTGTTTCCTTCGAAATATTGAAGGCGACTGACGCCGCAAGACACAACTGTACTGTTCCGAGTGCCTTTCTATCGAGAATGTTCCATTCTGCGTCTGTCATGGCCGCTGGCTTCTTTGTTTTTATGCTCAATGGTAGGTACAGATCTTTCTGATACAGATAATCTTCCATCTGCATCTTCCACAACGGAAAGTTTTGGTCGTTAAATTTCTCGACCCTAAAGTTACATCTTCCGCCATTGCTCCCACTCGAACCAGGAACCCTTCTTTCTTGCGAGTTTATCAGCCAAATATACCTTCGGCTCTAATACCAGTTGTTAGAAAATTAAATATTACAGAGCAATGCAACACATAAAATATGCGGAAAATAAAAGCACACAAAACACATAAAACTAGAGAGACATAGATATACGTGGTTCACCCAGTTTGGGCTACGTCCACCCCGAACAGCCAGTCCTTCCTTTCTATTATCCAACAAAATGAAAAAGACAAAACCTACAACAGATCAGCTGTATTATCCTCTGTTCTTTCTCACAGTCTCCCTCTCTGTTTCTCGCTCCGAGAATACACATACAATACAAAGCCGCAATACAATACCCTCATATATACAAGGGGGTTGCCTGCTAGGGAAAAAAGCCCTAATCTAAACATAACTTCTACCATTAGATCATTTTCCTAATGAACGACCCAGATTGACTAGAAATTACTATAATTTTACAAGGCAATTTTACATTTGTTTTTAACTTCGGGGGCAGTGCCCCCGAAAGCCTCCACCAAGGGGGGCTCCGTGAAGCGCTGCCGCCCCCCCCTGGACCCCCCACGGTAGAGATTAATTACGGGCGGCGTTGCCACCCATTCGAAGGTATAGGGGTCCAATGCTGTGATACAAAGTAAATAAGATAATCAGGCTCCACACCCAACATCTTCAGTGTGTAAGTTCTTCCACTTGATGAGATACTCTGAAATTTATCGATTCCGTAGCTGTCGAGTTCTTGTTTCCGTGACCACTTTAGGTTCCAATATGATTTTTCCTTACTCATCAAGTTTTGGCAATATTGTTTGAACTGGAAGATTTTCACCTATAACCTTATTTAAGCATGAAACATGGAAAACTGGATGTACTCACGAAGAAGAAGGAAGATCCAATTTGTATGCCATAGTATCAATCTTTTGCAACACCTTGTAAGGACCATAGTACTTTGGCGATAATTTATTATCCTTCTTAGCTTGCTTGAGGGACATTTGTTTGTATGGTTGTAGCCATAAAAATACCCAATCTCCTACATCAAAAATTCTCTCGTTGCAATGTTGATCTGCCTATTGTTTCATTCGATTTTGTACCAAATTCAGGTTATCCTTTAAGAGTTGGTTGGTAATGCCAATTGAACATACGAATTTTCACTAACCACATTCATGTGGTTGTTGAATGAGATTCTCATACTTTTGATTATTTATATTGTAATTGTATATGTGGATGATGTACTTGTCTAGAACGACAACAATGATTTGGAGAAGCACTTAGATCATTTGAAACAAATATTCGAGATTATAAAAAGGAAAATTTTGCAATTGCATATGAAAAAGTGTTTTTTTTGGGCCAAAAATTGCTTTATTTTGACATTCATGGGGGAGATAATGTAAATATCATCAAAATTCAAAATATTAAGGCTTTGGCCATGATTATTTGCTTAAATAAACAATCATATTACTATACATAAAATATGGTTTTGATTACTAAATAAAGTTAAACTAGTGTGTGTGTGTGTGTGTGAAAATATAATATTTTTAATTAGAAAAATCAACCCTCCAGAATCAAATTTCTATGCTCTACCTCTTCATAGACATTTAAATAATATTTATAAGTTCCTTTAACTCATGTAATGTTTTTTAGATAAATTTGTATACTTAAAAAGTGTTAGTTTTCCTCTAAAAGTTCTAACATGGTTTTTCACTTTATTCTAAGTTTTTAGAGTTAACTTTCTTATGGGTTTTCATAGCATGGATATCTCATTTTCAATTCACTATTCCACTTCATTATGTCATGCAATATTTTATTTATTGTTCAAAACATAATCTTTAGAGATTTTTTTTCTTTTAAATAAAATTGTAAATAATTAGAAATAGGAGAGTTTGACGATGAACGGATCCTTGGATGATGAAAATGAGAGTCACGTCATTATATAAATAGGAGTTCATTTAATAGAATATTAGTCAATGGGTTTAATCATCCTAGTTTAACACAGTAGCAGAGCTAGCCTAACACCATTCCAACTTAGAAATATATTATAGTATATCTTCTATAAAATATACATGTCTTCAATTTTTGCATACCATATTCACCATTCTCATATTGCAAGTATACCTATAATATTTTTTTAGCCTTATTTCTTCTCTAGTTTGTAATGATGCATGAGATTCGATCTCCCACGTGCTTGTCAAATATGTTTATCATCATGATATTCTCCTACCACTCTCTAACAAAATTCCCAATACAATAGGTGATGTTTCATTTTCATGAGTTTGGAAAACCTTTATTTATCTCATGTGAGTTAGAATTAAACTCTTTATTATGCTTCCATTCCCATATATATGCCCAGCTCCTATAATATTCTGTATTTTTTTATGTTTTTTTTCTTAACCCTTGAATTACTCACAGCCTTAGTCTCATCAAATTTTTAAAGGTTCTTATCACTGGCGTGTCATTTGATATCATCCACAACTCGATCTAAAGGATGTGAAAGTGGTGTAGTATATCATTTCCTTCCTACATGCTCCTGTGATGGGCATGGTGGTTCTGATTTTCAAAGGTATTTAAAAAGAAGATTCATAATGTCCATTAAAAGGAGGTTATAATTTTAAGGGATTTCTAGATATCAATCTTATTTTATGCTAGAGCCTTGGCCCCTTGAGGGAAAACGAATGAGTCTCCTTAGAAGTATGTTCTCAATGAATTCATTTCACTAATGTTGGAGTTCACTCTTTGTACCCAATTACTTGAATTTGAAGTGACAATGGTGTTGACGGTGTTGGATACTACCAACATATAGGGGGTATCCCTGATGTCAACTCCCAATTAGAACTTTTTATGACTTCGTGATTTACCTAGGTTGCGGAGAAAAATTCTTAGGTAACCACAAAACTAGTTGTGAGCTAGAATCTATCCCTTCTAGATCTACAGATGGATCTCTTTGTCTAATATGTTCAACTACTATGATATTAGGCTAGGTATTGTGTGTTGTGAAACTAGCTCCAAAAATAGAAGAAAAGAGATATCAACGCTTCATAAATAAGCCACTTCGAGGGGGCAACCTCCAATACATTACATGAATGAACAATTATTGGATGATACAATTTACAAAACCTCCTTTCTATATATAGGATTCCATGGGGCCATAATGTAATCCTAGTGGGCCACAATGTAATCCTAGCCAACCTAAAAATAATAATTTAAGGGCACAATAATAACAAAATGGGGGTTACAAGGGTACAATAATAACAATAAGGGGGTTACACTAACAACAATAAGGGGCTATACTAGTAATATAGGGACCTAACATGCCCCTCTCCTTCACAAAAGTGTTGTCCTCAATGCTTGAGTAGCTCTGGGTGCTTCTGTATAAAATTCTCATCCTCCCATGTAGAATCTTTAGTGGGTAAGTTCTTCCACTTGATGAGATACTCTGAAATTGATCGATTCCGTAGTTGTCGAGTTCTTGTTTTTGTGACCACTTCAGGTTCCAATATGATTTTTCCTTCCTCATCAAGTTCTGGCAATATTGTTTGAACTGGAATATTTTCACCTATAACCTTCTTTAAGCATGAAACATGGAAAACTAGATGTACTCGCGAAGAAGCAGGAAGCTCCAATTTGTATGCCATAGTACCAATCTTTTGCAACACCTTGTAAGGACCATAGTACTTTGGCGATAATTTCTTATCCTTCTTTGCTTGCTTGAGGGACATTTGTTTGTATGGTTGTAGCCGTAAAAATACCCAATCTCCTACATCAAAACTTCTCTCGCTGCGATGTTGATCTGCCTGTTGTTTCATTCGATTTTGTGCCAAATTCGGGTTATCCTTTAAGAGTTGGAGAACTTCTTGTTGATGCTCGATGTGATCTTCCACTGCTTGAACCTTCGAATTTTCTCTTAAAGATGATGTGATGGATGGTGGATGATATCCATAAAGTACCATAAATGGGGTCATTTTTGCTGCAGTATGGAAGGAAGTGTTATACCACCATTCAGCAAGAGGTAACCACTTGACCCATTGTGTTTGTTTATCAGATACAAAACAACGAAGATATCCTTCCAAACATTTATTTACTATCTCGGTTTGACCATCAGATTGAGGATGATAAGATGAGCTATGAGCTAATTGAGTACCCAAACAAGAAAATAACTCCGTCCAAAAATTTCCAGTAAAAATGGGATCTCTGTCGCTCACAATAACTCTTGGGTTTCCATGTAGCTTTTGAATTCTGTCCATAAATGTAGTAGCAACTGTACTTGCTTTAAATGGATGAGATAATGCACAAAAGTGTGCATACTTGGTAAGTCTATCAACTACCACCATGATGACATTCTTTCCTTCGGACTTAGGTAAAACTATGATAAAATCCATTGAAATCTCCTCCCAACGTTGACTTGGAATGGATAAAGGTTGTAGAAGTCCCGGGGTCTTAATTGTCTCAACTTTATTCTGCTGGCAACCCAAACATTCCGCCACAAACTTTTGAATATCAGATTTAAGGCCATCCCAAAAAAATTCTTTCTTCACCCTGTGGTAAGTTTTTAAAAATCCTGAGTGTCCTCCTAAAGGAGAAGTGTGAAATTCCAGAAGAATATTTTGTTTAGTTGGGAATTCTTACAAAGATATAAGCGATCTTTGTACCATAAGGAATCATTTTTCCAACTAAATGTATCAGATGTACTAGGATCTTGCTGCAACTTTTGAATGAGTGTCCATACATCTTTGTCCTTCTTCCATTCATCTCTTGCTTCGGTTATCCCATCTGGTTGGATAATAGAAATGGCACAAAGCAATGCTTCCACCTCTTCATTCTTTCTTGAGAGTGCATCTGCAACAACATTAAGCTTTCCTTTTTTGTAGATTATTTCAAAGTCATAACCCAACATCTTTGTGACCCATTTTGCTGCTCTTCTGATGATAGTCTTTGTTCCAAAAAGTGTTTAAGACTATCATGATCAGTTTTTACCTTGAAGTGTCTTCCCATTAGGTAAGTTCGCCATTTCTTTAGTGCATGCAGTATTACTAACATTTCCTTCTCATAAATAGGTTTCTGTAAATACTTTCCTTTGATTGGATGACTTTCAAAAGCAATGGGTCTTCCTTCCTGCATTAAAACAACACCAATTCCATTTTCTGAGGCATCACATTCCACAATAAAGGTTTTTGTGAAGTCTGGCGTAGCTAAGACCGGTGCTAGGCACATTGCCTCTTTAAGATGTTCAAAGGCCTTAGTTGCTTCAGGAGTCCAGGAAAATGCATCTTTCTTCAATAATGTTGTTAGAGGTGCTGCTATTCTCCCATAATTCTTAACAAACTTGTGATAATACCCTGTTAACCCGAGAAATCCTCGCAACTGCTTTATGGTTGTGGGTACTTTCCATTCCTTAATGGATTTAATTTTGTTAGGGTCTACTTTAACACCCTCGTGAGATACAATATGACCCAGATATTCCACCTCTTGTACTCCAAAGAAACATTTGGATGTTTTTGCATATAATTGTTTCTCCTGCAATAGTTTGAGCACCCTCTCAACATGTTCAACATGATCCTTCCAAGACCTGCTGTAGATTAGTATATCATCAAAAAATACTAGCACAAATTTTCTAAGGGTTTGAAAATGGAATTCATCAACCATTGAAATGTAGAAGGTGCATTGGTAAGGCCAAAAGGCATGACCAAAAATTCATAATGACCCTCATGAGTTCGAAATGCTGTTTTTGGAATATCTTCAGTCTTCATTCTAATTTGATGATATCCTGAATGAAGATCCAACTTGGTAAAGTAAATTTCTCCATGTAATTCATCCAATAATTCATCAATCACAGGAATGGGAAATTTATCTTTAATGGTGAGCTTATTGAGCTCCCTATAATCCGGACACATTTTCCATGATCCATCCTTCTTGTGTACCAATACTACAAGAGCAGAGAAAGAACTTTGACTAGGTTGAATTATACCCGCTTCTAACATTTTTGCAATCATACGTTCAATTTCGCTCTTTTGGACGTAAGGGTATCTATAAGGCCTGATGTTTGGAGGAACACTTCTTGGAATCAAATGAATAGCATGATCATGATCACAAATAGGTGGGAGTCCTTTGGGAGTTTCAAACACCTTGGAATGATTGTCCAAGACTTGTTGGAGATTTGCAGAAATAGATGATTTTGATGTTGGAACTTCCAGTGATAATAATTGTGCAATTACACCTCGTTGTTCTTTCTTTAGAAGCTTTGTCATGAAATTAGAGCTTATTATCTTTCCTGGCTTCCCTACAATACCCCATAATTCGACTTCCTTTCCTTCTGAAAAAAAATTCAAGAAAAGTTCTTGAAAATTAAAAGCTATCGTCCCCAAAGATTGTAACCATTACACTCCTAGTACAACATCAGCACCTCCCATAGGAATGGAAAGAATTGGACTATTCAATACATATTCCCCCATGGTTAGCTTGATATTATGGCATTTTCCAGAGCAATTTATAGTTCCTCCATTTACAACCATCACTTGACATTCTAGTGCTAGGTATAGGAAACAATTCAATTCGTTGGCTACCTTACAATGAATAAAATTATAGGTGCTACCTGAATCAATCAACATTATTACCTTTTTCTTCTTGATATGTCCTTCTATCTTGAGAGTTTGAGGAGTGGTAATTCCTGCCAATGCATTACACGATATGGTCGGACTCATTTCTTCCTCTTCTAGGGCTGGTTCCTGGTGTATATCCTATTCTTGTTCATTTTCTTCTTCCTCTTCACAATCTATGTAAAATAATTTCTTCTCAGCACACTTATGACCTTTAGTGTATTTGCTATCACAACTGTAGCAAAGCCCTTTTGCTCTTTTTTCTTCCAAATTTTGTGGTGTCAACCTTGTAGGTTGTGGAAATCTAGGCGTAGCAACACTTCCTTCTTTATAGAATTGAGTGGTAGGCTTCCTTGTCGCCATAATTTTACATTAAACTTTTCTTGCCAACCTGAATGCCTTCTCCAATGAATCAGGTTCCAAAACGCGAACTTCATGTTGGATGTTATCCTTTAAAGTGCCTATGAAGAGATCAATCCTGTGTTCCTCTGGAATATCGGTTACCCTTATATTCAATTTTTGGAAGTCCTCAATGTGCTGCCCCACTAAACCCTTTTGTTTGAGATTTATCAATTGGATAAAGAAGGTGTTGCTCTTTGTATGCTCATAATGTGCTATCATTTCCTCCGTAAAAATTGACCAAGTGACAATTTTTTTACGGGAGCAAAGCCATCGATACCATACAAATGTATTTTGTTCTAAATGTAAAGTTGAAATGCGTACATTTTGTGTGTTTTGCACATTATGGAGATCAAAATATTGCTCCATCTGTAGTATCCATGTTACAGGATCCTTTCCATCAAACTTCCTCATATCCATTTTTGGAATATGGTGGTTCTTCCCGCCAACATTCGAGTTTATGAAATCACGATTAACATTTATTTTATTCTCATCATGAGGTTCTTCTACTATATTTCCACCATTAGGAATCATTTCTTGTTTTAAGCTTGTCATCAAGCCTTCCATGTATGCTTTTAGATCATTCTTCATGTTTTCCATGTTGTCTTTCATGTCATCCATCTTAGCTTCCATGCCCACTTCCATGCCATTCATCTTAGCTTCCAAACCATTCATCTTAGCTTCCACGCCTTTCTTCAAACCATCCATCTTAGTTTCCACGCCTTTATTCAAAACTTCCATTTCATTTTTTGTTGTTCTTTGCGAGAGTGAAATTTGTTGCACTTGCTCTTGTAATTTTGATATGTCATGTTGCCATTCTTCATCTTCATGAGTCATAGTAGAGCCTTCTAAAGGCTTAATGGGAATTGAATTATTTTTAGGGGCCATTTTAGAATCCAATACTAATATCTATTCTACAATATGCCCTTGGAATCAATTCAACTTGATTATTCAAACAAGACTTATGCAATTCAGAAAAAAAATACACACCTTTTACTTGCTTTTAAGGAGCTCGATATTGAAATTGAATTATCTCTATAATTGGAGATCGTCAATATCTGAAATTCAGCCCTGTAGTAGCCCTCTGAAGCTTCTTTCAAATGCCACAGGTCTAATCAGATTTTTATTCTTCAAAACAAAGTTATTTCCAATCTCCCACAATGACCCAATTTTGGACTGGTTCAGTAGAGTGAAATTGTATGACTTGCCACATGTAATTGTTTAGTCCTTCGACTCTGAAATTGATAGCCAAAAAACTTCATTCCATTTAATTGCGGCTAATTTTTTCAGCACTTCAATCCGATGCTTAGAGAGAGAGTTATGAATCTTTTCCCATGATCACCTCTTTGAGATGAAATTCTGGAGCCTGAAAAAGCACTACCTTCCATAGATCATATCTCTGGAAAAATTGTGAACCAAGATTTGAAATGTTTTGACAAGTTTCTTCAATATTTCTGCTTCATACCCTAAAAATTTCAGATTTTCAACCTTTGTAGAAAAAACGTTATAGCGCAAATGCCACGATGACCTGTTTAGAACCCTGTAAAAAGACCTAACTTCCACAGACCATATCTCCGAAAATATTGCGAACCAAGCTTTGAAATTTTTTGACCATGTTCCTCAAGATTTTGGCTTCGCACCCTAAACATTTCTTCTTCTAAAGCTTCGTAGAAAAAAATTTATAGCTCAAATGCCACGATGACCTATTTGGAGCAGCGAAACCCTAGAATCCAAAGCTCTGATACCAAATGTTGTGAAACCAGCTCAAAAATAGGAGAAAAGAGATATCAACGCCTTAGAAATAAGCCACTTAGAAACCTCCAATACATTACATGAATGAACAATTCTTGGATGATACAATTTACAAAACCTCCTTTCTATATATAGGAGTCCATGGGAGCCATAATGTAATCCCTGGTGGGCCATGATGTAATCTAACCCATTTCTTTTAATAATAATTTAAGGGCACAATAATAACAAAATGGGGGTTACAAGGGTACAATAATAACAATAAGGGGGTTACACTAACAACAATAAAGGGGGCTATACTAGTAATATAGGGACCTAACATTGTGCTCAATAAGGTTTGATTTTCAATGGTGTTTTGGCAAGAAAAGAAACAGATCCATTGGGCATGGAGTCATGTCAAATTTATTATTTGTCCAATGATAAGATGAAGAGAGAAACAATTTTTCCACAGGGGAAAGGTAGGTAGTCTTGGTGATTTAATAAATTCATTGGAGGAGGGTGAGTGTGAGAAAAATTGGAAGCAACACAAAGAGTATCAAACTATATATGAATTCTTAATGTTGTTTTAAGAAGAAAACATAGATTTCTTGGGAAACTAAATCAGAGAAAATTTTAAATGAATTTTGAATTAATTTTTTGGTTCATCCAAGCATGAATACATACATTTAAGGAATGCAAATAACAGAAGGCAAACTTACAACAAGAAGAAGCACAACACCATCAAGATCTAACACAAGAATCCTTTGAAGTCACCTTCAATCTTTCATTCACTAACAAGTATTCATAAAATTTACAACATACACAAGTCTCTTCCTCTCCAATATGACCAACCCTTTTATAAATTAAATTTACATCATAAATAGAAAAAAATAAGTCATTTATGACCTCTATGAGTTGAATTCCTCATTTGGATTTCTTTTTCTAATTTCTGCAATGAAAATAGAACTAATTGCTAGAGTCTAAGAACTACAAAACTAGTTCTTTTTTAAGCACTTTACGTTGACTTCTCAGCCTCAAAATGAGTTAATGAGTTAACGATGCCTTTATTACAATTACTAACACTTAAAAAAAATTATATTATTTTTTTACCAATATAATTCACTCGAAAAACTATGTGTTTAGAAGTGTGTTATGGAACCAGCTCCAAAAATAGAAGAAAAGAGATATCAACGCCTTATAAATAAGCCACTTCGAGGGGGAAACCTCCAATATATTACATGAATGAACAATTCTTGGATGATACAAATTACAAAACCTCCTTTCTATATATAGGAGTCCATGGGGCCACAATGTAATCCTAGTGGGGCCACAATTTAATCCTAGCCGACCTAACAATAATAATTTAAGGGCACAATAATAACAATATGGGGGTTACAAGGGTACAATAATAACAATAAGGGGGTTACACTAACAACAATAAGGGACTATACTATTACTATTGTTTGTGCTCAACCTAGTCTCCTAAATTGAGTTCATTAATTGTCAACCAGGGTTGGTAAACTGTTGAAGTGTGGTGCACTATATGTGCCTAGGTATTTGTTTCTCACTACGTTGTGTCTAGTGTTTTATGATGTTTTTGGGTTTTTATGGTTTTATGTTCACAAGGGAAAGAACTAAATGCTGGTGGAAAGAAGCTACTGGTTAAAAACAGAGTGAAGCCTAAATTATGGATGACAAATGACAAATGCAAATACTAAAACAAAACAAAGCCTAAACTATGGCTAGCAAAATACAAAGCTTGATAATGACTTCAAGGAAATAAATCACAACATGAGCTTAACTTGTCCAATTCATTCATTAAAGATGTTTTGGAAGAGCTTGAGAAATGGGCAATTAAGTGTAAATGAAGTTCTCCTAACTAAACAATCAAACAATCAACTTACAATGTTACAACATCTCATCCATGATTAAAGGTCTATTGGAATATATTTGGAAAAGAACATTTGTAGCATCATAAGACTTCTATTCTAAACTAGCTTCTAATTCTGTTCTGCAACTCAATTTAACACCACTAGGCCTCATTCCAAAAGTTATAGATTTCCTTTTTAGAATGGTCTTTTGAGAAAAAGGCTTGTTTGTGAAATGGTAAAAAGATTGCAAAATATTCTAGGTCTTATACTGATACTAACTCCTGTCCAAATGATTGTGTATTAATATAAGGTTGGAACAAAATAATTTTTGTAAATAATGAAGACCGTGGTATTTGAATTTAACAACTAATATAACTTAAAAATGCAATGGATGACAACTAGAATGGAGTGCTAATACAGTGAGCTAAACTAAACTAGAGTGCCACTAGTCTATTTGGAGTACAGTGAACAATGTTAGACTGAAAAGCCATTATCAAACTGAAAATGAAATGACAGAGCTGAATCACATGCATTCTAACTCCGGAGTGCTATAACTAAGTTAACATGCAACTAACCTAAGGAATTCTACAGTCCATTTCGTTCAGTATGAATGATGTTTTGCAAGAGTTTGTGAGAACAAGTATGGCTGTATTATTCAAAGCAATTGAACATAAACACAAGACTAAAAGCAAATACAACTAAAATCCAAGACATCACAACTACTTCTTACTCATTGTTATGATATTTTGGAAAAGCTTTATAAGAGTAAGATTGGCTATGCCACTTGGTGTAAACTAGCAACTAAAACCTACAATACCACAGTTATACCTTATCCATCATAATGATATTTTGGAAAATTTTATTAGAGTAAGTTTTAACTGTGATAACTAACGAAAGTAAATGCAACTAAAACCTACACTATCACAGTTGTGCCTTATTCTTCATAATGATATTTTGGAAGAGTTGATTAGAGTAAGTTTGGCTGTGATAGTAAATATAAACAAATATGAACATAAGCTTCAGAAATCTACTTAAACTAGAAATAAAAGCGAGACTAAAACACTTATCTACTGTATAAACAAGGCCGCTCAGGAGGCAGGGGCCCTCTACCACCAGAGTAGCACGAAATCTAGTTCAAAATCGACTCAACGCGTTCAAGGAAATGTTGCTTCTTTCATTAAAGAGGAATCACCTCAAAACAGAGTATTCTCGGACTTCAAAGATCTAGCAGTCAACCATAAAATCTAACCAAAATCTAACCTTTGTCTCTCGGTTTCCCGAGCATATTTATAGCAAATTTACATAACAGAACTTGAGATAATACAAGGATTACTGTCTTTCCATATTAAAATCGAACTAGAACTCTAAAGGTGGCATCGTAATATGACAAAGGACATCTGGACTGTCCTTGTCCTATTAGGAGTCTATCTCCTAGCTTGAGTTCTCACGTGCATAACCACGCACAGAATTCTGTTCGATCTTCATGGAGAGCAACAAATGCTGAGGGCATGACGTGGAATACGACCATGTGTGGCTTCCCTTGAGAGGACATCTGGAACTTGCTTAAACATGAAGATGGCTGCAGAATTGGCAACTAGCTATAGAATGTCTGCATTCTGTAGCTAGTTTTAGTTCAAAAAGTACTACAATGACACAATCATAAAAACATAGCAAGTTAGCCACGATATTCATTCTTAAAGCAATTTTAACTAATTTCATTGATCATTTGAGCCTGGGATTAATAATGGATAAAATAAATGGAGTGGAATGTGGTGGAAGAAAGAACATTATTGGAGCTCAACAACTATAGGGACTTAACATGCCCCTCTCCTTCAGACAAGTGTTGTCCTCAACGCTTGATTATTTCTTGATGCTTCTGTATAAAATTGTCATCCTCCCATGTGAAATCTTCTACAGGAAAGTTCTTCCACTTGCTGAGATACTCTGAAATTGATCGTACTTGTCGAGTTCTTGTTTCTATGACTGCTTCATAACTTCTTTCGATGTGATTTTGATCTTCCTGTTGTTTCATTAGATTCTGCACCAAAGTTGGGTTATCCTTTGAGAGTTGGAGAACTTGTTGTTGATGCTCGATGTGATCTTCCACTAATTTATCATCCATATTAGCTATTATTTGATCCTTAAAACCATCCAAATTAGCCTCCATTTCTGATTTTAAACCATCTATGTCATCTTCGGTTGCTCTTCGTAAGATCGAAATTTGTTGCACTTGGTACCATAATTTTGATATCTCATACTGCAATTCTTCCTCTTCATGCGTCATAGTATATATTTTTGAGGTATTAATGGGTCTGGAATTATTTTTTTGAAGCATTATAGAACCCAATACTAATAAAAATTCTAAAACATGCCCTTGGAATCACTTCAAATTTCTTTTTCAAACAAACATTATGCAATTTTAAAAACCAAATACACACCTTTTTATTGCTTTTGAGGAGCTCGATATTGAAATTGAATTATCTCTGTGATTTTGAATCTTAAATATTTGAAATTTGGCCTTGAAGTAGCCCTCTAAATCCTCTTTCGAATGCCACGACTCTGACCTGATTTGAATTCTTCAAGGCAAAGTTATGTCCAATCTCCCACAATGAC